>JAKXYG010000527.1:0-60000 GCA_025895645.1 Cardicola forsteri | reverse complement strand
AGCAAAACAACAACAATAACAAAGTCTCGTTAGCGTTAAATATTCTGCAAATCAAAGATTGCGCTTTCTTTCGGCTTTCACTCAACCTTGTCATCTGGTAACTTTGCCATTCTAGAAACGTTGTTGTTTGCCGGAATGACGTCATCTTTCATTGTTTCCGCAGCAGTATAAATTTTTACAGAGGCCAGGTTGCCAACCTTGCGCGCTCAAACCCTCCTCCTTTATCCAGGCTTATGACTGGCTAGATTGAATTATTTCTAATCCAAACTAGGCGGAGTTAGGTCAATATAGGAGTCAGTTTTGTCACTATATATATATATATATATATATATATATATATATATATATATATATATATATATATATATATATATATATATATATATATATATATATATAACGTAAATTAGTTGCTTTAAAAGAACGCAGTTATTTAACTCAAACAACTCTAGAAACTACACAATTTGAAAAAATCAGTTTAATTATACAACATACAAAATACAATATAATAAATAAAATAAAATAATAGTTGTGATAAATTGTCTGAAACTATATAAATAAATTTATACTAACCACTATTTAAATAGCAAAATAGCAACAAAAACATCTTAACAAATTATTTTAGTTTTTATCTTAACAAGATGCATCAGAACAGTAACAACATGGTCAACACCAAGAATACATTTTAGAATTGGTAATGTACTTTTTAATAGAACTTACCATTTACTATAAGTTTAATTTATTTAAACTGCAAAAACCCGACATTTGATTATCTACACAACCCGGATTTAAAGGTTGTTAATTTTGTTTTGTGGTGTTTAAAGGATAGGCTAACAAGTGGTCAAATAACGTATTACTTATAGAAAATATTATTTATGTTATAAAAAATCGAGTTTAAAAAGAATTTTATTGATACCTTGCTAGTCTCAGATTTAAAACGGCTGGTAGAAGTTATAAATAGAAGTGAATGCTACTTGAATTGTTGGCATTAGAAAGCTTGTAACTTTTTTTTAAATATTAATGTATGTTGGCCAAGTAATATTCTTTTTAAACAAATTACATGTGTTTGCTTTTAAGTTTTAATAAACGGAGGCATTATGATTTATTGCTAGAACGAGTGTTGTTGTATATTATAATTACTATGTAATTTTGCGAATAATATTATATATATATATATATATATATATTAGTAAAGTATTACCTAAGGCATTTATTAAAAAGTGTTAGATATGTCAAAGATAAATACCAAGTGCTACATATATTTAAATATTATAATAGGTCAATATAAGAGTCAGTTATGTCAAGATAAATACCAAGTGCTACATATATTTAAATATTATAAATAGGTCAATATAAGAGTCAGTTATGTCACTATCTGTAATAATAATAATAATAATAATAATAATAATAATAATAATAATAATAATAATAATAATAATAATAATAATAATAATAATAATAATAATAATAATAATAATAATAATAATAATAATAATAATAATAATAATAATAATAATAATAATAATAATAATAATAATAATAATAATAATAATAATAATAATAATAATAATAATAATAATAATAATAATAATAATAATAATAATAATTTCCAACTGTTATTTTTATGTAGTTTCATTATTAAAACAATAATCAACAGTGTAAGCTTTAATATAATATTTTTTGAAATTAAAAATGCATATAAACAAGAACTAAAGCGTACGTTATTTAAAATGTCAATTTCTTTGACTTAAAAACCTAGTGGATTTATGATTCAAGTGAATCTGACAATTCCACTATAGCAATTCAAAAACAAATAATCCCTTAAAAAACCAATTGATTAATTTCTTTTATGTTTATGTGCAAGCCAATAAATAAATCATAAGCTGTCTGTAATAGTCAAACAAGACAGGCCGATTTTACATACACACACACACACAGGCCGACAATTTCGTTCCAAAGTCAATTAATTATTGATTTGATGACATAGAGCTATGCGGTCGGTTATTTCAAGCCGAACACTACAATTAAGTTGATGTGCCAATTAAAGTGTAGCAACAACAACAACAACAACAACAACAAAACACATAAAATAATTAAAAATATTTAACAAAGGAAAATTGTAAAATGAAGGAACAGTCGTATAGAGACACACAATTGTAAAAGATGATATATTATAGTAAAAATTATGGGAATTGTATTGTTTGCATTTTTAGATAATCACTCCGTGTTTTTATTTTTAAAATCAATTGGTTTTTCCTATTTATATTTATTAAATAACATTTTATTCAGTGTTAACTTCATGTTTGAAACATGAGACTTTTTCTTTTTCAGTTGTTTACTATTTCTGATTATGTTTCTCTATTTGATTATGTACCAAAGTTTTTTGAAGCACAATGACTATGGAATAATTCTGGCGTATGTTTATTTACTCTCAGATGCCCTACGTGTAGCAAACGCTCCTTTCCCAGACATGAGACTGGCTGGATTGATTCATTTCTAATTATCACTAACCAGAATTAAAAATAGAGTTAAAAACCCTATATCTGTTTATGATAAGGTAGTCTAGAGGCACAAGGTTGTATTTAAACTTAGGTTGGCATGAATTCTGGCGTCACCACCGGCACTAAATATCGACCTCCGTTTGGAATATTTATAAGGTTCACTTGATAAAAAATATTTTTCCACAAAACATTCAAACATTAATAAAATGCATTTTGGTGCACGAAGAAAAAGATAGGATCAAGATATGCGAAATATACTTTTTCTAAAGAAATGAATAATTAAATTTAAAGTATATACTACTTAATATTTAAGAGTAGTAAGAGTATACATAATTTAGTTCATTTTAAATTATTGTTATAAATTATCTTTTAATAGTTTAAATTGAAATTTATCGATTATAAAATAATTATTAATTTAATTATTTTGATTAATTAATTTATTGTAAACAAATTATTTTCGTTATTTTATTGAATATACTCATAGCATTTTTTCGTTATTAATCATATTTAAAATTAAATAAATAAATTTTAATATTTTTTTTACTGTTATCGCTGTTAACATCAATATTTTGTTGTACAAAAAACTTTTAATTTCTACTGTCAACTAAATTATATATTATAAATAAACAAAATAGTCAATAAATTTTTGAAAAAAAACTTTAAAAATGTCTAAATAAAAAACAAACATTGGTTCAATTAATCAATTTTTTATTTTAATTTTTAAAGCAATCAAATTTTAAGATAGTTATTTTAAAACTACTTTTATTTGTTTCAAGTTAAATATTATATTTGTTTTTATCGCAATTGTAACGTAATTATTAAAAAAACCCGATTAATTTCATTTTTGTTGATAACTACATTGTTATCAAGTTTCTTAAATCTAACAAAAGGACTGTCTATATTTAAAATTTTAATCTTTTTATTTAAAAGTAAAGTTTTTTTCTTGTTTTATTTTAATGAGTATTAGTGTATTTTAGCCTAGATAAACAAACATGTTTTATACACATTACGTGCCTAAATTATTTTAACAAAATTAATAATGTACTTAAATTGTATAATTCTATTTTTCTAAATTACATTTTTTAATAAAATATGTTGCATTTAATTGTTGATAAACAAGTTTTAGAATTTTAGTATAATTTTTAAATTTTATTACTAGTATTTTTTATTTAACAATCAAAAATAATTTTATATTCAAATTATACTACTCATTAGTAGACAAATTAATTGTGCATATTTTCAAAAATACATTTAAAAATTCTATATAGTTTTTATTAATGAAATAATTTAAACTGAAAAAAGAAATTTATCGTGTTATCCACACACAAAAAAAACAGAATAATTATTTTAGTCAATGTTTTAAATTGTCATTGACAGATACACAATTCCAAACAAAAATAATAGAAGATGTAAACTGTGAGATGAATTCATTTCGTATATTCTCCTCAGTCACAAACATAGAATCAGTGTATATATATACATAAAATTATATGATGTAATTAATTTAACATTAATAACTACACATACACATACATAACATGCATATGTTAAGTCTACGCTAAATTTAATAAAGTTACAAATTGTTTTTGTGCACATAAAAATACAAATGCACAATTGTATTTATAAAATAGAAAGAAAATCTATTTCGTACAAAAAAGTAATAAGACAATAAGAAATATGGGCGGCCATTGACAATAAAAGATTTAACAATTCTTGCAATCAGTCTGCAACATTTTTTGTATAAGTAATAAACTGACAAAAAATATTTTAAAAAACATTGAGTTCCCTTTATAATTGCAAATAAAAATATTTGAAAACGTGAGATAAATTTATTTTGTGCATTTGTTTCACACTTTTGCACAAGTTATTAACTACGCAAACGGATTTTAAACACATTTTTTATGGAATTGATAAACAAAATTGTTGACAATATAGTTTCATACAAAAGATGTGCAAATGATACATTTGATGTAGCTCAACACATTTGCCATGAGTTATTGCAAATTCTTGACAAAATTTATTTCAATATTAAAAACAAAAAATAGAAAGTTGGAATGTATTGATTTTACATAACGATAAAAGATTAACTCAACATAAAGTCTACTACAAGCCTAATTTAACAAATTGATATTATTGGAACTGATCTAGTGGTACAGCGCTAAACTTTTGCATAGGTAGGCATAAGTTTGAGTATCACAACTGGCATTAAATACAATGCTTGGCTTGGACCTTGGTGGGCACGGATTCGAATCCCACCACCGGCACTAAAATGGGGGCCCATTTTTGGCAAAAAATGTTTTTCGCAAAATATTCAAAGTAGGAAAAAAATAAATGAACAAATACATATTTTTTGTAGAGCATATAAAACAACAACAACAATAATAATAATAATAGTAATAATAATAATAATAATAATAATAGTAATAATATTATTAATAATAGTAGTAGTAGTAATAATAATAATAATAATAATGGTAATAATAATAATATTAATAATAGTAATATTAATAATAATAATAATAATGATAATAGTATTAATAATAATTGTACTAATAATAATAATAATAATAGTAATAATAATAATGATAATAATAATAATAATAGTAATAATATTAATAATAATAGTAATAATAGTAATAGTAATAATATTAATAATAATAATAATAATAAAAATAATAATAGAATTAATAATAATAATAATAATAATAATAATAATAATAATAATAATAATAATAATAATAATAATAATTAATAGAAAAGAATGATTGAATAGTTGGTTGACATTAAATTACTATTGCGTCATCCCTATAAAAGATCACTTCCTCTATTCCTGTGAATACTGCCGCCGTTGCACGGAAGCGGTCTTTTAGCTAAGAAAGTTCATGTATCCCTCCAAGTTTAATTGGTTTCCTTCAAATAGCTATTCAAACTTGGAATTAATGAAACGGTGGTTTTGCTGCCAACTTATGTTATGTTATGTTGTATTATGTAAAGGAAACAATGTTATTAATCAATTCAAGCGTACTGAATTGGACACAAATAAATATTTTTACTTGACACAAATAATAAAAAAATAGAAATGATTAAACAATACTTAATTGATAATAAATATTTGGCGGAGTTTGTACATTGTTAGTTCAAGCCACACAAACCACTTGATGAAAACGTAAATGATTAGAGGCCAGTTTACGTTAAATTGACAATTAAAAATGTGTGCGTTGTACATTATAAAAAAATTCTTTTTTTATTAATATTAAAACAGTCACTTCCTATTGCATTACCTGTAGTTAAAGTGACAAATATATTAATTTCCGCTTAGTTAACTGGATTGAAAAACATGGATTAATAAAGATTTTAATAAAAGTAAACGTATTTATATTTTTTCAACAATCGAACAGACTACGAATTTATTTATTTATTTATTTTTGAATGTTTTACAAAAAATATCTTTTGTTTGTGGACATTTTTAGGCGAAACCGAACATGTGCCAGCAATTAGTGGGCCGGTGGTGAGATTCAAACCCATGTCTACTAGATCCAAGTCGAGCGCTGTATTGCTGGTCACTCCGGCCTATTAATTGACCAAAATGTTAAAATTTTACAATTATTAAATCCGTTTATCCACACATACACACATTGTTACCAATTTTGACCCTCACAAACATAATTCAATACAGTTTGATCACAAAACATGTCGTATTTGCATAGACATTGTTATTTGCTTCTCAAGTTTTTAACTAAAGAAAATAACAATACAAATGTAGTCAAGTTATATTTTTCTTACTAACAATAAATATAAGACCTTATTAGATGTAATAAGTCTTAACTTGTTGAAACGTTGCAAATAAAAAAATCCAAATATAAAATGTGATAAACTAATCATTTTTGTGTCAGTTACTTATAAGTAGCTTCCTATTTAAAAATTAATTTTTTCGAAATACTGTAAATTTATATAATTACTAAACATTACAATTTTTTATTTAAGCATATATATAAATAAAGTATATAAAATATTTAAATACAACACTATTAATAAATCATTTTTATAATATTTTTTATTTTTAAAGCATTGGGTTCCCTTTATAATTCCAAACAAAAATAACAAAAGACGTAAACTGTGAGATGAATTCATTTCGTATATTCTCTTCAGTCACAAACATATAAACTAAAGAAAAAGTTGTTAACGAAAACAAGTTGTGTTTTATAAAACTACCGTTTAAAGGAGATGACGTCATGAACCTCCTAAAAATTAGGCTCAAAAGTGCGATTAAAAGGACATATTTGTTGACCCAATTGAGAATGTTATGTACCACAACAGGTCTACCCTTGCCCAACGTAAAAACAGCTAAAGCAATGTTCTCCACCTCCCACTGTATCTACCAGTTCACTTGCAGTTGCGGTGACAAATATATTGGTCGGACAACTCGTCGCTTATCTGAACGGGCCAAAGAACACATTCCCAAGTGGATCGATAAGAGTCCAATTCAAATGAACGTTGGTGCACTTCGTCAATATTACGTCACTTGGTTCAAACAAAACATCGAGTGAACTTTAATAATTGCTTTAAAGTGTTGATAACTACTCAAACTGTTAATATGTTAAAAACACTTGAATCTGTGTACATCCGCACACTAAAACCTATCTTGTGTGCACAAAAACAATTTGTAACTTCATTAAATTTAACGTGGACTTAACATATGCATGTTGCATATGTGTATGTATGTATAGTTATAAATGTTAAGTTAATTACATCATATAATTTTATATATATATATACTGATTCTTTATATGTTTGTGACTGAATAGAATATACGAAATGAATTCATCTCACAGTTTACGTCTTTTGTTATTTTTTATTTTATTTATTTATTTTTACTACTTCGAATGTTTTACGGAAAACACATGTTTCAGCAGTGGACATTTTAGCAAAGCCGAACGTGGGCCCACATTTAGTGCCGATTGTGGGATTCAAACCCATGCCCACCAATATCCAAATAGAGCGCTGTACGACTAGACCACTCTGGCGTACCTTTTTTTTTTGTTTAAAAAACACTAAACATAAATAAATATGTCTAATGCATAAAATTATCTAGATGTTTTTAACATCTAAGTACATGTGTGTTAGTAATTTCCTCTGTTGTATCTTTATTTCAATCAAAGTGTTGGTTTTTACCATTTTTTGCGCTTTTCCATCAACACCGACCGCTAAAATTATAATTAATAAAGGTCAAAAATAAGTTCGATTATTTTTGAATAACCGTCAATTTACATTATTCGAAAACGAAACTGTGATTTTAATTAACTTTTGAAATGTTCAAAACTTAATAAACCGGAAATATGCAAAAACGATTATTCCACTTGGGCTTATTAACTTTTCCTAAATAATAATAACAATAATAATAATAAATTTGTGTCTAAACCAATTCAACAATTCCAACTATACTTCAACGCATTTCATGTTATTGTTTTTGTGTTTGTTATGATAATACTGAACCAATAAATTACGTCATAATATGCTTCATTTGACTGGGTCAGTCAACCTTTTTAACTCTCACAAAACTTTGTAGGCGTATGTGAGTGTGTGTGTGTGTATGAACGCAACAAAAACAATTAGAGATTAGAACGGCTTAAGTTGCACATGCAAAAGTCTTGTTCCGGTTTAAACCCGGATACCGTCATAATTTAGAGGATTTTATTGCGTAATCAAACGTCTATTTATCGTTTTTTAAATGTGTGAATATTTCCGGCTTTCGAAATAAACTGTGACTTATTTGCACAGATAATAATAATAATAATAAATTATAGCTATACCGTGTTGATTGGAGGAAAGATTGAGAATTGTAGGATTATTTATTTTCAATATATTCTTCAATCTTTGGAATAAAAATAAGTATGTTCTTAGTATATTCTATATTAAACTTTGTTAGTACAATGTTCAATTTTTCAAATATAATATACTAGAATTGTTAGATTTACTAAGCTAACCAAAATTGCTGTTCAACTGTTCCATCCATGTTTCGAATCATTCACAGTGGATACTTTTCAAGTCTTGCACAAACTTTGACACACGTCTTATCTGATGTTAGACTGAAGCCTTAGTTACTCCATGCCAAGATTGGACATTTTACAAAGCTGCCCGCACTTTGTGCTGGTGGTGGGGATTGAATCATACTCACCCAGTCTTGAGCCTGGCGTTCATACAGCAAAAAATAAAGATTTGACTTTGAGATTATTCATCATTATATGATATAAACAGCACTTTTAAATAGTGATAAATAGAAAAACGAATCTATATCAACTCGCGACAAGGTAAAAAATTGTTATTCCAGTTAAAATAATTTTAGGCCATATTTATTAATAGTTTTATTTTATATTTTAAGAAATGGACAGTTTTGTTGAACAAGTTTTGCAAACATTTATTGTTTGACAACCTAAAACTATATTTTTGGTTAGATTAAAACCTAAAGCAATACTTTGAAAAGTATTAACTCTTTTTCTTAGTTTAAAATATGCCCTAACTACTTAATGTTATTAATGGGTTTTCAAGGATAAAATATTAGAATTGACAGATTTACTAAAATAATAAATCTTCTTGGTTTTAGTTAACCAGGAGTACTGTACAGCTATTTCATCTGTGATTATTTCTAACTGCCGAGTGTTTTCAAATTCTATGCGTTACTACCGCTAACATGCAAGTAAATAATCCCTTTTACAAAAATTTTTACAATATAAGTTTTTGGCATGCGATACACCTTTAATAATATTACATGGCACAGTTAAGTTATATTTATTATTGGGTCTTTAAGAGTAATATATTAGAATTGTTAGTAAACAATGAATCCACTTGGCATGAATAATGCTTTATTCAACACAGCACAATTAATTTATTTTTGTTTAAAATCTTATTAGTCCAAGAATTATTTTTCTAAATTGATTTTGAAGGTCTACAAATCCTTTTGTTCTGTGAGCTGACAAAGACAATATTAGAAATAAATAATTGTCTAAAGCAACTTTTACTATTATTATTATTATCATTATTATTATTATTGTTATTATTATTTATTTTTATTTATTTTATGTTTGCTACTTTGAATGTTTTACGAGAAACATTTTGCAGCAGTGGACATATTAGCGAAGCCGAACGTTGGCCCGCATTTTAGTACCGGTGGTGGGATTCGAACCCATGTCCACCGAGATCCGAATTCGAGCACTGTACCGCTAGATCACCCCGGCATTGTTATTATTATTATTATTATTATTATTATTATTATTATTATTATTATTATTATTATTATTATTATTATTATTATTATTATATTACTTATTATTATTATTATTATTATTTATGTTTGCTACTTTGAATGTTTTACGAGAAACATTTTGCAAGTTAGTGGACATATTAGCGAAGCCGAACGTTGGCCCGCATTTTAGTACCGGTGGTGGGATTCGAACCCATGTCCACCGAGATCCGAATTCGAGCACTGTACCGCTAGATCACCCCGGCATTGTTATTATTATTATTATTATTATTATTATTATTATTATTATTATTATTATTATTATTATTATTATTATTATTATTATTATTATTATTATTATTATTATTATTATTATTATTATTATTATTATTATTATTATTATTATTATTATTATTATTATTATTATTATTATTATTATTATTATTATTATTATTATTATTATTATTATTATTATTATTATTATTATTATTATTATTATTATTATTATTATTATTATTATTATTATTATTATTATTATTATTATTATTATTATTATTATTATTATTATTATTATTATTATTATTATTATTATTATTATTATTATTATTATTATTATTACTACTTTAAATGCTTTAACAGGAAATACATCTTTTAGCAGTGGACATTTAGCGAAGTTGAACATGGGCCCGAATCCATGCCCACTTAGCTCCAAATTGAGCGCTGTACCGCTAGACCACCCCGGAACAGCAATAATTTTTTTTTTAAATAGTAATTACATTATATGTATCAAATCTTATAATTTACAATTACTTTACATTTAGCAAAATTAAATTATGTTTATTTGCAAAAGGACCAAATTTTAATCCGGTATTGTTCGTTGAACGAATTATTATTCAGTTAAATTACATGTGGTAAAATATTTGTATTATGCTAATTATTTAATTTTACGAAAAAGTGTAAATTAAATTAAATAAACTGCTTCTATTTAAAAAACATGTGTAAAATTGATTGTTTTTTAAATTATAACGTAAATATTAAATGCGAATTCAACATGCATTTTAAGTGATAAATATATACACTAAAATATATGTTATGTAACGAGTAATAATAGAAAAGCAACGTTGTAAATGTTCTAAATTCTACTTTTGACGTTAAATATAAAATGTACTTTGTCTATTAGCAATGTGTTTGATAAAAAACCAAAGCTCCGCTTAGGCCGTAATCAACAAAATTTACAGTTGGTAGTCTCGGTGTTAATAAAATTCAGATAATCATGCAGTTAAATGTCAAATTTTGTTTAAATTATTGTTACATTGTAAAAAATTGTAAAAAATATTTACAATTCTCAATTTTTGTTCATTGGTGTCCGTTCATTTTATTTGTTCTGTAATGTATAATTGCATTAAATATTTTAAACTTTAATAGATTTAGTATTATCAGTTACGTTTTGATATAATTATTACAAAATACCTATTAATTCATGTTTTCTTATAATAAGTTAAGATTTAACGATTAATGTATTTTTAAACATTACATTTCTAAAATTCTACTATGTTGGTTTTCAACCAATTTCAACCTAGTCATTAAAATATAGGATTGAAAAGTTCTGTTTTTTAATTACACAGCTTAATAGTACAATAACAAAAACACTTTAACAACTATTTAAACAACTGCATTAGTAGACAAAATTATTGATACTGTTGAATTCTTTACATATCTGGTAAGTATTATCGGTAAAAACAGAAAAACTGAAATTGATGTTAAAGACAGACTTGGAAATGCAATATCAATCTTCTGGGGTGGTTTAATGTTACAGCGCTCCAATTTGGACCTTGGTGGACATAAGTTTGAATCCCATCGCCGGCACAAAGATGCGGGCCCACGTTTGGCTTCGCTAATTGTCCACTACTAAGAGATGTTTTTCGTAAAACATTCAAAGTAGCAAAACATAAAATAAATAAATCAATCAATATGGTCATGTTCTTCCATTCGACTAAAGATAACACTTTGTTTGTACGCATCAATAATCATTTTTGCGAAACTATATGAGAGTGAAACATGGAAGCAAACAGACAATATTGATAAGATAATGGATGTTTTTTATTGCCGGTGAGATTATGAGAAAAACTAACTCTCGTTCATTACATGACATTATTACAATTAAACGAATAAAATTATTTGCTCAAATTCTACCTTTACCACCCAAAGGACCAGTATAAACGGTTTTGGAATGGACAATTGTAAATTTTTTCAAGTAAAAAACATACTATTTATATTATTTAATTTTTTCAAATAAATTTTAATCAACTAAAAATATCACGAAAAAAGATTTGGACAATTTTCACTAAATAAACAAATCCATTTTAATTTTATAAATAATTAAATTTTTACAAAAGTTAATTATTTTAATTCCAAGGGTTACATTTATTTTAACTCAATTTGTTTGTTTTAAATTAAAATATTTAAATTAATAAGATCAACTAATTTAACAGATTAAAAAAGTTTTTACTAATTGCACAACTAGTAACCACATATGCTGGTATAAAAATATTTTTGGTAATTAAATAAAAATTAAATTAATAATCATTTTTTGTACACTCAAATTTTTATTAATTTACCGTGATTAACATTTTTTAAAGTGAAAAGTTGAAAAAAAACATCGCAACGCCTCAAATGTGGAGAATCAGATTGCAAGGTCGTTTTAGAAAACTGTTGCTAAATGAGCAACAAAATAGCAACATTTTGATAAACTGCGGCAAAGGAGCAATAGGCCGATTTCAATGACTGGGCTTAGAAAAACCCAATTAGGAACTTGACTTTTAATGCTTATAACATGTTAGAAACACCAAAATGAAATTGAAACAAGACCCAAATTGTTTATTGAACTCCACCTAGCGAAAATGAGGAATAAACCGAACCTCGATGAAAATGGACGGTTTTGAGTAATCCGGTAGTTAAATACCGCTGCGTTAAATTGTAATAATACTTTAAATTGATTTAATACAAAACCAAAAGGAGAAAACCGACCACAAACAAGTAAATTTTTATAAAATGTGGAAAATCTGTAAAAGACTATATAGTGTTGTCCATTTTGTAATAAGAATTGAGTAAGATGGATTTATCAAGTTAAAGGTACATATCACATTTCAAATATTTAACAAATCTGTTATGCTTTAATGAGGATCAATTGAGATTAAAAATAAATCAATTTAGCTGAATAAAGGAAGAGGCTTTGCTGCTCGTAGAGCATTTGGCAGTAAAATTCACAAGCAAAACTGTTTAATAGTCTTACGGATAAACTGATCAAAAACGAAAGTGTTGTGCACAATGTCAAACAATTATTTGCTCATTAAAATTAGTGGACAAAATATTGATACTGCTGATTCCTGTACATATTAGGGAAGCATGACCGGTAAAGATGGAAAAAGCCGAAATTAATGTTAAATCCAGATATGGAAAGGTAATGCCAGTTTTTTATAGACTCAAATTAATATGGTTATGTTTTTCCACCCGCTTAAAGATAAAACCATATTTGTACGCATCAATAATTGTTTCTACGGCAATATGTGGTAGCAAACAGACAAAATTAATAAAATGGTATCGCCGGTGTCTTAAAAGTATTTTACCAATTATCAAGCGAGATTACATTTTAAATAATAAGATCATGAAAAAAAACTGACTCTCGTTTATCAAATGACATCATTACAATTAGACGAATAAAATTTCTTAGCAAAATCCTACATTTACCGCCCGAAAGACCAACAGGAACGGCTTTGGAATAGACGAATGAAAATGGTGAAAAAAGGTGGGGTAGACCACAGAAAACTTGGCTATAAATTATTCAAAACAAAACGTTTGGCGAAATGTTCAAATACATGGAAAAAATTCGTTGTCCTATGTTTGTTTTAAATAAGGGGACTTTGTTGTGTAACGGAACTGTTATCCTATTGTTCCATGCTTATTTTCAAAGCAAAAGGGTTTTGTAACAATAAATAATAAAAATGTTCATTAAATTAGTCTAATATATATATATATATATATATATATATATATATATATATATATATATATATATATATATATATGCTTATTGTAGTCGTTGATGTTAACACGTTGCCTAGTTACTTCTCGCTAAACTAGTTTTTTTAAATACAAACAATCTCTATATAAATTTAATACTAGCATCGGTCATCAAGAAGTAAGGAATAATAGCACTGTAAGATGTATTAGGAAGTTGTACAATCAAAACGATACAACAATGTAACAACTGGAACAGGTAAAAAACAAAGTCAGGACAAAATGATAGGCGTCGACATGTAATTTTAAACTGGTAAAAAAGTTAGCTCACTTAAACAAAATATGTACAAATACAAAAGAACACACATCGCTTTGTTAAGTTTAAAATATATTGTAACGTATAATTTAGTTTTACATCTTTATTGCTAGCGGTACAGTGATTGACTTGGTCCTGAGTAGATATGGAGTTCAAATTTCACCACCGGTACTAAATGCGAGCCTACGTTCGGCTTCGTTAAAATGTCCACTACTTAAATCATTAAAAGTAGTAAAATAAATAGATAATTAATTAAAAGAGTAGTAGCTGTAGCGAAGACAGAAAGTAAGACCACGTGCATTATTTTATTTTTTATTTAAACCTGGGAGACACCTAAAAGAGAAAATGAGTTATTCAGTATTTTTTTAAACCAAGGATAAAGCTTCAAAAAATCTAACGCTTTTTAAGTAAATGAAGGATAGGAAAACGAATAGTATGGAAAACATCTTTCAGCAGTAGACATTTTAGCAAAACCGAACGTGGACCCGCATTTTAGTGCCGTCCGTGGGATTCGAACCCATGCCCGCCTAGGTCCAAATCGAGCGCTGTACCGCTAGACCACCCCGGATATTATATTTTGAAATATTGTTTAATAAAACTTTTTTGAGCGGGAAAAGTAATTAGAGGAGTAACAAAATAATTGAATGTCAAAACAAAGTACAAATAAAATGCTATATAATAACCCAATCTTGGGAAGTAGGGTTTCTAACTTGTAGTCGTTAATAATATCAATGTCAGTGCTTTCTGTTGTTGTTTTTCTGGCAATAATACTTTTTATAAAAGTGCTCTTAACCTCGGCCATGTTTATTGTAAAATTTATTAACAGCAATTTATTATAACATTTTTTATTTAAAATGCAATTTATAATTTCATATTTAATTTTACTATTAAAAATGGATGTGTATATACAAGTAAAACTTGAAAACTACTAACAAGAAAAGTACATTTTCAAATGGTTTTTGATAAACTGTTTTGTATCATTTAAAAAAAAATATGAAAAAAAAATACGAAAAGAAATTAAATTGTAATAAATGCTTTAGCCATATTAGTAATTAAAATGTCCAATTCTAGCGTCTGCCATTGGCCGAAGCACAACATTGTGTGTGTGTGTTGTGTGTGCCACTGTCAAGGTTCACTCAAACTGTTTTCCAAAATGGACGACTCATAGTCGAACGTTTTGGCCATTTCGTTGGTTTGTCGCCTTCGAACTCGGGCCAACTGCCGTTGGAGCCGCGGCAAATTGTTGCTTTCCGGATGACAGTCGACGATGTGCTCGACGATTTGGTCAAGCTGTTTGCACACGAAGCCGCACGTTTCACAAACCCGAATGGTTTCGCGACGCTGATTGGCTATGTAGTGCAAATAGACCTTGTGTATTTTCCGACGATGACCTTCAAGCGAACATCGTTGACTGAACGATCGATTGCACTCGGGGCAGACGTAGGGTCGGACTACTGTGTATCAATATATATATATAGCGTTACATTTAGTATAACTAATATGTTGCCAACTCCGCCTAGTTTGGATTAGAAATGATTCAATCTAGCCAGTCCCAAGCCTGGATAAAGGAGGAGGGTTTGAGCGCAAGGTTGGCAACCTGGCCTCTATAAAAATTTATACTGCTGCGGAAACAATGAAAGATGACGTCATTCCGGCAAACAACAACGTTTCTGGATGGCAAAGTTACCAGATGACAAGGTTGAGTGAAAGCCGAAAGAAAGCTCAATCTTTGATTTGCAGAATATTTAATGCCAACGAGACTTAGTTATTGTTGTTGTTGTTTTGCTGTAATTGTTGTCTTATTGCCCCATGCTTATTCTTAAAGCAAAAGGGTTTTGTATAATATATATATATATATATATATATATATATATATATATATATATATATATATATATATATATATATATATATAATATAATAATAATATGTTGCCTATTGACATTATACGGAATTAAAATTAAAATTTTAAAAGATTAGGCCAAAAGTTTAAGTTAAAACATTTTGCTCTGTAGATTGCAGCTTTACAAGAAATAATAATAATTATAATAATAATAATGAAAAACTGAATTATTGACTTACGTGTATGTTTTCTTGTGTGCCTTTTCATGTCATACTTGTCGTTGAATCCTTTCAAACACCGAACACACAAATGAAATTTGCTCGAACTGTGAGACAGTAAATGTTGCTGCATTGGACGCAAACGACCAGTAATGCGGTCGCACCCTTTGCACAAATAACTTCCGTTGTCCAATTTGACACCTACAGTCGAAATTGAAAACAATTGACATCCGGCATTAAGTTAAGACTTAATTCGTTTATTGACACACACACACACACACACACACACACAAAACCCCAACAATAATATGCAACTGTTTGGAGAAAAAAAACAAATGTTTCATGTGAAATTATTGCATTAAAACACACAGTTACGACAATAGTTAGTAACTAAATATAAAATTAAATATGAAATATAAAACAATTCACAGATCTAAAAATTATATTTTAAATTAAATAATAGTAATTTAATCTCTATCGGGTAAGAATATAATAATAATAATTATTATTGATACTATTACTACTATTATCACTACACTTGTTATAAAATTATTATTAAATATCGGAGTAGCTTAGTGGGTGAGAATATGTTTAAGTGCCACAAATGCCATTAAATGGGGAATGTTGTTTGACTTCGTTAAAATGTCCACGTTCTGAAAAATGTTCTCGTCAACCATTCAATCAAGATTATTATTATTATTACTATTATTATGATTATTATTATAATTATGATTATGATTATGATTATGATTATAATTATGATTATGATTACGATTATGATGATGATGATGATTATTATTATTATTATTATTAGTAGTAGTAGTAGTAGTAACATTAATTTAAGTAGTTTTGTAGAAATAAATTTTAACACAATTGTAGCGGGTAGTTTAAGAGCTTGTTAAAAAAAATTAAAAATTAAAATTTTAACATAATATTTAAAAAATGTATTTATATGTTACAAGTACGTCAACTATTTTATCAATAAGCTTTTTAACTAATTTTTACAATCATTCCAATTTTTAATCAATTGAGCACAAATATTGTTTTGCGTAAATTAAAATTTACATATCCCTCCCTTTTAATTGCTTCACTTTTCAAAATTATTATTATTATTATTATTTTAAAAAACACACAAAGACTTAATGCTGATTCTGGATAAAAATTTAAAAAAAAGTTATATTAACTCAATGTTCCACTTTTGGCCTTTTTTTCTTAATCGCACTTGAAAAATAAAATTTGATAATAACTTTTCTATAGCCCACATTGAAAAATCTGTGTTCATAGGCATGACAACAACTATATTTGATCATTTGCCTATAATTGTTCGACATTATAATTTGGCTTACATCATAACCCAACGGGAATTCACTTTTTTTAAAAAAACCAACCTATTTTGATAAATATTTAAACCCCTTTGGGGAACAAAGGTGATTAGAACTGTGTACACTTATGTAATAAGTCTTTATTGGTTTTTGCACACTTAAAAATATTAATTTGAAACTTTAATTGACAAATTTGAATTATATTTTCAATTGTTCATAATAAAGTCAATTGTTTTTTAAAATAATAATAAATTAATCTGTTCTTCTTCAATTTATTATTAATTATTACAAAAAACTCTTGGAAAAACGATTGGGAGGCGGAGTTATAAATGTGTGCAAACTTACATAGCAAAGAAGTTAAGTGGGCCAGCTGAATTTTGCGGTCGACAGCAAACGGATTCTTTACAGCCTCGCCGTCGTTGACAAACTTTAGACGAGGATCGTTTTGTTCTAGCATCAACTGGAAGATTGTTTAATATGGAAAAAAATCAATAATTTTTTTAAAAGTCTGACAATTTAATTATTGACAGATACAAGTATTTAAGTAACAACTTGGGATAAATTGAAAAAAAAACGCGCACTAATATAAATTGAAACACTATTAAATTGTAAAAAAGATACTTCAATTAAATGTGTGTATAATTTAAAATTTGATTAGCCACCAATGTTTATTATTGAATAATTAATTTTATATTATAAACAAATACAAAAATATTTTTAGTATAAGTAACCAATTTGTTTGCGCTGTAAATTTATGTTATTTCTAACTGTAATAGAATACACAACCGCTATTGAACATTTGATACGTTGCACCAATTATGCAATAATTTTAATATTCCATTTGGTGTATAATTGTTTACCAACCCCAAACCATAATCAATCTCGATCGCTTGCTAAATTGCAAATTGTACTAACAATAGATAAAACATTTTACTATATATATATATATATATATATATAGCCTCTGCAAAACAATATTGCCAATAAATTAGCGCCATTTTATAAAACTGGGACAAATAAGTCAAAGCAAGATTGTGATAACGGGGTTGAGTAAAAATTCGAACAAAGGCTTAATTTTCAATATGCAACATCTTCAATGTCAACAATTCGATAAACAGTCTTGTTACTTCATGCTCTTCAAACCGAAAGGGTTTTGATATAATAATAATAATAGTAATAATAATAACAATAATAATAATAATAATAATAGTAATAATAATAGTAATAGTAATAATTAATAATAATAATAAATAATAATAGTAATAGTAATTAATAGTAATAATAATAATCACAATAATAATCACGATAATAGTAGTAATAATATTAATAGTAATAGTAATAATTAATAATGACAATAATGACAATAATAGTAATAATAATAATAGTAATAATAAATAATAATAATAATAATAATAATAATAATAGTAATAATAATAGTAATAATAACAATAATAATAATAATAGTAATAATAATAGTAATAGTAATAATTAGTAATAATAATAAATAATAACAGTAATAATAACAATAATAGTAATAATAATAATAGTAATAATAGTAATAATAGTAATAATAGTAATAATAAATAATAATAATAATAATAATAATAATAATAATAATAATAATAATAATAATAATAATAATAATAATAATAATAATAATAATAATAATAATAATAATAATAATAATAATAATAATAATAATAATAATAATAATAATAATAATAATAATAATAATAATAATAATAATAATAATACATATTCTAGTCTAAAACAGCTACAATATAAAAATCTATTGCCTAATGCTCAGTAGTGTGCTACAAATAGCGGAACGTTAACCAACTAACAACCAACCGTCCCATATAGTACATGAAAAGCACTATAATAACAATATTGTGCATTCATTACCTTAATTTGTTCCCGACAAGTAGGCGGTTCGGGAAAATAAAAAATGACCGGTCCTTTGTTCGATTCGCCCATTTGTCTGCTCGAAGACATTGACGTGTTGTGTTCGCCGCCTGCGTCGCTGTTCTTGTCGACCGCCGAATTGCATTTCAATTCGTCCATTTTGATTGGACAATGCAACAGCGTTGAATTTGCATCAAATTGACAAGCAGTTGACAACAACTGCTCCATTTCTTTGTGTTGCTGATGCTGCTGTTGTTGTTGTTGGACAAATGAAGAAACATTTAGCCACGGATTGATTGACGAGTGGTAAATCAATTTTTGCCAATACATAGAAGTCATAAAAGTGTGAAAATTTTCAGTCAATTGTGTCAAAATAGGCTGACTTGCAATGGAACAACAATTGACCGTATGTGAATTTGGTCTATTTGTTGTTCGCAAATCCAATGGTTCGCTGTCGTCGGCCTGTTCGACCGACTGGTAACTGTGGGCCAAATCGGACAATGTTTGTTGCCGTTGGTAGTCGTCGGCGATGGGCGGCGGCATCGAGAATGCCTTGAAAGAACGTGATGCCGATTTGTTGCATCTGGGCGTTGACGAAGCGCGAAAAAGTGGATTGTCAGCAAATCCGTCACAGTCCTTGAGTGTCAAATCCAAGCCACTGAGGGTAGCGTATGCCTCGTCGGGGGGACTGTCGGATCGAGTTACTGTTTGAAATTTGTCTAAAAATATGGACAGTTTTGCAATTCGGAAAGGTTGTGTACTTAAAATGAATAGTGGCATTTTAATTTAACTACTATCGTATTGAAAACTTCAACAGAAATAAATTTTGCTACGTATAGAAAAAATAAAGAATTGGGCAATATTTCATTTCAAATTTTGGGCTCTTGCTGGTAGAGATCCAGGTATTAACTACAAATTTATGTCTACTTTGTTTTGTCCAAGATGCGATTGATACTTTGATTGACATGAATTTTATTTTGCTAGTTTTTGAAACAAAACATTTTCTCATTGATAAACTTGTATTGATCAAATTAATTAGTAATTAACACACTCTACGTTATGAATCTCCCAACCAACTTTCCTATCAATCAACAACCGTACAACCGTATACGTATTGCTGAAGACATGATTGGGAGTAAACAATATATATATAAATGCGTGTCATTGTAAAAAAAAGTTGCAATAAACTGTAAATAAAAAACCTGTTACGTGTGCTTTCGATTTATTATTTATACTGCATACTAAACGTTTCGACGTTGATAGCTTGATAACCGTAACAAACGTAGAAAAATTATAGAGAAATTCGTTGTTGACATGGCATCGCCAATGTTTGCAAAGATTGACTGAGTTACTATATTTTTTATTGCCCTTAATCAAACGCCTGCATATGGTATATGTATACTTAACAAACTGATTTCAAGTATCCTAAGTGTATGCTTGCAAGTATCTTCCAAAGCCAAAATCCAGTTATACTGCTGTACACTTGGTTCACCTAGTCCAAGACACTCCATGTGGAGATGACAGTTGGGGATTATTACGTCCACTTGTCAAAGAATGCTTACCGTAAATAAATAATGAATATTTAATCTAGAATTGAATTTTTGGAAGCCCTATCTGTTTGACTAATGGTATTATATAGTTTCTAGGATAATTAAATTCTCCAAATGTTACTTTTAATCATAGATCATTTGAAAACAAATTTTGATACTTACCTTTATTGTCATCCATTTCAACAGTTTTACTGCAATTCTCAAAACAATCACCGTTTGTATATTTATATATTTATCCAAGCACATACCCTGATTGCGAAAATAATTTGGAATGAAACACTTACCATATTATTTGAAAAATCAGCCAATGAGAGTGGAGCAAATTGAATAAATAAAGCATCTTGATTTTCTCTCTCTTTTTAACTTCAATCCATTTTCGACGTTGGATGAATGAATACAGTGGGGGGAGGGGAGAGATGGTTCAATAACGAAACTAACAATAAAGTATGATTATTATCAATAGATAATAATAATAATAATAATAATAATAATAATAATAATAATAATAATAATAATAATAATAATAATAATAATAATAATAATAATAATAATAATAATAATAATAATAATAATAATAATAATAATAATAATAATAATAATAATAATAATAATAAAATCAAAAAACCTAACGTTTATTTTTTTGTATTTATAATAAAATAATTTTTAATTGTTTTTTACATATTCATGCTTTAAATATTTCAGTTTTATACTGATAATTTGATTATTTTTTATTATACATTAGGATGTACACAAACTCTCAAAAATATGAAGTTTGTTATTTACTTAAAATACGTTGTCAACTGTAGCAAACATTGTATAAAAATTAATCTGTTAACAAGTGAATTCTTTATATAAAGGTAAAATAAAAATTATGCTGGATTTATGTGACAGTTATAATAATAATAATAATTATTATTATTATTATTATTCATTACAGTTGATGTTAAATTTCTTATCCATTAATAAAAAACTAACTTAAATGGTTCACAGTTTTAGCATTAAGTACTCAGCATTTGTTTGTATTCAATATTTTTTACTAATAAATATGATCTGTTGCATCAATATAAAATAGTATTATTGTTTGTTTAAAATATTTGCCTACACTACTCAGTTTTACGAGCGGTTTTGAGACAAATGCAGTGCCAAAAAGAATGATTGCACTTTTGCTACAAAGTATTGTCAACAAACATTAAACCGCAAAGTTGTCCAATTGAAAATAAATTTATCGGTTATCTAATAGGCCTTCAAAAAATAAAACCAAGTTTCCGGTCTTTTAAAAACAGCAATAATCGATTTAATTTTAAATTAAAGTATTTAAAACCCAAAAATGTTTAATTTATAATAATAATGATAATAATAATAATAATAGTAATAATAATAATAGTAATATGGAACAATCTTATTGCCCTTGTGCATTTCAAAACGGAGAGGTTTTGAAATGAAATAAATAAAATAAATATTAGATTATATCCAATTTTGCCACTAATGATTCTGAGGATTTGAATAATGCTTATAAAGTCTCAATTTTTAATGATTGTGATATTGCTGACTGTTCCTCTTCCACTTGGTGCATCCTGGACTAGGTGCACAGCAGTATAACCAGGCTTTTTTTTGGCAAACATTCAGAGTATTTAAAAAGTACATCAAGGTATACGTATGCCATATGTAGCCCTTGGGCTAAAAGAAATAACCCTAACAAAAAATGAGTCAGCCTTGTCGATCTTTGCAAACAGCGGCGACGTCACAAGGATGTCGTCATTTATTGCCCAAGAAACATGTTTATATTATGTTTGTTATCAAACTATTCAAGTCGATCGTTTGCTATGCCGTATAAATATAGATAATAATAGAGAGATAAGCACGTCATCAACCAAAATGAAATGAATAATTTCACGACTGTGTGTTTGTGATCAATGCAAAAGTAAAATTATAATGGCAATTCGGATGTTTTCATTTATAATTTAAAAAAAATTATCACTTGTTTCTTTCTGATCAACTATATATTATAAATAATAACATTACACATACAATTGGCTTATTATCTTTCTTTTAATAAATGGCGAGCAGTAGAAAAACAATACGTTCTTATTTGTGAGTATTTCTCAATGATGCACTCGTTTCGGTGCACTCAAATAGAACACACGCACACACACACACACACATACAAAATGGTGACAAAATCTTATTCCGAATTGAGTTACGAAATTTGATGCTTTCAATCAACAATGAAATAGTTGATAATGCTACATTAACTGATTGTACTCTCAACATACTAGTAATAATTATTTTGAATTTTTTGGTAAACGTTTGTAGATTGTATTACTTAATTTGTAAAATGTGTGATTTTTTACATATATATATATATATATATATATATATATACTAATTATTGAGCTAAATTTAAGCAATATTAGTTACACTGTTTTTACTCTAAAAATGTAACATCGTATAACATAACAACCCCAATCGGTAAGAAGACAACGGGCTAACAAATTTTTGCCATGTGTCCGTACTTTTAATCAAAATCCTCGTTTAATCCTTCGTTATGTTTATTACAATTCGATATACCACCTACAATTCTGATATTTAAACTAGATCTTTTGTAAATAAACCTTTTTTAGTAATAATATTAGTAATAGTAACAGTGATAGCAATAATAATAATAATAATAATAATAATAATAATAATAATATTAATAATACTAGTAATAGTAATAATATTAATAATAACAAGAGTAAAAGTAATGATCATAATAATAGTAATACTAATAATAATAATAGTAATAGTAATAATAATAAGAGCAATGGTAATAGTAATAATAACAATAGTAATACTACTACTAATAATAATAGTAGTAATAATAATAGTAATAGTAATAACAATAATAGTAATACTACTACTAATAATAGTAACAATGATAATAGTAATAGTAATAATAATAGTAATACTACTAATAATAATGGTAATAATAATAATAATAATAATAATAATAATAATAATAATAAGGGTAATGGTAATAATCATAAGAATAATAAGAATACTAATAATATTAATAATAATAACAATAACAATAATAGTAATAGTAATAATAATAATAATAGTAATAATTATAATTATAGTAATAGTAATAAAAATAGTAATAATAATAATAATAGTAATAATGATAATGGTAATAATAATAATAATAATAAGAGCAATAGTAATAATCATAATAATACTAATATGAATACTAATAATAATCACAATAATAATAATAATAACAGTAATATTAGTAGCATTAATAATATACGTATTACTTAAAACAATACTTAACGATCAATATAAATAAAATAATGTTACCCCTGTTTCCTTAATGACTATGTTGGAAAAGATAGAAGCAGTGGAGTGTAGAGCCAGAAATGTTATTTTTGTAATATAATAGTGCTAAGGAACCAGAATGAATAATGTACGAGATGCACTTTGGCATAATAAGAATTACCAAAAACGTTTACGTGGTAACAACAAGAGGATTTCAATTAAATTTGAGTACATAAAAAAGCAACTTCCCTAATCAGAATTATACGACAATTTTTTGTCAATATGCTATAGCATATTACTTTAATTTTGCTTTCAGACACCTTTTTTGGTATATTTTTAAATTTGCACTTTTGGCAGAATCATTTTTAAAGTGAAGCATTTACTTTTCAGTTAAAAAGTACGAAAAAAATTTTTGTATCAAAAATTTCAAATTATTTATTGTTTAAATAGTAGAGGAATATTTTAACAAAAAGGGATAAAATTGCCACATTTCAAGCACCACTTCGTCCAATCTAGCGCAACCAACAACGCACCATTAGATAGCTAACCAAGCAACTGCTATAAATATTAACCTATTATTGATAAATAGAAAAATATAAACAACTGTTAAAAGTAGAAAAATGTACAATATATTTTGAACCTAATTTATTTTCACTTCGATGTTTGACCAGAAACATTCTTCAAAAACGAGTAAACAAGTTAATTACAGCCAACACATTATATGATTATTATAACGCGTGTCTCTTAAATAGATATCGATTGATTATTTTAATTACAAAATAAATTAACATCATAATACATTTGGGAGTTTGGAAAAATGTACAGCCATTACAAAAATTAACGCAAAAAATTACAAAAGTATTAAATCTAAATTAATTTGTTATGTTTTAATTTTTTTCGTAAAAATAAATATTGAGAATTAAAAATAATGTCAAGTACTTAATAGTTCATTTATATTTACTTAGAAATATTTATTTAAAAAGGCTGAATCGGTCAAAATAGCATATTTTAAAAGCTGCTTCTATATTAACGTGGATAATAAGTTGAAATTACATAATTTTTATAATAATTAGCCTATTATTATTTTGTGTGCTTAATTTCATTAAAAATGAACAATAACTAATCCTTAAAATTGATGTTAAACGAACATTCAAATCTGCCCTGATTGTAATGTTATAATAATTAACAAAATAAACATTTAATTATTTTAATCTATATAAATAAAAATTTAAAAACAAATCGAACAATTTATTATTTATGTTTAACCTTGAGATTCCGCTCACCCGCTAATTTTGCTTTCTGATTACCGATGATAAAATGATTCGGGACGAACCATTTGGCTTTAAAAACAAAGTGTTGTGTGGGTCCAGTTTTTAAAAATATTCACTCCCGGTTGTTAAAAAGAAAGCCCATTCTTGAGAAGTAATGTGTTGGTTTGGTATTAAGTATAATCAACCTATCAAATGGAGAATTATATCTGGTACCTTAAATAGTGAAAAATTTTGTTTCAGTTATAAAGGATGTTTTTCATTATGAAATGCAACACACTTACACGGGGGTTACTACTGTTTTCAGGACAATGCTCCAAGTCATACGTCCAAAAAGGTAACGTCATATTTATCTAAGTGCACTATATTTGCTTTATATTTACATTTAGACAGTAGAGGGGCTAAAATCAACAAAACTTTCTTTCAGTCAATTGCCACCTAACAGCCCGGATATCAATGTTATTGAAAATTTCTTCAGTATGCTAAAGCGCAACATCGATAAGCATAGCGAAATTGAGGATTTATGTGAACGCATTCGGTTTGTTGTTCAATATGAGATAAAACAAGAATATATCAACACTCTCATCGACAGCATTCCAAAACGCCTAGATCAGGTTGTTCAAAAAACAGACGATCATATAGATTATTAAATTTTTTAAACATTGTAATGTCTTTAATCATTTGGTAACTGAAATAATTGCATGTAACCCGTATTTTTGTTAATAGTTGACTTTATAAATCATGTCAATCATTTTACTCCATTTTCGATTTTGCACCAGTTGATATTTTATACAATTTTTTAAACTTATAATATACATGTATATGTAATTATAGTTTTTTTCAATTATTATATAGTATTGTATATTTTATAATCAAAGTGATGTTTCTCTTATATGCTATGTAGTTGCTAGAGCGGCTTTAATTAAATAATCACTTTTTTGCAGCAATTGTTGTGAGAGTTGTACATATCGAAAATTGAAATTCGATTCGGATTTTGACGAACGCCGTCGTTGGTGTAGTTTGACACGATGCTGTTCTTCAGCAATAATTTTTAAAAAGATCGTGTTGCTGATTTTGTTATCAAATCCCTCCTACATTTTGAATTAAATATGGGGATTGGTCATAGTCAAATTGTGGGATGCTAATGATCATGGGGATTTAACTAATGCTTATAAAATCACAATTTCCAATAATGGTAATATTTCTGACTATTTGTCCTCCACGTGGTGCATCCTGGACTAGGTGCTAAAAGGCATCCAGACTATTAACAGCGGAGATCGAGTGCACAGCGCTCTAACTGTGCTAGCGCTTTGGCAGGTGGGTACAAGCAGATACCCAGGCTACTTAAAAGGTTTCTTAAAGTGTACGCATACCATATGTAGCCGTTGGGTTAAGGGAGATAACCCTTACAAAAAATCAAGCGGCCTCGTCAATCTTTGCGAACAGTGGCGACATCACAAGAATGCTGTCTACAAGTCAAGAAACTTTGTTATTTTTCCACGTTTGTTACACTTATCAAGCCATCGAAGTCGATTGTTTGTTATGCCGTATAAATATGGAAAATAATAAAGGGGTAATTACGTCACCAACCAAAATAAAAATGGGTTTTTAAAGGAATTATTTGTTTTTTAGTATTGTGAAGCTGACAATTCCAATATAACAATTCTAAAAACAAAATAAAAATGTCAAATTGTACACTGTGGTTTTTTAGAACAAATAAAAGTATACTTTAATTCTACTTAGCTGATAAAAAGTGTTAAAAATTAAAATTTAATACATTGATGTTTAACTATTGAACTTTATTATTTACTTAAATATTTGAAATAAGAATATATTTCGATTGCAATGTAGGCATGGTTTCAAAATAAATAGATGCCAAATGAAAACAGAAATATTTCAAATAAAAACTTGAAACTAGTTTCTATGCGAACTAACATATATTTTTTATAATTATGAATTTGCATATTTGCTCATAATAGTTAAATTTAAAAAAAAACAAAGTTAAAAACAAAATTTAATGCGATAAAAACAATATAAATGTATAACAAAAATATAAAACTATTTTGATACAATATTATATTAAATTTCATTTTAAACCATTGCTAAACCCAATAATTTGTTAGATTTATCGAGATAATAAAAACTATCTTGTAATTATGCCAAATTAAAACGCACATGTTAAATATTTAGCCATTTGTAGTAGCCATTTAAATAAAATATTTTGTGGATTATTATTGTCAACACCAATATGCCTTTTGTTGTATAATCCGACGGTAAGCACATAGGGTTAATAGTGAGTTTATTTTTAATACAATAAAAATCTTTTTTATTTAAATTTATTTAAAATTATGTATATATATATATATAAGTAAGCAAGTTCAATAAGAGCATACATAGTGTATAAAATTTGAAAGCGATTGAATTACCATAAACCTGTTAAAAGCAAACAAGTCTCAATGTAATTATATACTGGCAATTAGAAATAAATGATAAAATTTCCGTATAATAATATAGAAACTAAAAGTAGCCAACCATTGTTACAGTTGAAATGCTATACAAAAATATTAAAATCACATTTATTTATTTGCACGTGTAGCGAGTAAGAAAAGTAGAAAAAAGTTATTATTGAAACTTTAGAAAATAAGTAGAAAGATTTTGTATGTTTGTACATTACTACTTAATTTTATTAAAACAATGAGTTAAATCAATTAGATTGTAAATTATTGTTTTGGTATAAAGATAATTAAACAAACTGTTGCAAGTTCCTAGTTTAAATGTTTTTAAACATACATTTTAAAAAGACTTGATTCATTTTTAAATATTGAAAACAATCTGAACCATTTAACAGCTGCTTTGACAACATCTATCAGTTGAGTTGGTCTTGTACAGTCAATGCTTATACCTTTTAATTATTTTTTCAGTGTGTAAATTACAGTTTTTACCAATCAGTTGTGTTTATTTTCATGTTTAATAAACCAAAAATAATTTGATTGTTTTTAAACAATAATTACCAGTCGTTTATTGCGTTCAGTTACATGTCATTAATTATTTATTACACAAAACACTTTATCTTGTTATAAATTACATTTATAAAAACAATTTTAGAAACACAAAAGTTATGCACAAAAACAACAATTTTTAAACCTGTATTAAAAATTGTAAATAATAATTAGTAAAAAATTATACAGTAAATATATTTTAAATAATTGTTTAGTTTACTTATAAATTATATAAGTAGTAGCAAAAATAATTTTAAAAAATTGTGCTTTAAGTAATCTAACTTTCTAAATATTGTTTAAATTATAAAACTGCAAACATATTAGAAATAAATTACAGTTTTAACATTTTTTAACAACAAAAATTAAACAAATATACGATTAAAGTAAACAGTTTACTTTAAATTACAAAAATTTATAAAAGTAAAATAATTTTTATTGTATTTTTAAAAATAACGTTAAAATTTTTAAAAATTAAAGCAATGAAGTAATTTTAAAACTTTATTTCTAATAATATAACATTATCTAATTTACTTGATATTTATTGCTAAGAAATAATTAATTAAAAGTATATTTAACATATTTACTATTTTAGTTTTTTACAGATAGAGCCACTTTACATAAAAGTGTTTTTATTTACGATTCTTATTCGTATTTAGTGGATCACACCTGCATAGCTAGAAAGGTTGTTCACCTGTTTTGTTTTTAAGATAATTATGCTATCAAGTTCCGGGATTTACTATAATATATCCTTACTGACAACAACTTTATCAGCAATTAATTAATTTTTTTATTTAATTCTTAGTTACGGGGAAATGCTTAAAGGCATTCTACGATTATGCATTAAATCACTCTTCAAAAGAGGTAGGGTGTTTTTTAGTATAACCTACGGTTTACTATATATTTAATTTATTTAAAGTTTTAACAGTTATAAAACCGATGTTTGTAAATATGTTTCCACATAGTCCAAATATACACATTATCAACATTTTTTTAAATATGAAGTTAACCAAATGGGAATATAGGAGCATTTTTGCAGATGAAATGGACTTTGTAATGGACAAATTGTATTTCATAAGGTTATTTCAAAATCCTAATGAATACGTATTCAAAGCATAACACAAGGTGGTGGCAGAGTCATCTCTTCATTAATTCCAAGTTTGAATAACTTCACGCATTCTTATACAAAAGGTTGTCGGATGCGAATTGAAGTTGGGTGGGATAAACGGAGTTTTTGGTCAAAATACCGCTTTCTTGGAACGACGCCAGTATTCACAGGAATCAATGAGACGATCTTATTCAAGGCTGACAACGGTTCACGGATCTACAAGCCTAACCGCCTACATATAGTAGTTACATTGAGATACC
This sequence comes from Cardicola forsteri, assembly GCA_025895645.1. Lineage (NCBI taxonomy): Eukaryota > Metazoa > Platyhelminthes > Trematoda > Strigeidida > Aporocotylidae > Cardicola > Cardicola forsteri. The sequence goes on along the minus strand of JAKXYG010000527.1, from coordinate 30,162 downwards.
TTTGAAGCACCTTAGGTGTGTGCCAGTACCCATTCACCGAACAGGAATCTAGTAAAATCCCAGTTATACCACTGTGCACTCGGTTACTGCTGTTATTATTGTAGATGCCTCTTAGCACCTAGTCCAGGATGCATCACACGGAGGGAGAACAGTCAAGAATATCACCATCATTGGAAATTGATACTTTATAAGTATTGCTCCAATCCTCAGGGTCATTAGCATCCAAAACGGCTTAAACATATTAAAAACTATAAATATAATTTAAAATACGAAAGTTATGCAATTCGTAATGCTTGCTTTTTATATTTATGTATTTTTTATTTTTAACCAATTAAGTGAGTTTATTTTAAAGTCTAAACAGGTGAATGTTGTTATATATTATAATTAGAAATTGATTATTTTTACCAATACTATCATATAGTATTATCTATGGGATATATTATTACCAAAAGTGCAGTTAAAATAATTAACATGCTAGATTATTATTATTATAGTTATTGGCTTAGATGCTTCAGTAGAAGTAGCTTTTAGCACACAAAATAAATGTACAAATATAAAATGCTATAATCTATAGTCAATTCAGCAAATTAAAATTGCATGGAAAACATTTTTCACGTAGGTGGATGTTCAGTGAAGCGAATATACAAGTGAATGACTCAAAATATTGAGAGCCGCAAATACTCCATATTGTTTACAACTGAAGGCGCTTATTTGTAATGCAAAATTAGCAAACTCAAAGTTAGGCTAAAACATCTGAAAGACTTTGGCTAGACGTTTAAAGGGCATATCCTAAATCTAATAACCGGTGTATTATCACGAATAATATTTACAGAACAAACAGTAGTTTATCGAGTCACATTCTGTCTTGTTTGAGCTTTGAGAATGGTGTCCTACTGACCACGACATTTAATTGAATTTTGCAAGAATGTTGACCAGTCATCCTAGCGAGAAGACGAGCAATACTTACACCTCCTATTCTGTATAGAGCAATCAGTATTGTCTCCAAATAGGGCTGTTTGATGATAATACTCAGGATGACACCGTTAGCCGTTGTTGCCCTCTTGTTATCTCAACGTCTGAGTATCCATTTGGTCTGCGACTGCTTATTCACAGCTAACCCCTTTATTGCTACAGGCCGTCCTACTAACTGTCACCTATAGATGCGCTAAGTAGGGGTCGGCCTAAACTACAAAATACTTATTTGTCACCTATGCCAATGATCCTGAGGATTTGAGTAATGCTTATAAAGTATCAATTTCCAATGATGGTGATATTCCTGACTGTTCGTCCTCCACGTGGTGCATCCTGGATTAGATGCCCCAGAAATCTAGACTAATAACAGCAGGGTCCGAGTGCACATCGTTATAACTGGGCTTCCGCTACGGCGGGTGAGTGTGAACATACACTCAGGATACTTAAAAGGTATACGTATACCATATGTAGCCCTTGGGCTAAAAGCGATAACCCTGACAAAAAATCAAGCGACCTCGTCAATCTTTGCGAACGGTGGCGACGTCACAAGGATGCCGTCTACCAACCAAGAAACTTTGTTATTCTTCCACGTTTGTTACGCTTATCAAGCCATCAAAGTCGATCGTTTATATGTCGTATAAATATGGGACATAAGGAAGAGGTGACCACGTCACCAACCAAAATGAAATGAATTGTATCAAATTAAACCGTAGTATACAAGCATCTAGTTGAGAAATTGACTGTGGTTTACTTTTGACAGAAAAATATTTGTTCGTAGTGCACGTTTTTTAACATTGTGCGATCAGATTGGCAATTGTTAGTGTGCATCCACAGCTCGATCAGATTGGCTAAACGTCACAACAACCGATAATCGCAATCCGATTGGTAGTAAGCGCTCTAATCGAACCTGAGTTTTCAATCGTCACCACCACCGGACCACGTTCGGTTTCGCTAAAATGTCGACTGCCGAAAGGCATGCTTTCTGTCGAACATTTTGAGGTAGTAAAAATGTAATATTATTCAATGTCTCAAGTATTGATTCCATCATATGTGTAACTGGTCGATTGAGTGTCACTCCATCGCAATAAAAATATCCACCAATTGAATTGGATAAAAGAACGCAGAAAATTGTTCTTGTTGGTTGGTGACGCAGTTACTTTTTCATTAGTTTCACACAGGACACGGAACATTTCAAACAATCACTTATTATTAGAAATGTTATAATAGTATTGTCAGATTCACTTGTATAATAAATTTACTAGGTTTTCAAGTCAACCAGGAGCACTGTACAGCTGTTCCATCCTTACATTTGGACTCATCAGCAGCGCATACCTTTCAAGTTTCATACACGCATGAACTTGAACTCACGCCTTATCTGGTGTCAGGCCAGCGCCTTAAACCACTGAGCTATGAGTGGACGACCTTGGATTTGTAAATTTATTATTTATAGTGAATCTGATCAATTCTAATTGCCCAGTGTCCTCAAATGCTGCTACGTTACTACCGGTTTAGCAAATGAGAGAATTCTTTTACTAGGACTTTACCATATGGGTCCTTGCATACTGCCAGGTTTAATAGCCTATATAGTACGGTTCGGTTATTTAACAATGGGTTGTAAAGTTCATCTACCCGTAGCTCAGTGGTTTAAGTGGATACACAAAAGCTTGTTCATTTTGAGCAGAGGTTTAAAATCCATATGGTTTTGCTCATTGTCCTCTATTGAACACACTCGTTTAATAACTAGTAAAATATTTCGACCATTCCCAGATATTTGTAAGTCTCTTCACATTTATTGGCCATGTATTTCTATCACAGTTAAAGACGATTAAAATAGATTGGCCGTTTTACGTAGATCGCCCACTCATCCAGCCAGAATAGCTTTGGAAGCCCATCCATTACCCGGATGGAAAACAAGGCCAGGCGGCCAACGGAAAATTTGGACAGACATTGTAGGATGCAAACTCAGTCCTTTTATTTATGCTAAGCCCCTTGTCCAAATAAATTATTTAAATAAGCGTCCATTTGTTTACCCTATGCAGCCAACAGAGATCATTGGAGAGGTTTAACTCGGGATGTAATTAACATTTAATGTTAGCACACTTCAAGTGTCGGTTCTTTAAGTACACATAACAAAAGTTGACGTTTTTGCAGATGTTTTGGCTTTTTGGATTACCCTGAGTGATAATAACCGGTGGGAGATGTTTACCCCCGATGATGATGATGATACAAAGTCCCCTATTCCAAAAATGGTGATATTCCTTATTGTCACCTCCACGTAGCGCATCCCAAACTGGGTGCACCCAGCAGGGATCAAGTGTACAGTGGTATCACTGAGCTTCCGCTTAAACCGATGGATGCAAGCATACACCAAAATATATATATACTGTATGTAACCGTTGACCTTGACAAAAATCAGATAACCTCGTCAATCTTTGCAGATAGTAGCGCCGTCAATAAGTTAAGAAACTTCGCTATATTTCTACGTTTTTTATCGGATCACCCGAGTCGATTGTCTAGATTACTGTACAAACATAGAAATAACATAGGGATAACTACATCACCCGCCAAAATGAAGTTTATTGCCTCGCAAACAGCAACCGGTTAATATGTATTGTAAAAGAGATTGTTGCTTAGCCACCTATGTAATGGTATGCGCACGCTTTACAATATCTTCCAAGTACACGGAGTGCGTACATGCTTCTAGCGCCTAAGCGAAAGCCAACTGGTACGCCGACATGGTCTAGTGGGGCAGTGTTCAACTTGCACTCGGATTCAATTCCCATCACCGGCATAATAATGATAATCAATAGTTAGGACTTAGTTCGTGTTAGTTACAGTAAAGGATTTATTGTATATAAATAAGGAATATTGTTATAGTCGGAAATTAAATCAAACATTATTCCAAATCTTCACTCGCACTTTTAATGACACATTTGATCACATCTTAGTCAATCAAATTGCCAGTTCTACCTTTATACTCAAAAATGCCAACTATCCATGAGCAGGCTTTATTGGATTGAATCAAATTAATACACAAACTATACATAACGTTAAAGTGTATAGAAAATATGCCCCATTCATAGGGAAAAGGGCTAGGCAGTAGTTGTTAGAAATTAACCAAAATAAACATCTCCAATCACACACACACACAGAGAGAGACAGATACTTCAACAGTAGCAAAAATGGCACAAAATCACTGAGCTTTGGCTCTAATAGCAGCGCGTTTCCCTGTTACCGCTTGGAAACCGGAAGTGACTGTCTTGACGGTGAAACGAGAGCCACAGCGACGACAGTGGAGGAAGAGCAGTCGGGAATCTTTGCACAGTTCGGTATCTGACGACTGACAAGTGCCACATAGGACATAATTGCCTGTGACAAAATGAATAACAAAATTGCAAATGCAGTGTGTTGAGACATTTAAAAAATTAACATTGTCAAAATAATGGATGTGAATTAAACTTAGAGGGATAAATGAAGTTTCTTAGCTAAAAGACCGCTTCCAAGCGACGACGTCAGTATTCACAGAAATTAACAAGGCGATCTTCTTTAGGGTTGACGCTGGTTCACGGATACACAAGACTAACTGGCTACATATGGTAAAAGTTACCTTGAAATACCTTTTAAGCATCTTGCGTGTATGCTAGCACCCATTCACGGAGCGGGAATCCCGTAAAAGCTCAGTTATACCGCTGTGCACTTGGTCCCTGCTGTTAGTATTGTAGATGCTTATTTGCACCTAGTCCAGGATGCACCACATGGAGGGGGAACAGTCAGGAATATCACCATCATTGAAAATTGAGACTTCACAAGCATTACTCAATTCTTCAGGAACATTAGCATCCCTAACATTATGGTTGGTAACAGGACCACTACACGATTCCAACAGTTTGTAAAAAATTGCAACAATCGAATGCGTTTGTGCGCATTCAACACACACGTATAAATATAATAATAAATATAACTAATCCGTATCATGATAATAAAAGTTAGCGGTAAAGCCACATCTTCTTTAATTCCAAGTTCGCATAGCATCTCAAATAATCCCTTTCCACTGTTCACAGTTTTCGGAGGCGTGTAGGGATATGTCAGTCCATTGACTTAGCCATTGTCAGAACCTATTTATATGTTTGCATAGCATATTAAACGATCGATTTTAATAGCATGATAAGCATAACAAATGTAGAAGAATAACGAGGTTTCTTGGCTAGTAAACAGCATCCTTTTGCCGACGCCACTGTTCTCAAAGATTGAAGAGGCCGCCTAAAGTTTTGTCTGGATTGTCTACCTTAGCTCAAGGGCTAAATATGATATACATATACCTTAAGAAAGCTTTTAAATAATCTGGGTGTATGCTTACACCCACCCGCCTAAGTGGAAGCTCCTACTGTTATTAGTCTCAATGCCCATAGGCACCTAGTCCGAAATGCACCACACGAGGAAGGAACAATCAGGAATATTACCATCATTGGAAATTGAGACTTTACAAGCATTACTCAAATCCTCAGGATTGTTAGCATCCCCTATCGTAAAATGCATTTCCAGTATTTCATATCCCGTGATAGGACTTATAAATATAATATAATAATAGTTGGTGACATTGATATCTAAAGACTCAAGTGGGGATGCCAATGATCCTGAGGATTTGAGTAATGCTTATAAAGTATTAATTTCCAATGATGGCGATATTCCTGACTGTTCGTCCTCCACGTGGTGCATCCTAGACTAGGTGCCTATAGGCATGTAGACTAACAACAACAGGGTCCGAGTGTACAGCGGTATAACTGGGCTTCCGCTACGGCGGGTGGGTGCGAACATACACTCAGGATACTTAAAAGGTATCTAAAGGTATACGTATACCATATGTAGCCAGTGGGCTGAGAGAGATAACCCTCACAAAAACCTGGCTATTTCGTCAATCTTTGCAAACAGTGGCGACGTCACAAAGATGCCGTCTACCAACCAAGAAACTTTGTTATTCTTCCACGTTTGTTACGCTTATCAAGCCATCGAAGTCGATCATTTATATGTCGTATAAATATGGGATATAATGAAGAGGTAACGATGTCACCAACCAAAATAAATGACTTAAGTGATGCTTATGTCATAATTGTTAATAGTGATATTCCTGACTGTTCCTTCATATAGCGTACCCTAAACTAGATAAACAGCAGTAAAACAGGGGGTTCCATTTCGGTGGATGGGTGCAAGCATACACTTAATGCACATAAAAAGTATTTAAAAAATATAGGTATATTATATGTAGTCGTGTCTCACAAAAACCGATTGAATGCCGTGATCAACAGAGCAGGTTCTAATGGCCAACAATACATAAAAACACCATTCTTAGAGCTCAAACAAGATGAAATGCGACTCGATATGCTACTGCCTGATCTATGAATATTACTCGCGATAATGCACCGGTTATTAAATCTAAGATTTGTCCTTTAAAACCAAAGTAACCGCTTAATGTTGGCTCATAGAACGTGCGCTCACTGTCTGCACAAGATTGTGTTGCTGCTGAATCTAACCGTTATAATGTTAACCATTTTATGTGTTCAAGAAACCAGTCATTCGGGAGTATGTGCTATCCCCAAGATTAAACTGTTTGGCCTTCTCAATACGATGTTTCTGGACCCGCTAAATATAATCTTACGATCATTACGTCTTCACGTGCGACGGAACCTCTAGAATTATGACCGCCCGCTTTCTGACTGGGAATTTAATTTTTAGTATAATAAATGTGTACGCTCCCACATTAAACCAGAGTTCAAAATAAAAACATTTTTATGAACTACTGGTAGCCAAAACAGCTAATTTAGAAAACAAATCAAATTTTATAATGGTAATAGTGGATTTTGACGCTAGACTAAGTCCTACTTACTGCTCAGCAGTTGGAAAATGGCCTATTAGCAATAGCAATTGCTCAAATGATGACTACCTACAACACAATGCCCCATGCTCCACGTCACTTAACCACGTGTAAGAAACAAAATTATCGCTCTCAAATTGACTACCGTTCTTGTCACTTACAGCTGGTTTGTCGTCAATTAAAGACGTACAAGCATCCTACAGCTGCAGCACTAGAACATAAAATAGATGTGTACACTTTCATTTAAATTTCGATCCAAACGAAGGTACTTTAATGGCCTAGACTACAAATCTATTAAAATGGTTCCCATTGAGGAGTCCTTTAAAAATGCAAATCCTCGCATAAATTTCAATTATAAAGTAAAACATAAATAAACTTGCATCTAAAATAAATGGAGATATTAGAATATAATTCCAACAACTTATTTAAAAACCAACTTTTCAGTTTTCCATTTTCTACTGTATAGAGAGCATCGAGGAATTGTTGTGAGGTGGAATGGTGGGGTTAAATAAAATAGGATGTCTATTCAGTTGTAGAAATCGATATCGAGTGTTGGCTATGAAAAAATGGCCATTGCAAAGTTTATAAATTTATTAAAATAAGGTCTGAGTATTGTTACACACAGCAGTATATTCTAAATTCTCAGCCACGTGTCACCAACCAATCAGTAAGCCAATTACAATCAAATGGTTTTGACTACTACGCTACTAATCCAGAACGATGCAAATCTAAGTGAAACTTCCACTCCTAACACGATTTTATAGAGTAACGTACAACAGTCAAAGCAGTTCGAAATTACCAGCGATGTCCGTCAAAGCTGCGTGACTGCTCCACTTTTAATTAACTATACAATTGATGCTATATTTGCCAAGATCGCCGTATAAATGGAATGTGTGTGTGTTGGTAAAACGCCCATTACCGACTTGGAATACGCTGACGATACTATCCTTCTAGCAGAGAACGAAGTTCAACTGCAGAGAGCATTGAATTTTCTTGTGAAAGTTTCCGGTGGATATGGCCTGAAGATTAATCCCAAAAAACCAGTCATCATGACGTCACAGGCTCCTGATGCGAGGATTATATTAAATGATACTGTGCTTCCCAACGTAAAGCAATTTACGTATCTGGGCTCTTCGATTACTTCTGACGGAAGTTCATCTAACGAAGTAAATCGTCAAATTTGTCAAGCTGCTGCTGCATTTAGAAAACTTGCTAATCCATTATGGAAACGAAAAAACATCAATCCAAAGACAAAGATGAACATTTTCTCTTCATTGGTTCGCAGTGCTTCTGTACGCAGCTGAAACCTAGACTCTTACAGGATCATGAAGCTCAACCAATTTGAGGCAAAATGTCTCAGATATATTTGGCACAACACTCATTTTGCATCATCCATATCAAGGGACTGGACAAAAAAGATCCATAACCGCCAAATTCGAGATGACCTCCAATTTCATGAACTTCCTTCTTTGGTATCGCGACAACATATATTGCGCTGGTTTGGTCATGTTCTTCGTAAAAATCATGATGCCATCTCATTTTCCGTAACCTTAGCTTGTCCAAATGCCGACTGGAAGAAGAAAGATGGTCAAAAACATACTTGGATGGATGCTGTTCAGGACGATCTTCACACCATTTTGGTCGGAACCTTATCTTGGAAACAATGGCTAAGTCAATGGACTGGCAAATCTCTATATGCCTCCGAAAACTGTGGACAATGGAAAAGAATACTTCGTGATGCTATGGGAACTTGGAACTAATGATGTGACTTTGCCATTAATTTTTGTTGTTGGTATTATTGTAGTGTTAGTGTGATAAACAAGTTAGTTATTTTCTGACATTCGTTTAACAGACAAAACATATCTAACTCATTTTTTCTAACTACATAATCCTTAGAAATGCCACAATAAAAAACTACAAAACAAAATTTTAGTTACTTAACCGTCGCGCATTAAAGTAGTTTTAATTATCGTACACAAAAACAATATATATATATATATATATATATATATATATATATTAAACATATATAAAAAAAAAAATAATGTTAATAAACATAAACCAAGTAACAAAAGTGGTTAAAGCACTGAATTTAAATCCAACCACTTAAACTTAATACAGCCCCTTCTTTTCCTACGCTGAATTACTTACATGCTAAAAATTTACTCGAGAATCATTCAAGTATCAAACCACAAAATATAAGGTTTAGTTTGTAGATAACAAAACTTACGGCAATAATTACGCAGCAGAGCTTCTAGTTGCTTGCTGGCGTACCGTCCTCGTATAAGCAAAGCTCCTTTGGCATCTATCGATCCCTGAGTGCCCAACTCCGTCAGAATATATGTCGTCAAATGACTAGGATCTCTGTTTAAAGATCGACAGATTGTTGAAAAATTTACAAACGATGTCTTCTTAGTACCAACACGAGCCATTTGTGGAGGAACCATAGTAAGTTTACGTTTTTGATCAGAAACAAGCTCCGGATTTAAATCTCCAAGTTGAGTAAAAACCCGGGTCAGCAACTGCATGCAATTTAAGAAAAACGCATTTATGAAAATGTTAATATTGAGCTTAGAAAAAATAAACAAAACAAATTATTTTTACTAATAAAAACGCAATCAAAACTACTTAAACAAATTAAACAAAAGAATACAATTGAACTGTACCGTTTCATAATCGTATCCAGAAGAATCTTTGACCATAGATTGAGCACCAGCAGAATTAGGATCTGTTGCTCCAACTATATCCTGGTTAGCAAACTTAGAACTTTTCTTCTTTTTCTTTTCCGAAAAATCCAATCCATCATTTAATTTATCAGCAAGTTCGTCCACATCCTTTACATCGCCAGTAGCTTTCTTTTTCTTCTTTTTACTCTTCAATTCATTGAGTAAATCCTAAAGAATATTATAAAAATTAATCATTACGTCCACATCATCAACTTTTTTATCCTCTGGTAAATCTAATTTAACATCTTTCTTTTTCTTCTTGGTACCAAATTCCAAGGTTTCCGACTCTCCAATATTCTCACTATTCGTGCTAACTTCAGGAAAGACAAACTTTGACTTCTTTTTCTTTTTACTTTCAAAATCTAAAATATCATCCTACAACGGTAAAAATATTTTAAATTGCTTTACTGCAGGGGGTTTATCAGCTTTATCTGCCATGAGAAGGTACAACAGTCGGAGGCGCAAAACTTTGAACACTTGCAAAAATGCAACAAACATAATAACATCAATTAAATTTATATTATAAAAATAAATAAATAAATTCACAATTTTAATAAAAAATAAATGTGTTACATGTTTAAAAAATTATAACAATTTAAAATAATTTTAGTAATTAATTTAAGGTTTAAAATATTAAAAAAATTAATTAAAGTTAAAATTAAAAATTAAAAACGATTCTAAGAAAATTTTTTTTGTTATTGCACTAATCGTAGTGTTAAATGTTTCCTTTATTTTTGTAAATTGATGTAATAACAATTTTTGTTAGATATTTTAAATATATATCAACTTAATGCGATAATTCCATGATTTTTAAAGTATTTTTATACCTCACTAGATATGGTCCTAGTGAATTTCTATTCTTCATTTTTTTACATTTTTAATAACTTTTTCTAAAGCAATTGTTTGTAACTTATTAGTTAAATGACTTATTTTTAAACACACTTTTTAATTTTATTTATTTATTAAACCACAATTTCTACTGCTTATCTGTCACCACTTATTTCTATTACAGGTTTATACACGAGTTGAGTAGGAGTAAAACTCTTTTTGATCCTCGGTTCGAATTATCGATGATATCAGTAAGATTCGGGGGGAAATATGAAATGGATGGTGAGGTAAAGGGGGATTAGTCACAGAAAAAATATTTGAAATCAAGATAAAATCAAGGTAGATAATGGAAGTTAACAATTATAGAAAACGGGCAAAAATTACAAATATAAAAAAAATAAATATAACAGGTGCCTATTACAATGCAAAAACACTGCAATAATCTTCAAAAAAGAAGAAAAGAGAAAAGGATGAATAACGCTCCAATGGACGTGTAGCGTGACGCGCGCCTCACCTCACACTCTTTATTGTTTATCTTTTAGTTGTTTAATATGACTCAGATCTGTTTAAACCTTATATCTAATTTTTGCAATACTAAATAACATTTTCCTATCCATAGGTGTCCTTATTATTTAATGTAATTTGTTTCATATTTTTTTATTGCTAACTCTTTATTAGCTTTTCCGTCTGTTTTTGGTCTAACTTAGTAGTTTCAAATGTATCCTAATTTAAAAAACGTTTTACAACTCGTTAAACTTTTACGTTCCAGTACAATTTTTTTACTGGTTACTGCATTTTCCCTAATGTCAACCTTAGTACATTCTAAACTACATTAGTAATTTTTTTCTCTCTAATTTAATATTTATCATTTTCCCATTTGCGTTTTGCTGGTTGCATTCATTATTTTGAAATATTTTAAACTTAATTAAACAACACGCTTAAATGCATTAACGCATTTATTAAGTCAGTGTTTAAAATAATTTCATTTGCATATGTATGTGTTTTGTTTTTTATTTTTAATAAGTTGCTAAGTAAACTGAAAGCTTTTAGGATAAGTTCTCCACTCCTAAAATGGATACGTGACTTTCTCACTAATTGTCAGTTTTGTGTCAAATTAGGTAGCGCAGCCTCCTCTTCCTCTCTGATCACCTCGGGGGTCTCTCAGGGATTAGTTTTAGGCCCTCTCCTTTTCATTGTCTATATTAATGACTTGCCTACAGTTGTTCAATCTGATATCCTGCTTTATGCTGATGATGTCAAAATTTGGGGCTCTAACCCCGAACAACTACAACAGGATGTCAATAACATTTACCAGTGGTTCTTGGACAATGCACTCCTCCTGAATATTTCTAAATGTAATCATTTCTCATTTGGGAAACCTTTAGGTAACCGGTACATTGTCCCTAGTACTCAGACTAACACTAAGATTGACACGGTTAAAGATCTTGGTGTGACTTTCAACTCCTCCCTTAGCTTCTCGTCACATCATAATAGAGCATCATTAACCTGCTATCGTTTAATAAAATTTTTTAGGCGTAACTTTGGAAATATCCCAGCCAGCTGCACCCGATTCCTATATTAACTCTACATTAGGCTGCACCTTGAATATTGTATTCAAGTAACGGCGTCTATCCTAAGGGCTGATATAGTTAAACTTGATAAGGTTCAAAGGAGCTTCACTAAACTGCCGCGCACTCTCAAGAGCCTTCCTTACCCTAAGCGTCTGGAAGCTTTCCATCTCTTCCCATTAAAAGATAGGAGACTCCGGGGCGACCTAATTTTAGTTTTTAAACTCATCAACTCTACCCAGTTCAAGCATTTATTCGCTTTCTCCCACGATCCCCGTAGAGGACACCCACTTAAATTATCCAAGCCCAGAGTTCATTCCCGACTAGGTCTCCATTATTTCTCCTATAGGGTTATCTCCACATGGAACAGTCTACCCCCATATGTTGTGTTAGTCCCATCTCTCCATGCGTTCAAATCTGCGTATAATAAATATTATCTTCTCAATTTTACCTAACTTTATTTTTATTTATTTTATTTTTTCTATTATTTTTCCCCTTTCCTTTGTTTTACTTATTATTTTCATATGATACCTGATACCCTAAACAGAGTATTGAAAGAAGTTTTCCTCCTATTTAACTCGTGTACAAACCTGAAACCTGACTATGATTAATTTAGTATCACATAGCAATTACTGTGTTTTGTGTAGCATTTTAATTTTTTACACATTTAATTTTTAATAGACTTTATTTTTTACATAAAAAAAATAGAATGTTATGTTTTTGTTTGTTAATTAATATATAATGCATTCACAATTAAATTAAATTTATAACTATGATAATTGATGAACTGTTTTAATATGATAATAATAAAGTAACTACTTATTAAATAAATTCAAAAACGTAACATAATTATAAATAGGGTAAAAATTAAATTGTTATTTTTTTCTCTTTATACATTTAAACTTTATAATTCAAAACTTTTTTAAACATTTATTAAGTTGATATTTGATATTTTGAACCGAGTACCAAAAGGAGTTTCTGCTATGCCTGGGTGTTGGGCGGATTAGTGTTCAACTGAGCTACTTATTGTCTGAATACTTTGACTTGCTAACCCACTAGTCCCAGGTTTTAAAACAAGAACTCAAGACAGGTTTAGACCAGAATCAAATATTCCAAATTACACATGACATATATATAGGAGTGGGCTTGATATTTACTCCACTGGCTGTCCGTCTCACACTTGGATTTCATTATGATTGGTCCGATTAGTCACTTATTGATCGTGGTTCGGTGCCGTTCTAACACCTCTTTTGTTTTGAAAAAACGATGTGATCGTATTTTTTTTCAGGGTTTACTTCGATGAATGTAGACGGGCATCGTTTTCGCGTTGATTTGCGTAGCCTTGAGCTTGTCGTTTGCAATTTGTTTTCTTATTGTCAACCAAGCTATCGAAAAATATTGGACTACCTTTATACCTTCTAGTATAATCCAGACGTACGTGGTTTGCATGTTTTCTCCATAGTTGACTGTCAATTTTTATGTTGTACCCGGATTGCCATCTTCTGTGTAATGGGTCCCACACGGATACATTTATACCGTTAAACAGTTTCTGTTTGTGTGGGTTTCCTTCTGGTGTCGGTTAAAAAATTTTGGTTTTTCTGTGCATAAGGTCCAATGTTGTCCGTAATTTTCTCCCTAGAAATAATTTTGCGGGTGATTTATTCCGTAATACTTTTACTGAATTAATTCTGTAATTGCTTAAAATTCGTTAATGTTAGTTTTTGCTCCTACCCTCTTTTTTATTTTTAAGCATGTGACACTTAAATGTATCAACCAGTCGTTCGACTTAAACGTTTGATTAAAGATGATATGCAAGAGACTTTATATGATGTATGCAATTATAAAGGCAATATTGAGCAAATTGAGCAGAAGTAAATTGTGGACCGTTATCAGTTACCAATACTTCAGGCATACTAAACTGAGAAAATAATTTAATCAATTTTTTTAATACAGCTGTAGTTGTTGTAGTTTTTACGGAGAATACTTCCGGCCATTTGCTGTATAAATAAATTAGTAGCAGGTAATATATTCCGTCAATTGGTCCTGCGAAATCGGCATGTACTCGTTCCCATGGTTTTGTTGAAGGTGACCATGGGAATGGTTTTATTTTCCGTGGTAATTTTGCTGCTCGTTGACACTGGGTACACTTTTGACACAAATTGTTAATTTCGCGATCCATATACGGCCAATATACATAGCTGCGCGCCAGAGCTTTGATTCTTTTAATGCCTGAATGACCTGAATGAAACTGATTTAACAAACGACGTCTCAAAGAAACAGGTATGACTAGCCTGTCATTGAACAGTAAACAAATGTCTTTTGATGGTAATAAAGTTCTTCTTTGAGAGAGCGATCAAAACGTTTGCGCCAGTACGTTGATGAATAGTGAATTGTTTTTGTTAGTAAATAATCGTTTTTTGTTTCTTTACAAATTTCCGAGAATGCAATTAAAAGAACTACTAATGAATTTATTACTGATTGATAAATTTTAGATTTAGTTTTTATTGATGTAACAATTGTTTCATCCTGCTTGCTGGATTTTGGTAAAATTAATCTTAATAAAGCATCAGCTTGTCCTATCTTGTTCGTTAATGTGTATTTGATTCAAAAATTATAACCCAGTAAAATTGTGGCCCAGCGCTGTAATTTTTTTGCGGTACATGTAGGAATTCCTTTTTTGAACCAAAAATAGTCAACAACGGTTTGTGATCTGTTATTATAATAAATGATTGTCCATACAGCATACGATAAAACTTTTTCACTGCAAACACAATTGCCAATGTTTTCTTTTCAATGTGACTGTAATTTTTTTTAGCATTTATCAATGTTCTCGAAGCGTGAATAACAGCTTTTTGTGTACCGTTTCTTAACATGAGACAAAACAGCACTAATACCGTAGCTACTGGTATGTCTAAATTCGGATTGTAATGTGTCAATAATAAGTTTGACTGCAACAATAATTTTATCTTTTTAAACGTTGCTTCGCATTCACTAGACCATGACCATTCTTTATCTTTGTGTAAAAGTCAATTTATTGGTTCCCGAAGTGTATGTAACCTTGGTAAAAACTCACTGTAGTGGCTTACTAAGCCCAGAAATAAACGTAGTGTGTTTAAATTTATTGGGGCTGGCATCTTTTGTATAGTTGTTACGTTTTCCGGATCTAGTTGTCGACCATTTTTGTCAACTATCAACCCCAATTATTTGATTGATTTTATTTAAAAAATTCATTTTTTTGCTTTAACGTAAAAACCATATTCTCTAATACGGTCCAGGACAATTTTAATGCTTTGGAATAAATTATATTTACTTATTCCAATGATAATTATATTGTCCAGATATGCTGCGGCATTGTTAACCCCACTTAGCATTGTATCCATAATTTGTTGGAAAATTGCCGGTGCTGACTTTACGCCAAAAGGCATTTTTTGTATTGAAAAAGACCTCGGTGAGTATTGATAGTTAGCAGCTCTCTAGATTCCTTGTCAACGGGGACTTGAAGATATGCGTCTGATAAATCTAATTTTGCAAAATAAAATCCACTATTTAATTTTATAAACATTTCTTCCGGAGTTGGTAAAGGATATTTGTAAGTTTCTAGCGCTTCATTAAGACCTGTCAAAAAATCTGCGCATAACCGAAAGGAACCATCTGATGTTTTGACAATAACCATAGGTGCTGCCCAAGCAGAATATGACACTTGTTCTATAAAACCTGACGTTTTCAATTGTTCGAGTTCTTTATCAATTATTTCAGTCATTGCATATGGTACCGGTCTTCTTGCTTTGAACACTGGCGTTACGTTTGGACGCAGTTGCAAATGTGCTTTGGCTTTTGTACAACAACCAAGGGAATGTTTAAAAATATTATGGTATTTTGAACGGATATTGTTGATAATAGTTTCGAAATGTTTTTTGTTCTCTTGAACGGTTCCGATTTTGCTGATTTGACACAGTTCTCTTATTGACAAGTTTTCCACATCAAATTTTGCTATTAGATCAATGCCAAATAGATCTAAATCTTATTCACGGGCACATGTAGTTTATAATTAATTGTTTTATCGGCGAACGATAATGAACAACATGTTGCACCCATGAACGTGATTCTTCCTCCTGACGTCGGAGATAAAGGCAGTCTTCCTAAATTGATCCATGTTCTTCTTGAAATTAAGAAGATATTTAATGCAGTGTCTAACTGCATTTTTATTAGAGTTCTATTTACTCCAATAATGAGATACTTTCTGTTATAGATTAATCTCACTTTCTGTGATGGGATTGCGTGAACTGTGTAATTGCGTGAACTGTGTAATTGCGTTAATGTGGCTTTTGAGATTGATTGTTTTCTTCTGTTGGAAGCATGTCTGCACTAGCCTTTTTATGACCGATTTTATCACAAATATTACATTTGTGTTTGGTATAGCTGCAGAACTTAACATAATGCCATTGACCACATTGCCAACACGCTGTAGGTGGTTTAATTGGCACATTAGTTATCTCGTGTTTGATAACTTTTGTTGTTAATGCTAGGTTAGACTCTTTGATAAGTTTTGAGTCCTGCTTCAAATTGAGCAATCGTTAACATTCCTCTGTTAACGCTTGTAGCGTCAATTCTGGATTGGCCTCCAGTTTTGATAATAGTTGGGTGCGAATATCAGCATCATATTGCAACTGCAACCCGGAGATGAATATCAAACATGTAAACTGATCAACTGATATTTGATTTAGTTTAAAACGCTTACATTCTTTGTTAACTAGCCCGGCAAAAGTGACAAAATCGTTTAATTCAATTTTCTTAATCGAAGACAACGATAACATATACTGAACACTGACGATTGATCGTTGAATATTTTTGATAAGCAGTTTATTGTCCCATCAAATGACAAGTCTGTGGATGTTTTGGAAAAAATGTAATAAATAAACTTGTTATGTTCATTTGTGCCCAGTTTTCTTAACAGGGTTCTGGTTTTCCATTAATCATCCTTATCTTTAAAATCCTGGTTGAATATATTGTCGAAACGTTTGAACCACGCTTCAAAAGTTGAGCCATTTACTGGATCAAAATCGAATTCAATAATAGCGTTGGCGAGGCTATCTATGGTTTAATTTTGTGAAGTTGCATTCTCTGAACACGAAGAAAATGCAATTTTTGACGTCATTGTTTCTATCAAACGTAGTTGAGCTGCCTCAAATTGGATTTGCTGTTGTTGAAAAATAAGTTTTAGTTCTTATGCAAAAATTGACATGTTTGATAATCTGAATGGGTATGTGTGGGTAAGTTTCCCGTCACCAATTTGTTATGTCTGGGTGTTAAACGGATTAGTGTTTAACTGAGTTACTTATTGTCTAAATACTTTGACTTGCTAACCCATTAGTCCCAGGGTTCAAAACAAGAACTCAAGACAGGTTTAGACCAGAATCAAATATTCCAAATTACACATAACATATATATAGCAGTGGGCTTGAGATCTACTCCACTGGCTGTCCGTCCCACACTCGGACTTCATTATGATTGGTCCGATAAGTCACTTATCGATCGTGGTTGGTATCGTTCTAACAGTTTCCTCCTATATAACTTGTGAATATACCTGAATATCTGAAGTCTAAATATGAAAGAACCTGCATAAACTGTCTTCTATAACATTTATTTTATTCCTCAATTTTAAAATAATTTTTTAATTTTTTAATTACAAATATAACAATATTTGTAGTTATTTCACTTTAATTTTGCATTGTTTGTGTATTATATATATATTGCTTACAATAAGTTGGATTTGTAATTTATTTATTTTACAAATAAATGCAGTAAATTAATTGTTTTTAATCACATTTTTTATTTACAACTATGTACACAAGATACGTTAACAACGTATTTTGCGAAATATTAATGCTTTTTAGCAAAATCTATACCACACTTGACTCTGGAAGATTGAATCCAAATTTTGTAAATAATAGCACTCACATTATTAAATTATAGATGATATCTTTAATACTTTCTGGTAAACTCCATAATCTCAATCTTTGTGTGCAGCTATAAAATTATATATTATAAAAGATTTTAAAATCATTATTTATTTATAGATATAAATTTCAATCTATCAATAGAGATGCATTCAGCATATACATATAGACATACATCACAGATAACTAGTTCTATAAAAACTTTACAATACAAAATAAAAGTATAAAATAATTAATTAATTTGCAACTCATTATAAGTCATAATATAAAATATGTACTTAACGTGTGTTATTGCTCAACACTAGATTGTGTTGCAAGTCCGTATCATTTTATTACTAAATTACTTGATAAAACTACATGTTATATTAGATATGTATACGTTGATTATTCATTAACCTTCAACAGTGTATCAAGAAAAACATTAATTAATTAACTAAATAGACTAAGCACTCCCGAGCATGCAATCAATTGGTTTTACAATTATTTTGTTAATAGAAAATAATAAATTGGTACACAAATATCAAAATTAATCGCAACTAACATGGGGGTTCTTTAAACTGCTATCGTTTCTATTTTCTGTGTATGTTGATCTACTAAAAGTTGTTTTTCCTTGTCGTTTGTTAAACATTCAGATAATATGGTTTTATTTACAAAAATATATTTCCAAATAATAATCTAAATACTTTAAGAAATTTAATTAATTAATAATATTAAACAATAAATAGTTAATTAATTTTAATCTAACTTTTTTATAATATTTCAAAATAAAAAACAAAATTCATATTTAGTAAATAAGTTTTAAATATTTAAACAAGCACGCCTATTTCTGAAATTAGAATACACGTTATATATATATATATATATATATATATATATATATATATATATATATATATATATATATATATATATATATATATATATATATATATGAGACAATCTTTTACGCCCATTTAAATAAATTTTAGTAAAAAAAAACAAACGTTTGTATATAATTTATTGTTTTTAAATGTGTTTTTCTAAAGTGACATAATTCATTAAATTTATTTTATAAATTTAAAAAAATATTGGGATTTTAATTTTATAATGCTGCATTTATTAACAAACGCAAATTTGACACACAACTTTCTTTATCCCCTCAAGTTCAATTCGCATCCGACAATTTTTTCTCCTTTGTCATTTGTTTCGATCCAAGCGTATATTGTTACAGAGCTATGTGCCATATTGTTTATCTCCAGAAAACAAGACTGAAATTTTCAGACCCGTTTAGTCTTCTTTTATCTTCCCAATTAATATTTACATTATTTCGCCTATTAACTTTTAGACAATTGACAATATGAATGATTATCTGACTCCAAATAATACATTGAGCTGATACAGCCTATACTTCGAGGAATTGATCCGCCCACCTTAACTAGATAGAAAGAAGACGAACAAACTGGAAGTGTTTATTGACTGTCACAATCAGTCACGTACACAAAACAAAAATGAAGCAAAAGCAAGCTTCTAGAAAACTCGTTACATTAAAACAATAATAATAACAATAACAGTAATAATAATAATAATAATAATAATAGTAATAATAATAATAATAAAATTAATTGTTATAATAATAAAAATTATTAAAAATAGTTTTAATTATTTTTCTTATATAAAACAAGTCCGCTACAAACTTATGCACTAAATTCAGCACATCATGGAGTTTATCTCCATTAAGTGCCAGCGCGTTAATTGACGCGTCTTAAAGTATCCAAGTGTATAATGGCCACAATCAATGCCAAAAGTTGGCGAGTTTTATGAACAACTTGAAAATAATAAAAGTTAGTAGATTTTTAAAAACAATTGTTTTAATTAGCATTAATTAAAATCTAAATAATTTGCATGACGTGCATGTTTACAGGTCAGAGGCCTTTGGCAACACGCTTATTGATATTATTGTTTCTATCCGCAAAGGGATTGAGTACAAAAATAAAATAATGGAATATTATTAAAAGATAATGCAGGATGAAAATTTTGTAAAAAAGATTTAAAAGAGGGGGAAATGATTATCAATTCTATATCGTCTGCCTTTTCTCCCTAAAACATTTAATGACATTTTATTTCATAATCTACGTTCTATCATTTTTTCACTTTTCAATTTTTTAATAATAATGGGCTACTTCAATGCTTCTTCAATTGAGTGGGAGTGTCTCTACTCTGCTCCTCTAAATCTTTTGATACTAACTACTTTTACCCAATATGTTCGTTCTCTTATCAAACATTAGACTGGCAGTTCTCCTCTTATGTCTTTACCTAGTTTTCATTAACTTGTTTTCTCCAATAAATGACACTAGCTATTTTCTTCCTCTGGGAAAAAGCAATCACTCTCCAATATCCGATATCCAAGCATAGATCCGAGCTTATGCCAGTTTTTTACAATGCTAACTTTGTAGAAATATTTAATTATTTTTGTAATATAGCTCACATACAAGTGAAATTGACTTTTTGTATGATAACACTTTCAACATTATTAAAATAGGTATACAACGATTTATTCAACATTCTCGGCCATATAACTCAGTTGCTTAAGGAACAAAACATTATATTTTATAAATGAAAATTATCGGGGCCTCTTATGTTTTTTCTACAAATATGTAGATTGCCATAACAGATACGTGGTTTGTATTAAAACATTTCAAAATTAAAGACTCCATTGTCATTTGAACAATGCCAATTTTGATAATAAACTTTTTTAAATTTATAAAAAAGTAAGTAATCAACTAGAATCCTTCATTTTTATTTTAAAAATCAAAATAATTTTTCTTCTTTCACCGTCTGAAGATTTGCAATAGCTTTGGCAACTATTTCCAATCCATCTTTAATATGAATTACTCTAATGATCCTAATCTAGAGCCTACATTACTCTACGGCTGTCAATTGATTATACCCAAACTAGTCTTTAAGTATATCTTAGTTAAAATCTACAGACGACCTCTATCTTAGACAATCTCAGAGAATACGTGTTTACACTAGCCCTTTGCATAACACACTTATTTAACTTCTCCATAAATCAAGGCAAATTACCGACAATTTGGAAACTTGATTTAGTCCAGCCTATCTATCTAGTTATGGAGTAGGATTAAATCAGATAGTTACAATCTGATCAACATACTTCCAGCATCTAGTAAATATATTAAAAAAAAGTATTATTTAATAAAAGGCTTGTTTCTAATAGCTTTATACACTTGAGTCAGCATGGATTTTTTGTCACCGAACTTGTGTCTCTCCAATGCTATTGGACACTTACTAATCGCCTCATCAGCATGCTGGAACATTCGTTCTCAATTGACGTCATTTACTTTGACATTTGCAAAATATTTGACATAGTTTCCCAATCCAAATTGCAAGGTAAGTTACACCCTTTTGGGATTAGTGTAAGATTATGTGGCGTTTCTTATCCTCCTACCCTCCGTAATATCACATTACACCCATTTCAAAAATTAACGCAAAAAATTACAAAAGTATTAAATCTAAATTAATTTGTTATGTCCAATTGTTTTTCGTAAGCATAAATATTGAGAATTAAAAATAATGTCAAGTACTTAATAGTTCATTTATATTTACTTAGAAATATTTATTTAAAAAGGCTGAGTCGGCCAAAATAGCACATTTTAAAAGCTAATTCTATATTAACGCAGGTGTCTCCCAAAAGTCTTTTCAAAGTCCATTGTTATACATTATTTATGTCAATAATCTGCCATTCATGGTTTATATATACATTGTCACAAGATAGTGCACTCCAACTGAATATTTTTAAGTGTCAATACTCCATTTTTGGAAAACATTTAGGCACTGTTCAAAGCTCCAACTTCAAGTCTGTATATTATTTCTGTTGTTAACTTGGTTAAAGATTTATGTTTTAGTCCGGTCATTTGCACCCGCTTTATCGATCAGTAATACATAGAGCCTCAATTTAAATATTGCAACAAAGTCAAACATCTTATCCCCAAGGCAGACATTAATAAATTAAAAATAATAAAGAAGCAATCTAAAAAATAACCAAATAGGAATACGATATTTAAGACATTAACACAATTATTTATACTTTCTTTGTAAAATATACCATTCAACATCACAAAAATTGTTTAAATACTATTTAATTGGATGATGCAATCGCAGATGCAAATATACATGTATACAATTAAAGAAAATAAATTACTCTTATCCAATAAAGGTAAGGTTTTACTATTATAAAATAATACAATGTTTGTATAAAACTACCACACTGACTGGAGAAATACGTGAATTATAATTTCTCTTCAATATCATATAAAAGAACAATGAATAATGATAGAAATACGGTTACATTGAACGATACATCAATCAGTTTGTTTAAGAGTTTCCAATTGTCACAGTCAAACAACACTAATTTGGATCAATGGAAGTCGATTATTTCAGCAATTGTAGGCATAATGAGTGGTTATGTGTATCCGTGTGTTGGTTCAACAAGTCTGATATGCGATATCTATATACTTATCATTCTATTGCGTCGGCGAAAAAAAGTGTCCAAAATTATGTACTACGTAGGGTTCGTATCGTGTGCCAGCGCATTTGTCAATATATCGTTCGGATGGATGTGGTTGTTTCCTGCCAAAGGATTGCCTTATGCAACGAATGGACAGTTGTTTTTTTCTTCATTTACATACTCGGAAATAATGTGTCGTGCCCATCGGTACGTGTATTCGTTTGCCGTTAGCCTAGTAAGCAATCTCATGTTGGCAATTGGAGTCGATCGGTGTCTTTGCATTTATTATCCGGTAAAAATGAAACAAATCCCCAAACACTATGCGTGCTACGTGTGTGCCATGGTAATTGCAATTTCTGCGTTAATAGCTGTGCCAATTTTTGTAGCTTCCGGATGGACTCGTATCGATGTCACTACATTATGTTGGTTCAAAAAACGTTCCATTGTTTTACAAATTTATTATGTATTGTTTGCATATGTCGGTTTTATGCAGCTTGTATTGTTAAGCTTTGTCAATGTGTTGTTTTTTGTAAAACTCAAAATTGTTTTGAATTACAAAACGTATCACTTGTTGTCATTAACAGAACGTAGACAAATCAAAGTGTCCATTATATTGATAATTATGTTTGTTATATATATGGCTACAAGTCTGCCCATGACAATTATTTATTCCTACATGCAATTCAGTTATTGGAACAATACTGCACTTGAGTGGACACTATATTCTGACATTGTCAGCATTTGCTGGAATTTGTATTTTGCTCGAGAACTTATCGATTTTGTCATATACATTTTTTATTTCAAATTATTTCGAAAACCATTAATTCATGTATTCCACCGTCTTTCTTCTGCATTCAGCAAAGACATGTAGAAAAGAATCATTGGCATTATTTTGAGCACAAAAATATTTCGCTGAATTGTAACCAATGATTGATTACAAACAGTAATAAATTTGAGACCGCATTAAATCGTAATCAATATTCATTTCCAAATAGTTATTTTAATTATACATGTAACAAATAATTAGAAATATTTAAAATTTAATGACATTACAATTTACAAATAAATATGTTTCTAAATTGAATCTATTTTGTTTAGCACTATGTAATAATGGCTAATATTTAAAATATTTTGGTCTGATTTAAACAAATTTAAAAATAATCCGTTTCCTCCAACTCACTTTGAACCTATTTGTATAAGTATAAGTGTTATTATTATTATTATTACTACTACTACTACTACTATTAATAATAATAATAATAATAATAATAATAATATTAATACTAATAATGATATCGGAATATTATTGTTATTATTATTATTATTATTATTATTATTACTACTACTACTACTACTATTAATAATAATAATAATAATAATAATAATAATAATATTAATATTAATAATGATATCGGTAAAATTATTGTTATTATTATTATTATTATTATCGTTAATAATAATAATAATAATAATAATAACACCTACACAAAATTTCTACTGTAAAATGCAGTGCACTCATAAATTTCTATCTTATACACATGTAATACTTTCAAAGTCAAACAATTTTACTTACAGTCATTATGATTGACCAATAAAACATTGTTTCCTTGTTATCCTGTCGTCGGTTATGTCTTCTAGTCAAAACGCACACTAATCTACCCATAATGTAAAGCTACACCTTGTTCATTTTCTTTTTATCAAACTGCAATTTTGACACAAATCTGTTTATTTACTTCAGAAGCAAATTGAAAAAATGTCGTAAAAATGTTAGCATAAAGCCTTACTATTATTATTCCTATTATTATTATTATTATCATCGCTATTATTATTACTATTAGTAGTAGTAGTAGTAGTAATATAATCGTTATTATTATTATTATTAGTAGTATTAATAGTAGTAGTAGTAGTGCTTGAACGCTTTAAAAGAAACATTTTTAGAAAGTGGACATTTCTGCCAATTTGTAAAAATTGATTTTGTTTAATTTCACCGTATTGATCTTCACCCGTAATAACGCGTCTGCTACTACATTTGCCTCACTTTGAAGGTGGTGAATATTCGTTGAAAATGGTGAAATGCAATCTAGATGTCGAATCTTTTTGGGTGAATACCGATAAGATGTTTTATGAATGGCATACGTTAAAGGTTTATGATCCATAAATATTACAAACTTTTTACCTTCTACTGCGTACCGGAAATACTTAATAGCTGCATAGGTAGCCATTGGCACTTAACCAAATGTACTATATCTTGCCTCGGTTTTAAAAAAAACCGAGAGGCTTCTAAACTTCATTTACTTTATGTTGCAATACTACCCCATTAATAACATTAGAATTGTTTGTCGTAAGACACTAAGAACAAGTACAATCGGGGAGTAAACTAACAAGGATGAATCTGCTAATAATTTTTTACTTGCTTGAAAACTTTATCTGTTTTGTTCATCTAGTTGAACTGAACAAGAGTTGCCTTGTAGTAAATCTGAAAATCGGCGGGTCCTCGAACGGCTGCGCTACATTTTCAAAAACATCGGAAAATGACAAAACATATGCACAATTATATTTTCATTGATTAGCAGTACTTTTTTTTTCTTTAAAACATTTAAAATACACATGTCTTTTCTATTAAATTATAACGATTATGATTACTTCTCAAAGAATTCGTTTTAATAGAACATTTTTACTTCAACAAAAAGTGCTTATATCGGATATACAATTAACTATTCCTATATGTTACAAACAATCAAATATTAAAACAAAGAAAAGAAAATGTCATCATTCTGGCTATCAGCAAGCTTTGAAAAACATTCCTATAAAGAAAATGACGTTGCCGTTAGTTTTATCGATGAATGTACGGTCATTATTGGACAAAATGGATCACTTAAAACTGCTTTTAAACGAGAGGTTACACCAAAACAGTAGCTTCTTGCTTATTCAAGAATCGTGGCTTAACAAATACATTGATAACAACTTAATATCAATCGATGGATTTGCAACACATCGCCTCGATAGAAGCAGCGGAGTTAAAACACGTGGTGGTGGTTTGGTCACTTACATAAGGAAAGAATTTTGCTCTAATTCCAGTATATCATTTAAATTTTCGCAATTTGGCATCGAAAGTTTGGGTGTAAACTGTAAGTGCCCATTTTTATCTCATTATAAAAGTATTGATGTTATTAATACGTATATCCCACCATCAGCAAGTCGCTCCGAGTGTGAAGTTTTTTTTCAAAATATTCTTAATTACTTAATAACTGTTTGTGACAATAATTTGATTTTACTTGCCGGTGATTTCAACAACACTAATACAGATAATTTTTTGTCTATGGGTTTAACCAACATAGTGAACTTCAATACTAGAGGTAACTCTAGGTTAGATTGCGTTTTTACTAATGCTCCCCAATTCTACAAAGCCAAATCACTTGCTCCATTGGCTTCGTCAGACCATTCAATTATTCGAGCACTTCCTACAATTTATTCTAGGAAGAATTATACGCAATTCACTAAACCCATATCAAAATCATATATGTTCGCTCAAGACCTATCACAACAAAATATAAAGGAGCTAAAGGTATCTCTTGAGCAACACTGTATTACTACAAACAGTCATAATGACTTGAACATCGCCACAAACAGTTTTGTTACACTGGTTAAGAATCATTTTGAAAAGTTCTGTCCAAAAATTAAAATACTTGTAACACCCACCGATATAACATCGAGGAAGCTAAAAAGGCTACGCAGGCAAAAGGAGGTAGCATACAAAGCTAACGACCGCCCTTTAGTAAAACATTTAAGCCTTAAAATAAAAAACGAGATTAGTTTCATTCAAAAATGTATCAATAACTTCTACTTTTCTCCCAACAACAACTCGAAAAATATTTGGAACAATATTAACAAAATTTTGGAAAAACAAAAGCCGTTACTACCTCACTTGATGTGAACTCCCTTAATGAACACTTTGTTCACAACAATGATGAAAAATTAGTTCAGCTAAACAATATAAACATCAATAACGGACCTGATGTTGCAATATCTATACCTGAGCTTAAAAAGATTATAAAAAGCTCTAACTCCACAACGTCATCAGGTCCAGACGGGCTTAGTATGCAAATGCTAAAACTATGCTCGTCCTCAATATACTCTCCACTGATACAAATTTTGACCAGTTCAATGAACGAAGGTAGAATAGCAGAATCGTGGAGAACTTCCAAAATTGTGCCAGTTCCAAAAAACAAACAATTAAAAAAAGTAGAAGATTTTCGACCAATTTCATGCACGTCAGTACTTTTGAAGTTGACTGAAAAATTGGTTTTGAATGAACTAAGTGATACATTCAAAGCAAGTAGTGATCCATGTCAATTTGCATACAAGCAAAATAGTTCTACACTAGATTGTGTAGCCAGCCTGGTTAACTACGTTGCAAAATCACTCGATAACAAAAAAGGCTTCGTTAGCTGTTTGTTTGTTGATTATAAAGCCGCATTCGATAGCATATGCAGAAGCAAACTGCTTAAGCGTCTTATTGAACTCAACGCTCCTAATCACACAATCAAATGGCTTTCCAATTATTTTGAAAACAGAACACAATACACCCAAATTGGGTGTAAAAATCCACTTTAATTCAAAATAATAAAGGTGTTCCACAAGGTGCGGTCTTATCTCCTTTTTTCTTTTTTATCATACGTGGATGTTCTTCGACCAAAAGAGTCTGCTGTACTGTTCAAATATGCGGATGACATGGCGTTATGTGAATCCATCTCTTCAACCGAAGATAATATACATTTCCTGGAGTCAATTGATGAATTAGTTGATTGGTCAACAAAACATAGTCTAAAATTAAATCCTACAAAGTGCAAAGTAATTAATTTTAGCTCATACAAACCTTCATCTCAATTGACTCAACTTTATCCAAAGGTTTGTATTAAAAATGTGGAAATTGACACTTGTGATAGTTTTCAATATCTCGGTGTTTTACTAAATAGCAAACTTACCTGGTCTGATCACATTGACCATTTGTTTACAAAAACTCGAGGTTTATGTTACTACATAAGACGTTTAAGGAACCTGCGTGTTCGCTAACATGTTATTAATACGTATTTTAAAGCTACATTTTATCCAATAATATTATATTGCTCCCCGTAATATTTCCGGGACTAAAAAGGATTTTATGAAGTTAAAAAAATGTATTACCATAATAAGCCAATCATCAGGTACTCCTTACAATGACATTCTTTATGAAATAATTCATTGACACTTCAAGGAATGTTTTCAATTAATCAGTCGTATTTCCAACAACTCCAATCATCCACTTTATCGTGATTTCAGCAAATCATTTGCATCGGGAATGACGAGAAGATCACATATACACGTTAAGTGCAGAACCAATGTGTACTTAAATTCATGTCTGCCATATTTAGCAAGGTTACTATCCAATCCCAACAAAGTTCAAAGTGACCTTTACATTAGCCTATCCAAATCATGAGTGTTTTTTTTCGTTTTCTTTGGTCTGACCAATTACCGTTGTTTGTAATCTGCCTATTTTAATTTGTGACCATTTATTAACCTTCATCCAGGGCATTACTTTATTAGCCTTGCTCACTCATGAGTCATGAATCATTCGCATTTTATATATACTGACATATTTGCACATAGTGTCCCCTAAATAATACCATGCCTCTTTACGCATATCATATTGAACATGACTTTTGAATATACTTTGATTTTGAATTTTTTTTCTTTTTCTAGCCTATGTAATTTAACCTAACTTTACTTTTTTTTTGGACTGATGTTATACACTGCTAATTGTATTGTATTTTTAATAATTGTACATATTTTAGTGTGTGCTGAAAGCTACTTCTACTGAAGTATCCAAGCCAATAACCATAAATAAATAAAATAAAATATATGTTCTGCACATTTGGAAATAAAATGGCATTTAAAAATGCAACAATCCTCAATAGAAACAAATTTCCTCGACAAATTTTTGTTATGAAAAAATGTTTTATTGCTTGAATTTGGTCTTTTGCCGGATCTATTCTTTTTGGACAGCTTACATAGTTCAAATATTTTAAACGTTTTAAACGTTCTACCCCAAATACACATTTTCCTAAATTAATTACAATACTATGCTTAGCTAATTGTTCTAAAAACATATACAAATTTTTGCAATATTTTTTCAGCAAACTTTGAGGCGATAAGTACGTCGTCCAAATAAACGTATACAATATCTAGATCTCTTGTTATATTGTCCACAACTCATTGAAAAGTTTGAGCTGCATTTCGAAGACCAAATGGCATATGTATAAACTCAAATAACTCAAGGAGTAGTGACAGCCGTTTTGCTAATGTCTTCTACTGCTACTGATGTTTGATAATATGCCCAAACTAGGTTAATTAAAAAAAAAAAATGAATGAGGCTCCCAAGTTTGCAATTGCATCGGGTAACTGTTGAAACGAGTAGCAGCATTTAATGCACGACAATCTCTATATGGTTTCTATGACTCGTCGGATTCTTTTGCCATATGGAGTAGAGATGCTCATGAGTTTTTTGAAAGTCGAATAATACCTTTCTTTAGTAGGTTATTGAACACCTCTTTCACATATGCCAGTTTGTTTACTAAGATACGACGCGGTCAAGGTCTTGTGGTTTTAATGTAATAATTCGTTTGAAACTGCTGTTTTTTATCAACCACAAAAGCTTGAGTTAATTTGGGGAATATTGAAAGTATATGGTTCAGTACAATAATATTTTCTATAATATAATCTATCAACACTTAAATGAATGCTTTGCAATTATGTATAAAATATTTGACATTGAAAAAATTGATATTATTTAATACAACATTATGTGTACATTTAGATGGAATAACATAAATAATAAAATGTTGTTTATGGAAATTTTTATGATTTTAGAAAAAGAATTTATTTGTTTTTTGGTCATAAAGAAGACATTTTTAATCCAACTTTGTTTGTTAAATTATGTACTCATTCTAATGCCAGATTTTCTTTACACACTAAAGTAAAGTTTAAACATGTACACTGTAGTTATTTAGTAATACAGCGTTGCATTCAAACTTGGGTAGCCACAGGTTTGATAGTCCCAGCGATACCGAAATATGGGCTCTTGTGAAAGTTTTTTAAAATGTCCATTTTCTAAAAAATGTTTCTTGTAAATTGTTCAGGCAATACTACTACTACTACAACTACTACTATTAATACTACTACTACTAATAATAATAATGATTATATTACTACTACTACTACTACTAATAATAATAATAATAAAAGCGATGATAATAATAATAATAATAATAGGAATAATAATAGTAAGGCTTTATGCTAACATTTTTACGACATTTTTTCAATTTGCTTCTGAAGTAAATAAACAGATTTGTGTCAAAATTGCAGTTTGATAAAAGAAAATGAACAAGGTGTAGCTTTACATTATGGGTAGATTAGTGTGCGTTTTGACTAGAAGACATAACCGACGACAGGATAACAAGGAAACAATGTTTTATTGGTCAATCATAATGACTGTAAGTAAAATTGTTTGACTTTGAAAGTATTACATGTGTATAAGATAGAAATTTATGAGTGCACTGCATTTTACAGTAGAAATTTTGTGTAGGTGTTATTATTATTATTATTATTATTATTAACGATAATAATAATAATAATAATAACAATAATTTTACCGATATCATTATTAATATTAATATTATTATTATTATTATTATTATTATTA
>JAKXYG010000856.1:0-16198 GCA_025895645.1 Cardicola forsteri | reverse complement strand
GTTATATTAATATTTTAAAAATTCAAAATAATGTGTTTATAGATGATCTTGTAAATTTAGCATTGCAAATTGGAACCTGCATGTGGTGTCGTTAGTAATAAGTATACTTAATTCTACTTAAGTTTGTATCAAGTGTTGTATCGTTAGACTATTTTATTTGTGTTTTATATCTATTCTCATAATAAAATAACGTAAAATATTTATTTATAACATTAAATAATACACCTTTATTTTATTACAAATAACAACTTGAAATACTGCAATGTTGTAAGTAATATTTCTAAAGTAATTTCATAATTTATTTTTATCTGTTTTATTGATTTTTTAATTTTATTTTGCGCATTTTTATATAATTATATTAACAACACAAAATGTTTTTTATTTAAATAGATTAAATGCGGGATTGTCAAGTAATGCAACTGTATTCTTAACAAACTAACAATAACACTTAACAATTTTTTTAACAATGCTTAAATTTTTGCTAACATTTTACTATAGCCACATAGAATAATTTTTCCCATAACAATTTGTTTTTAATACAATTTACATAAAAAACAAAATAATAATAATTAAAACAATTAATTTGTTTAATAAATGCATAAATAATTACTATATTTAAGCCATATAATAATTTGCACATACTGTCAATAAATGAACTTAAACATATGTGTATTAAAAAATAAAAGTAACATCTTATCCTTTCTTAATAATTTTAATTAATTATTAAATGTCTTTGTTACTTAAACATTTTAGTATTTTTTATTATTTCTTTATTTGTTTGTTTATTTATTTATTACATTAATATTTAATGTTTTATTACTAATACAATTAACACATAAACATTGTTTTACCAATATTTATAACATTAAAAACAACAAATATAATTTAAATAATGAAAAAAAATTAACTACACTAATTTATGTAATAACACTGTATATTAGTGTAAATATTTATTTGTAGTTATAATCAATAGGTTTAAATCCTACCACTAGCACTAAAATGCGGGCCCACGTTCAGCTTCGCTAAAATGTCTACTGTGAAAATATGTTTCTTGTAAAACATTCAAAATAACAATCATAAAATAAAATAAATAAACAAATTATTACTACCTTAAATGTTTTATGAAAAACGTATTTCAACAGTCGGTATTATAGCAAATCTAAACGTAAGCTTTTATTTAGTGGTAGTAGTAAAATTTAAACTTATCCTTACTCAGGTCTAAGTTAAACGTTGTACCACTGAAATCACCTGTATTTAATTGCATTAAATAAATTGCAAAATAAAAAGGTAAACATTTGTTAAAATAATTAATATATAATTATTACCATGGTTCACGATTATTACTATTATTACTAATTAGTATAATTATTTTAAACACTTTTTTCCACGAAGTATAAAGCAACATATATGAGTGAACATTTAATTGTAAACTGTGTATATTGTGCATGTTTATAATTAAAGTTATACTAAAATTTTACCAAACCCTGTTATTAAAATCATGTTTAATGCAGTTTAATAAAATCGTACCTTTTAATTGTTTTTTTTTAATAATACTAAAAAAAACCCAGATTGGTTAATTTGTTTTTTTTTAACCAGTCTTAGGAACATTTACATTGGAATTGTTAAAATAATTACAAGCATTGCATATTTTTATTTTATTTTTACTTTAGCACATTTGTATTAATTGATCTTTACTAATATGTGCAAACATGCTTCATAAAACAGTTCAAAATTTAAATTTATTAAACATTGTATGTAGTAGGTAAAAACTATTTCATTTAATTAATACTAATAATTGTAAATTAAATAAAAGTGTTATTTGTTATTATTACAAAACTTTTTTGCTTTAAAAATAAACATAAAACAATAAAACAACAATTACAGCAAAAAACACCAAAAGCAACAATGTCTTGTAATTTAAAGAGAACATAAGACAACAAAAAGTTTCCACGTATTTGAACATTCTGCCAAACAATTTGCTTAATCCCATAAAGCATTAATTTTAATTAAATTTTTTTGAATATTTTCTAGCCAAATTTACCGTGGTTTACTAACCTTTTTTTACTATTTACAATTATTTATTCTAAAACCGTTCTTGCTGGTCGTTTGGGCGGTAAACGTAAAAATTAAAATTGGATAATTTGATAAAACAATTTTTTGAAATGAAGTTAGCATTATGAATATGGTAATGACAATGTTTTTATTAATAATAAGGAATCTATTTAATATGTTGACATTATAATACATTTAACGAGTTTATAAAATAAAACAAGTTAACTAGATATAGGGTTACCATAAACCAAAAACAATTTGTTTATCATTTTAAAAAATACTTAATTACAGAACAGTGTAGGTACAATAAATAAGCGGACTGCTGTTAAAATCAATGTAAAATAATCAATCCACATTTGTGTCAGCATTTGTTTATGCTGAACACATCTAAATTGTACAAAAACATTATTTATATATTGTCTTAGCAGCAAAAAAAATATATTCTATACAATTCTAATGTGGGTCAAAAACAAGAATATTAATATTTTAAAAATATTGAAAAACAAGCGAATTCGTTAGTTCAAAAGAACTTGTATTATAAAATATACACACATTTATAAAATACATTAAAAATTTTTAAAAGTATTATTTATTGTATGCCAAAATGCTTTTAAAGTTTTTATTTTTAAGTAACCAATTTTGCTTGTTTTGAATTTTTTTAAGTTGTCAATATTTTTGTTTTTTACTTAAATTATAATTTTATAATGATAATGGCATAGAATATATTTTTATAGAATATTTTGCTTACAATGCTAAAACAGTACTTAAAAAAAGTTTTTGTACAATGTAGATATACTTAATAAGTAGTGACACAAAAGCAGATTAATTATTTTGCATTGATTTTAATAGCTATCTGTTTATTTACTGTATACATGTACCGTTTATACCAATATATTGGTAAGAATAAAATGCTGGCTTAGTTATAAAGCACTTATTACATTGTAACAAAAATAAACATAATTTATAAAAAACAATCCCTTGTCCGAATTTATTATAAGCATCAGTAAACTAGAAACCTCAATAATATTGTTATCACAATAAAAAAGACTTTTAAATATTAATAACATCTAGTTTAATATTAATTTTTAACTTACCATTTATACACAATTGATTTTTTCTTTTTATTTTTACCCTGTGCACAATCTCTAATAAAACTTTAATTACAAAAAATACTCGAGATAAAATTAACGGTTACGCCTCTAGGGCTGTTGGTTTTCTTTATTCAACGGAAAGAACCGAAGTTGACAAGATTGCGCAAAAAGGAAAACAAGATTTTTTTCTTGTTAACCAATAATAACGAGCCTAACTCAAAGTCACAAAAGAGTGCAAGGTCTTCTTCTGCTGTTTTTTGCACATCCGTCAACCGGCGTCAACTCTTTAATTCCCCCAAGAAGGTCGCCTTGTTAATTTCCTTGCACACTGGCGTCGTTGCAAAGAAGTAATCTTTTAGCCAAGAAACTTTATTTATTCCCCCAAATTTAATTCGCATCCGACAACATTTTTGCATAGAAACATGGAATGTATGGTCATTGTTGTCTGTTTTGACCCATGCGTATACTGCCACAGAGCTAAGTTGTTACAAGGTTGACATCGCTTAGCTCCAGAAAACAAAACTAGATTATTTAAAACCGTTTAGTCTTTTTACAGCTTTTCAATCAACATCTACATTATTCCTCCCATCAACTTGTAAACAAAATCCAGCACATGATGTGATAGCATTTTGTTTATGCTGGGGGTGATCTAGCGGTACAACGCTCGAATTTGGACCTCGGTGGGCATGGGTTCGAATCGCACCACCGGCCCACTAAAATGCGGGTAAACGTTTGTTTTTGCTAATTGGCTACTGGTTAAAGATGTTTTTTGTAAAACATTTAAAGTAGCAAGCATAAAATAAATAAATTAGCTACCAATGCGTTAACTGACTAAAAAGGTATATCCCCATGATTAGCATTTTCACGTTTTAAATTTTTTAAGTATCATTATAATTTTTAAATCGATTTATAAAATATACTGTATTTTTAATTTTAATTCGTATGTAAATATTCATTTTTAACTTAAATTTGTTGTTAAATTTAAGTTAAAAATGAATATTTTAAAGTAAAAACCAAACCAACGTTTTGGAAGTAACATTGCACAAGGAATCGGTTTTTAAATTTCAAAATTTCAGGATTTTAGAATTTTAGAATTTTAAGATTTTAGGATTTTTCACAAGTTGAATAAATCAAAACGCCTTTTAGTACTCGGTTCTCAAATTGTTTTAACTTTTTAAAGAGAAAAATAAAATGAATGGTGAGGTAAAAGGGGATTAGTAACAAAAAAAATTTTGAAATCAAGATAAAATCAAGGTAGATAGTAAAAGTTAACAATTATAGAAAACGAACAAAGATTATAAACATACAAAAATATAATAAGTACTTATTACAATGCAAAGAACACTGCAATAATTGTCAAAAAAGAAGAATAGAGAAAAAAATAAATAACGCTTTTATAGATGTGTAGCGTGACGCGTGCCTTACCTCGCGGTTACTATGGAAAAGTTTAAGTATAAACATACTTTAAAAATTATTTATTTTATATATAGATATCAAAAAATTAGTAATTAATTATTTTTTAAATGTAAATCAATTTTTTAAATTTAAATTTAAATATTTTTTATAAAGTAATAAAAGTGTAAAGTTTGTGGTTGTAGAAACGTAAACTTAAGGTATTAAAATAATTTTTTGAATAATGATTTTAAGCATATTAATTAACAATTAATTAATTATTATTAAAAAGCGTAAATTGCGTTTAGTTATTCCGTTTATATAAACGTTGTTATTAAAATATGCTTTTAAAAATATATTTTTAAGTAAATATAAATCAAGTATTAAATACTTAGCATTATTTTAATTTTTTAATAATTATTTTTACAGAAAAGCATTAAAAGATAACAAATTAATATAAATTAATTTAAAAAAAAATTTTAACACTAATTTATTTGCCGATTGTATTATTATTATTATTATTTTATTAGTAGCAGCAGCAGTAGTAGTAGTAGTAGTAGTAGTAATGGTAGTAATTAACTAATTTTTTTGTTTTAAAAATTGTGCATAGGGAGGATTTAAATTTTATTCTGATTTCATTAATCCTTTTTTATCGGAATCATGTTCTACTTATTGTGTTAATTTAAAAATACTTTGTAAAAGTACTAAATTATTTGCCAATAGTTAAATGTGTTTTTCTTCTGTATTGATTT
The DNA here is from genome assembly GCA_025895645.1 of Cardicola forsteri. NCBI lineage: Eukaryota > Metazoa > Platyhelminthes > Trematoda > Strigeidida > Aporocotylidae > Cardicola > Cardicola forsteri. The sequence continues at coordinate 10,911 of JAKXYG010000856.1, read as the reverse complement.
TTACTAAACAAAACATTAATATATCAGATCAAATGTAATAACTAATTTTTTATAAAAAAATAACATTTTACAAAATCAATTGTTTTATTGTCAATGTACTACTATGTACTACTACTACTACTAATTACAACTGGTTTTAAACCCAAATATAGTAGATTTACAATAATAATAGTGATAATAAAAATAATAACAATAATAATGTATTTTATGTTGAATGTATTTCTAGTGAGATTTTATAGCTTAATACTACCACTACGACTACTACTACTACTAATAATAATAATAGTTATAATAAAATTATTAATTTATTATTTTTGTTACAAAAACCCTTTTGCTTTAAAAAATAAGCATGAGGCAATAAGGCAACAAACAACAACAACAACAACAACAATGTTTCGTAATTCATAAAAAACATAAGACAACAAAAGTTTTTTGTATATTTGAACATTCTGCCAAATAAATAAGCCAGCTTACGTGCTACAACATCATCTTCATGTTTGAGAATTGCTGAAGTTATTTTGTCAATCCTTATGCTTTATTGTTTTTTAACCTTTGAATTGCACAAATTACTTCAGTTACAAAAATGTCATCAATACATATTTTCGGATTTTGAATCACATAATATTATTATTATTATCAAAATGTATGAGGGTATTTTGCACGGGCTGATTAAGCACTTTATCTATTTAGATAATTGCTGATTATCTGTTAAAAGTAAACGATCATCTTTTCCTTTAATTGGAATATTGCTGTTCTTTTTAACTTCCGACATTTGTTTTACAATTTCAAACAGAGTTTTAAAATTATTTTTTGCTGCTGCTTTATCTGTTTTTTTGCATCTGCTTTCTAACCAATTATTCTTATTTTTACAAAAGCTTTTTTAACCTGTTTTGTCTAAAGTTTTATATTTATTATCAAATACTTTCCCAATAACAGGATTGTTAAATTAATTTTTTTCTATTTTTGTTTTGTTTTCTGAGATTAATTAGATTACAAAAAAATTGATAAAATCCATTGTTTCTTTGTAGAGCAACATTTTTTATCATTTACTGCAGTTTAATTGTTTAATAAAACAATTTATATTAATCATTAAACCTTTTTAGCCTTTTTAGATTTTGAAATGCATTGTTTAAGGAATTGTAAAATAGGTTTGAAATATTTGACTGCTTAAGTTTCTCACACACAAAAAGAAGCAATTTTTTTGTGGTTTCTATTTTTTTCTACTAGAATAAATAAATTATATATAATAATAAAAATAATAATATAAATAATACTATATATAACTATACAAATATAGTCAAATAAGAATAACAGTAATATTAAAAATAATAATAATAATAATAATAATAATAGTAGTAACAATAATAACAGTAACAATAATGAAAATAATAATAATAATATTCGTAATAACAATAGTAAGAACAAAATTAGTAATAATAATAATAGTAATAATAATAATAATATTATAGTAATATTTTTATTAAATTGTGTTTTTAAAGAAAAAAAAACAAAGTAATTGTAAAAAAATTTTTTTTGTAATTTACCACATTAAAATGGTACTCCTTTTTTATACACACACGCACACAATATATAAAAACAAATTTACAAAATTACATCTGAACATAGCCAAATTGCCATTCGCATATTTATTTATAAAAACGCATTGTATCAAAGGGTTTGTCTACGCAATTAAGTGCAAACTTTCAAATCCAGTTAATTTGGATTTAAAAACTCATAATACTAAAATTAAATATCTTCAAGATCCGATATTAAACAATGCATCTCAAAGCACATTATTACAACCCTCACAACAATTGCTGCAACAAAGTTATTATTAAACTAAAACCTCTCTAGCAACTACATAGCATACAAGAAAAACGTCACTTTAATTATAAAATATACAATACTATATAATAATTGAAAAAAAATTATAATTATATATACATATATATTGTAAGTAAAAAAAATATATAAAATATCAACGGGTGCAAAACCGGAAATGGAGTAAAATAATTAACATAATTTATAACGTCAACTATTAATAAAAATACAGATTACACGCAATTTGTTCAGTTACCAAATGGTTAAAGACATTACAAAGTTTAAAAAATTTAATAATTTATGTGATCGCCTTTTTTTTAACAACCTGATTTAGGCGTTTTGGAATGCTGTCGATGAGAGTGTTGATATATTCTTGTTTTATCTCATATTAAACAACAAACCAAATGTGTTCACATAAATCCTCAATTTCGGTATGTTTATTGATATTGCGCTTTAGCATACTGAAAAAATTTTTAATAACATTGATATCCGGGCTGTTAGGTGGCAACTGAGTAAAAGATAGCTATTTTGATTTTAGCCCATCTACTGTCTAAATGTAAATATAAAGCAAATATAGTGAACTTAGATAAATATGACGTTACTTTTTTGGACGTATGACATAGAACATTGTCCTGAAAAACGGTAGTAACCGCCGTGTAAGTGTGCTGCATTTCATAATGAAAAACATCCTTTATAACTAAAATAATTTTTTTACTATTTAAGGTACCAGATATAATTCTCCATTTGATAGGTTAATTATACTTAATACCAAACCGACACATTACTTGTCGAGAGTGGGCTTTTTTTCTAACAACCGGAAGTAAATATTTTTAAAAACTCGTTCCACACAACACTTTGTTTTTAAAGACAAATAGTTTATCTCAAATCATTGTTTTATCAGCAAAGTATACAAAACGCCAATAACATAAGTGTCGTTCACTCCATAGTTTACAAAAAGCTAATCTATTATTCTTTTGTTTTTTGGTAATAAATGGCTTGATTTTTGGTGATTGTAGAGCTAAACCGGATTCAATTGCTTTGTTTCTTATAGTGGAATATGTAAAACTGTTTAAACTATTTCTTTTAGTTTTTGAAATAAGTTTATTATAAAACTTTTTTTAACTTTATAATACTTTTTTGGTTATCCGTACATGTTGTTACACGTTTTCTTCCAACATTATTATAATTTTGTAGTTTTTGACCGTTGATAATCCGATAAATTGTTGATAGGTTAACTTTACATAAATCTGCTAATCTTTTCGGTAAAAAATCCTTCATTTTTTAATTCTTTAACAACACGGTATTCATTTTCGGTAAAATGAAAACAATTTTTATCACTATTCTCCATTTTAAAAACATTGCAATCAGAAAGCAGAATTAGCGGGTGAGCGGAAACTCAAGGTTAAACGTAAATAATAATTTATTAGATTTATTTTAAAATTTTTATTTAAAATAAAAAAAAAATTTTTTTATTATTTTTATTTATATAGATTAGAATAATTACATGTTCATTTTGATAATTATTATGACATTACAATCAGGGCAGATTTGGATGTTCGTTTAACATCAATTTTAAGAATTAGTTATTGTTTGTTTTTAATAAAATTAAGCACACAAAATAATAATAATTTAATTATTATAAAAATTATGTAATTTTAAATTATTATCCACGTTAATATAGAAGTAGTTTTTAAAATATGCTATTTTGGCCGACCCAGCCTTCTTAAATAAATATTTTTAAGTATATATAAAGGATCTATAAAACACTAAACATTATTTTTAATTTTCGATATTTGTTTTTACAAAAAAACGATTAAACATAACAAATTAATTTAAATTTAATACCTTTGTAATTCTTTGCGTTAATTGTTAAAATGGGTGTATTTTTAAATTTAGAACCAAATTTATAATAAATTTATAATAAATTTATTATTTTTTACTTAGGTTATTGTTTTATTATTTATGCTTACACACAAGTCGTTTACATTAATTTATAGTGTTATATTAGCATATTATTAACTGTAGTACGTTTGCCAAATAATATTATGCCATTTAATGAATTTAATAATACACATGATTTTTAAATATACGTTTGTGTTTAAGTTTTTTGAGTTTATGTAATTTAATCTTATTTTATTTTCTAACACATGTTACATGCTGCTAATTATACTATATTTTTTATAATTGTACATAAATTTTTGTGTGCTAAAGGCTACTTTTAATGAAGTATTTAATCCAATAACTATACTACTATTAGTACTAATAACAATAATAATATTAATAATATAAAACTTTAACAATTAAATTTAAAAATAATAAATTATTATTGTTATTTGTTTTACATTTTTTAATAAAACTAACCAATTTTGTGTTTACCGTACATTGTTTAAGCTATACACTTTCTGTTTGTGTAGTGCAAATGCATTGTGTGCCTTTGCATTTTCTACATTTAACATTTGTTACTATTAACTTTAACCAATAAAAGTTAATAATAAATTTTATAAAATAGCATCAATCTTTTATTTTATTAGTTAGTAATATTAATTAACAATACTAAGTAAAACAACTATAAATAAAAAATAAATGCAGTCCAAAATTAATAAGAAATTGTGGGCCAAATATAAACATGAAATTCGCTTCAATATTTGTTCTAGTTATTGTTCAAAACTTAATAATAACAAACGCATATTGTAATTTAAATTTTAAATTATTTTGTATGTTTGTTTAATTATAATCTAACATAAATTATTCAAATAAATTAAAATATTTAATTTGCAAAATAAAAGTACAACGTAATATAAATCCAATATAATTCTGTACAATTTTTTACAATATAAAATTATATTTTATATAGTTATGATGCTACTATTTTGTTATAAATTATATTGAACAATATTGTGTTAAAAACAATTAATACACAATGTAGCCTTAAAGTATTACATTTTAATTTTATTTATATTTTTTTTATAAACAATTTTATAAATAATATACAGAATGACGTAAAACTATTTTTTAGAAATACTATTATAAACATTTACAATAAAAAACATTCTTAAATTAATTAAAAAATAATATAAAAATGTAAAGGTTAAATAAGTTAAACTATTAGTTTTGATACTGCTTTAAAATTAATTACGGTAATTTTAATTAATTCAAACATCTTAATTACAAAAAAATATGGTGCATTACATTGGTAGCACAAATATAAATTTTAAAAAAATAATCTTTTATCAGTTTTTTTCAAAACATAATTTTACTCTAAAATTTTATTAAAAACAATATAATAGTCTAAAATGTAACACTAGATTTTTATTTAAGTAAATTTATTGTAAATTTAATTTACATTTGTAAATTCAAATGTTTTAAGAAAAATAACTGTCAGCAGTAGACACATTTAACAAAAATAAAAGTAAGCGTGCATTTAATTAGTGGGATTCTAACATATGACAACTCAGAACCAAATTAATCTCCGTACCGCTAAAAAATTTTAGCGCAATTACTTTTATTGATTATATGGAACATGATGTTAAAAAATTGTCAAAGTACAATATGCAAAAAATTGTAAAAAAAATATTTAAAAAATAATGTAAAAAACGATAACACAAATTAATATTTCTAAAATCAAACAACTTCTAGCATAACAACTATGTTAGAAATAAGTCCAAAACAATTGGTTTACAAAATGTTTTCAAATGTTTAAAAAAATGTGAAAATAATAATGTTTATTTTATTTATACAAAAATGTATTTCTTTTTTAAAACAAAAAATGCTAAGGCACATAGGAAAAGTATAATATGCAATAATTTAATAAATGTATTTATAAATTAATTACTGCAAAAGATGTTGTTAACACAAATTATTATTTCAAACATCAAACAACTTTTAGCATAATAATTATGTTAAAAATAAATGCAAATTAATTGGTTTATTAAATGGTAAAATAATAACATCTTATTTTCGGTGTAAAAAATTTATTTTGTTTTTAAAAACAATAAATTTCAACATTGTTTAAAATAAAATAAAAATTGTATTGCATTAGAACAAAACTCCCCATTTTTTAAATGTATAATTTTCAAAAAAGTTTTTTTTATATTTTAGTTCTTATGTGCAAAACATTTATCTTTAAATAGATTAAAGCAAAATGCTTAAAAATTATGCAAATTAACGTTTTGTATATATATATATATATATATATTAAAGCTTAATAATAATAATAATAATAATAATAATAATAATAATATATATATTAAACAAGTAATATTAAAATTAATTTAAATTTTTTAAAGTTTACAAATAATGTTAGAAGCTACATTAAAATTTTAGTAAAAGTTTATTATAGGACAGACGTTTTAAATAAGTTAAGTTTTGTAAAATGTTGAGTTACATTATTGTCTTAAAACATCAAAATAATGCACTTAATAGATAAACGTGTAAATGGTAAAACATTATTTTAATCAGCAAATACAAATTGTAGTATAGAAAATGAAATTGTATGAATTATAAAATTTATTGAAAATCTGTTTTAAAAAATATTCATTTAAAACGTTTTAATATTGGTTAGTTTTATTATTCAGTAATTGAAAAATAAAAAAAACAGTTGGTAAATAATTTTTATTAACTAATATATTTTTAATGTTTAGACAAAATAATGTGTAACAAAAAGTTTTGATTTATTAAGAAACATATTTGTGGAATTAAAAATAAAATAGTAAACATTAATTATTTGTATGTATTTCGGAATTAAAATGTTAATAATTTTCTTTTTAAGTAACACTTTAGTGTCAGTAATAAGATATAAATTAATGTCTAGTCAGAATTAAATTGATTATAGTAACGCTAAAACATTCCAGCACAATTGCTGTTGTTTATTACATAGAAAAAGATGTTAAGGTATTTAGTTGAGGTATAATATGCAATAGTTTAATAAATATAATTATAAATTAACTACTGCAAGAAAATTTGTTTACACAAGTTAATATTTCTAACATTAAACAACTTTTAGCATAATAACTATGTTAAAAACAAATGCAAATCAATTGGCTTACAAAATGTTTTTAAACGTTTGAAAAAATGTTGAAGTAATAACATTTTATTTTACGTGTACAATAATTTATTTTGTTTTTAATAGAAATTAATTTTAACACTGTTTGAAATCAAAAACAGTTTGCAATGCATTAGAAATAAAATCCAAATTATCTAAATGTATGCTTTTTAAAAAGTTTTTGTTTATATTTTGGTTCTTATGTCTACGACATTTATATATAAATAGACTGAAGTAAAATGCGAGTAATTTATGCTAATTAAAAATTTGCATATATGTACATATTATAAAAAGAAAATATTAATATTGGTTTAAAATTATTTAAGTTTACAAATAGTGCAAATAGCTATTTTGAAATGTTGGTAGGAGTTCATTATAATACAGACGGTTTCCATAAAATAAGTTTCATAAAATGTTGAGTTATATCATTATTTTAAAAATTCAAAATAGTGTACTTTGTAGATAAACGTGTAAATTATGAAACTTTTTTTTGGTTAACAGTTACGAATTGTAGCATAAAAAATAAAATTGTATGTATTATAAAATTTATTAAAAATCTGTTTCAAAAAGTATTCATTTAAAACGTTTTAATATTGGTTAGTTTTATTATTTAGTAATTAAACAATAAAAAAGCAGTTGCTAAGTAATATTTTATTAACTAATATATTTTTAATGTTTAGACAAAATAATGTGTAACAAAAAGTTTTAATTTATCGAAAAAAGTATTTGTGGAATTAAACATTAAAAAGTAAACACTAATTATTTGTATGTATCTCGGAGTTAAATTGTTAATAATTTATTTATTTTTTAAGTAACATCTTAATGCTAGTAATAAGATATAAATGTATGCCCACTCAAAACTAAATTAATAGTAGTAGCGCTGGAACATTTCAGTACAACTACTTTTGTTTATTACATTAAAAAAAATGTTAAAACATTTAGTTAAAATATAATAAGCAATAATTTTATAAATATATTTATAAATTAATTACTGCAAAAGAAGTTGCTGACATATGTTAATATTTCTAACATTAAACAATTTTTAGCATAATAACTATGTTGAAAATAAAAGCAAATTAATTGGATTACAAAATGTTTTTAAACGTTTGAAAAAATTTTAAAATAATAACATTTTATTTTACGTGTACAAAAATTTATTTTGTTTTAAAAAAAGATTAATTTTAGCATTGTCTGGTGTTAAAAAAAAAGTGTATTGTATTAGAATTAATATACAAATTTCTTAAATGTATGCTTTTCAAGAATTGTTTGTTTATACTTTGGTTTCTATGTCCAAAACATTTATGTTGAAATAAAATAAAGTAAAATGCAATTAATTTTAATTTATTAGAAAAATATATGTTTATAAATATGTAGTTTAAACAAATAGTATTAATATTGGTTTAAAATTATCTAAGTTTAAAAATATTTTAAACAGCTATTTTTAAATTGTAGTTAGAGTTTATTATATTACAGACATTTTTTATAAATTAAGTTTTATAAAATAATGAGTTATATTATTATTTTAAAGGTTTAAAATAATATATTTTATAAATAACCTTGTAAATTTGGCAATACAAATTTGCGCCCGCATTTATTGTTGGTTGTAATATGCATACTTATTTCTACTTAAGTTTGAGTTAGGTGCTTTATTGTTAGTGTATTCAACTTGTGTTTTATATTTATTTTTATAATAAAATAACGTACAATATTTGTTCATAATATTAAAAAATATTAAATTATTTTATTAGAAATATTAAGTTTAAATAGTGCAATGTTATAAGTAATATCTCTAACATAACTTCATAATATTAATTTTAACTGTTTTATTGATTTTTTAATTTTATTTTGCGCATTTTTATATAATTGTATTAATAACAAAAAAATTGTTTTTTATTTAAACAAAATAAATGTAAAATTGTTGAGTTATGTAACTGTAACAAACTAACAATAACACTTAACTAATTTTTAACAATTCCTAAATTTTGCTAACATTTTACTATAAGCACATAAAACAATTTTTTTTATAATAATTTGTTTTTAATATAATTTACAATAATAACAAAATAATAATAATTAAAACAATTTATTTAAATAATAAATGCGTAAACAATTATTATATTTAAGCCATATTATAATTTGCACATACTGTCAATAAATGAACTCAAACATATTAAAGTATTAAGGTATAAAAGTAACACCTTGCCCTTACTCAATAATTGTAATTGATTATTAAATGTTTTTGTTATTAAAACATTTAACTATTTTTTATTATTTACTTATTTGTTTGTGTATTTATTTATTTTATTAATATTAAATATTTTATTACCAATACAATTAACACATAAACGTTGTTTTACCAATATTTATAACATTAAAAAACAATAAATATAACTAAAATAATAAGAAAAAATTGGCTACACAAATTTATGTAGCAGGCACTGTATATTAGTGTAAATATTTATTTATAGTTATAATCAATGGGTTCGAATCCCACTACCGGCCGACTAAAATGCGGCCCCACGTTTAGATGCGCTAAAATATCCATTGTTAAAAGATACTTCTTGTAAAATATTTAAAGTAACAACCATAAAATAAAATAAATAAACAAATTATTACTACCTTAAATGTTTTACAAAAAACATTTTAACAGTTGACATTTTAGCAAATTTAAACGTAAGCCCTTATTTAGTGCTGTTAGTAAAATTTAAACTTATTCCTACTCAGGTCTCAGTTAAGCGTTGTACCACCGGAATCACCTGTATCTAATTGCAAAATAAAAAGTAAACATTTGTTAAAGTAATTAATATATAGTTATTACTATTGTTTACTATCATTATTACTATTACTAATTAGTATAATTATTTTAAACAATTTTTTTTTAAAGTATAAAACAGCATATTTGAGTAAACATTTAATTATAAACTGTGAATATTGTGCATCTTTATAATTAAAGTTATACTAAAATTTTACCAAACCCTGTTATTAAAATTATGTATGATGCAATTTAATAAAATGGTACTTTTTAATTGCTTTTTACAATATTTAAAAAAAACCAAATTGGTCAATTAGCATTTTTTTAACTGCTTAAAAACTTACAAATAAAACATATTTTAATTTTATTTTTACATTATCGTATTTGCATTAATTAATTTTTATTCCGATTGACGGTTTTACTCATTTTCTAATTTGGGTGAAAAAAATTGTTTGAAATAAAGTGAATATTTTTTCACAATAGGGTTCAAACTCAATTGTTATTTAAATACACAATTATTAACAATTTGTTTTTTTTTACTTTAATCTATTGCTGTTTGTTCTAATTTAAAGCATTACAGCAATCCCTTGACAAAAAAAAAGTTTAATATATTGCATGTTTCTAGATTATAAATCTGTTTTTAATAGCATATAAAAAAATTACTTAAACGTTTTAAGCTACTTAAAACACCCAACCACATTTTAAAATAGCTACAAAATTATTTTTCAAAAAGAAAAACAATTCACACAAATTGGTCGTAATAAATCAGAGTTAACAGAAAATAATAATGGAGTTCCACAAGGTGCAGTACTATCTCCGTTTTTATTTTTATTGTACGTAGATCCATTGTTAGTGCCAAAACCATTATTTTTGTTTAAATTTGCAAATGATATGAGATTGTCCACAAAGATGTTTTAAAACAATAATCTAAGCAAATTTAAAACTTTTATTAATAAAATTGTACAATGGTCTACTAACTTGGATCTCAATTAAAATCTATCAAAATGCAAGTGTGTTATATTTACAACAAAGCGTCCAAAAAAAACAATAAAATTAAACAAAACATTTAAATTAAATCAATCAAGTATATGCACTTGTAACAAAATTAAATATTTTGGTGTAAACATAATTAGCAGGTTTACCTGGTGTGATCATGTAGAGCATATATTTTTAAAAACTACATCCCTATGCTATGTATATAAGAAAATTAAGAAAACTAAGTGTTAACAATTATATTACTAAATTGTTTATTACATCATGCTTTTATCCTTTGATATTATATTGCTCACCCATAATT
>JAKXYG010001051.1:0-29084 GCA_025895645.1 Cardicola forsteri | reverse complement strand
TGAATGAGGAAGAAGAAGAATGATTTGAGAGTAAATTTAGCAGTCTGGGTTTTGTAAAAAGAAAGAACAAAAGGATACCATTTTATTAAACTATGCGGCAAGGAAGTGAAAGCAGCATGATTCCGATGACGGGGGTTGGTAAAGTCAGGATATCATTTTAATTTCTGTTATACGCGATTTTTAAAGCCAAACATTTAATGTACAATCTTGTTTTCACACGTTTTTTCAAAACAAAAAAGTTTTTGAAATAAATAATAATAACAATAATCTCTTTATTTCAAATTGTACTACATTCAAGAAATGATTAATTTTACATTTTAGTTCGAGTTTTGAGTACAATATATGTGTTTACAAAAACGATCCTTTTAAAGTCGTGAAGACTAATTTGTAGAAGGGCTGGACCAAACTTTGACCATTTAAACAATTTACAAAAACATTTATTTATTTATTTTTACTACTTTGAATGTTTTTAGCTGAAATGCAGTTGAGCCAAACGTGGACCCGCGCATTCGGTGCTGATGATGAAATCAAATTGATATTCTGTGGGGTACATGTTTATTATCAAATTACTAAGTCTACTTATTTAAAATTGTTTTTTGGCAAATATTGAAGCTGTAAAAAGAAATAAATAAATTTGGTTTAAAAATGGACTAAAATCATTACGCTTTTTTAGAAAAATTCTTATTAAAGGATAAAAACATTTGTTAATCAAGAGGAATATTAATTTATACAAATAGTTAAAAATAGTTCAGTTGTAAACTGTTTTTTTGTTTAAAACACAATGCTTTATTGTAGATATACAGATAAATAATTTGTTGACCACGTATTAAAAAAACGGAAACAAACATATTGATTTATTATAATTACATGATTAATGATAATTAATTGTCTTAAATAAAAACCACTTACCAAAATAATCGACCAATTAAAATACAGCTACTCAATGATTGGCTAAAACATTTAACAACCAATACTATTAATGCATATTATTACACTTGATCCTTTTGCAAAATGCTTTCCCTACAATTAATTTTTTTACAGTTATATTATCACAATGAACCGGTTGCTGCCAAATTGGTTATTAACAATGAATCTAATATGTCTATTCGAAAAATACGAATTTGTAGTAAGTTGTGGAAACATTTTTTAATATTTCCGTTTAAATAATTTTACGAAAAATATTTGTCAACAAATGGACATTCAACACAGCCCAAAATGCTATTATCAACAAAATTCAATTACAGGTTTTACAGGTTGGTACACGAGTTGAATAGAACAAACGCTTTTTGGTACTTGGTTTAAATATTTTTTGAATATTGGGGGAGAAAGTGAAAATTTTAAAAGATTTTAAAATTAAGGTAAAATGCTGAGAAAAACGCTGAAAAAATTAAATTAATAATTAAAAAGAGTTAATGAACAATGAAAGCATAAAAACAAAAATTAATAAATACAATAACTTTTTGTTATAATACAAGAACACTAATAATTATTTTAAAAAAACGAAAAGGATTAAAGATTACGTTTTATTTAACGTGCGATGTGATGCGTGTTTCACTTTGCCAATGTCTTTAATTAAACAAGATTGTAGAAGGGTGGTTTTTGTGCTATTTTATCGTATTTATTTAAGATTTAAACAATAAAATCTCACCGTTAGGTTGCAGGTTGATACACGAGTTGAGTAGGAGCAAAGCTCCTTTTCATCCTTGGTTTTATTTATTGATGATATCTGTAAGATTCAGTGGGAAATATGAAATGGATGGTGAAGTAAAAGGGGATAAGTCACAGAAAAAATATTTGAAATTAAGACAAAATCAAGGTAGATAATGAAAATTAACAATTATAGAAAACGAGTAAAAATTATAAATATACAAAAATGATAGTAATAAAACAGGTTACGTATTACAATGCAAAAATACTGCAATAATCTTTAAAAAAAAAGAAAAGAGAAAAGGATTAATAACGCTCCAATGGACGTGTAGTGTGACGCGTGCCTCACCTTACTAGTATCATAATGACATCAAATTGACTGCGCTACTAATTAATTTTGTACAAAAATAAGTTGCAGTTAAATCTTTAAAGTAAATCATAAAATGGATGCACAATCCACTGTCAAACTTAACGTATATTACTTAATCATATTAAGTAAATTTACATTTTACTAAAATGCTTTTATAGACATTACTTTAACAGTATTAATGTGAAAAAAAATATTTTAAGTGTTTTTTTTTACTAAAGTCGTTATTGAATTGTAACTTAAACTTAGAATTTAAAGATTTGAAGAATACATTAAACTTATTATAAAATGTACTCTAATAAATGAATTTATAAATACAAATTTAACATTTTAAGAAATACTCATTTTTTCATTATGTCTATTTTTTAAACAATGTGAATAACAATAAACTATAAACTATTGCTATATTTGTGTATAATTCTATTGTTTAATCTAAACAAATTTTGTATACGTTTTAACGAGTACTTTATTTAACAATTGAATCCATTACTTGTTAATTAACAATGTATAGTCTACCGATTTGCTTATATTAATTATAATAATAGAAGGTAAACAGAATTTGTTCAGTTACATTCAATAATTTAATATAATTATGTGAGCTAGTGTAATTTGAACAAAGAAGTGAATACAACCCACGAATGACCAAAAATGCAATATTTTGTTAATTAAAGGGAAAAATTCGTAATTTTAATCATTAATAATAGTCAATTGATTATTTTTCTTTTACTGTTTGCTACTTTAAATGTTTTACGAGAAACATCTTTCAGCAGTGGACAATTATCGAAACTAAACGTGGGCCCGCATTTTAGTGCCGGCGATGGGATTTGAACCCATGTCCACCGAGGTCCGAATTCGAGCGCTGTACCGCTAGACCACCCCAGTACGTCGAAAATAGAGGTAAATGATAATACCAACCAAGAGAAAAGAATTTAAAAAAATCCTATTGTTCAACCTCTGTGTAGTGTGAGTGTAGAATCACGTTGGTGCATTCTTCTATCAAAAGAGGATTGTTTAACCTTGAAAATGTATATAATGTGGAAAAATCAATATTTACATAGCACTTTACGATTTGTATTGCATCATCGTGCAAATTTACCGAAAATAGTTACATTTTTCTTAGTTAATGCTTACAAATTGAATTTGCTACACTGTGTGCTTCCTTTGATTTTATTCCTTTTAAGAAGCAAAAAATTGGACAATTCAAAAATAATAATGAAAAAGGAGATTTTTTGTTTAATGTGCCTAATTTAGTTAATTTGTGTACAAATTTTTATGTTTAACTATTATAAGCTAATTATATCAGTATTATAACGCAAAAATGTGTTGAAGTGAATAATCCCTTTTTAGAGGGCTTGTATCATATAGAGAAATCCTGGTATATTGCACAGGTTCAATTAATTAAGAGATTGTTAAATGCAACAAACATTTTTACATTGCTGGCATAAGAGAAAAAGGTTAAATGAAATTATATACATTATCAAAACATTATTAATATAAACTATTGAAATTATAAGATAAGGTAATATAACAATAATAATAATAATAATAATAATAATAATAATGATACTAATAATAATAATTATTATTATTATATTAATAATAATAATAATAATAATAATAGTAGCAGTAATACAAATACTATTAATAATAATATTAACAATATTAATAACAATAATAATAATAATACAAATACCACTAATAATACTACTAATAATACTGATTATTATGATATTAGTAATAATAATAATATTAATAATAGTAATACAAATACTACTAATAATACTACTAACAATAATTATAATTATTATGATATTAATAATATTAATAACAATAATAATGGTAATACAAATACTACTAATAATAATACTAATAATAATAATTATTATTATAATAATATTAATAATAATAAAATAATAATAATAATAATAATAATCAATCAATTCAAAATATATAATGAAAAATAGTTTATGACATTTTTATAATATAATCACATAAAACAATCAAAAACATTCATTCCCTTTCTTCTTTTCTAGTTATCGAAATAGCTGAATTGTTTATGGTTACGAAAGTGAAAAACAAAATTATTATCGATCCAAGGGATATATAAGTACGTTTCCAACTGAGTCAAGTTAGACATGATTATACATTATTATTATTTGATATTATTATTATTATTATTATTATTATTATTATTATTATTATTATTATTATTATTATTATTGTTGTTGTTATTGTTATTATTATCACTATTACTATTACTACTACTCTTATTATTATTGTTATTAATGATGTAGGCTTTAATACTTCACTAGAGGTATATATATATATATAACAGATATATTTAAAACCTTTCCGCTCTAAAAGGATATACAAAATTACGTTTCAACGCTGAGTCAAGTTAGACATGATTATACATTATTACTATCATTATTATTATTATTATCATTATTGTTATTATTATTATTATTATTATTATTATTATTATTACTATTATTATTATTATTATTACCATTATCATTATTACACTATTATTATTCATTATTATTATTATTACTATTATTATTACTATTATTATTTTTTATTTTTATTAATATTACTATTACCATTATTATTATTACTATTATTATTATTACTATTATTACTATTATTATTATTATTACTATTATTATTATTATTATTACTATTATTATTATTACTATTATTATTATTACTATTATTATTATTATTACCATTATTATTATTACTATTATTATTATTATTACTAATTATTATTATTATTATTACCATTATTATTATTATTACTATTATTATTATTATTATTACTATTATTATTATTACTATTATTATTATTATTACTATTATTATTATTACTATTATTACTATTATTATTATTATTACTATTATTTTTATTATTATTTCTATTATTATTATTATTATTATTACTATAACTATAACTATTATTATTATTGTTATTAATGATATAGGCTTTAATACTTCACTAGAGGTATATATATATATATATATATATATATATATATAACACAGATATATTTATTTAAAGACCTTTCCGCTCGGAACAGCATTTACGTTTTTGTCGCAGTTTAGTGAATTGGTCTCTTCCCGTGTCGTTTTTTCAGCACTTAAAACTTCCTTCTTTCTAAATCTTACTTGGAATGCATTTTTATTTACCAATTTTAATAACAAAAATGATGCTTTATTTTATTATAATTAATCATTCTTGTTTTAATTACTTTTTTTATTATTTCTTTAAATCAAATATTGGTTTTCTCAATTATTATATCACGTCTTTTTAAATAATTTAATTTTAATTTTAAATTAGATTTCAATCCATTCAGTAGAATGATTGGATTTTTAATTAATGATCCATCATTCCAACTGTCTTATCCTTATTGTATATGTTAATTTTTGGAACGTTATTGTCACAATTTGATTTCATTTATATATGTTTAAAGTTGGTTTGTAAACATTTAAAAAGTTTTCATTAGTACATAATAAATCAATGTTTTTTATCAATTCATGTAATTTTTTTTTAAACAAAATTTATCAATAGATTTATATTTAATTTTTGATATTATTATTATTATTATTATTATTAATAATATTATTATTACTATTATTAATAGTTGCAGCACTAGTAGTATTAGTAGATTACATTATAAAGAAATTATAAAAGCAAGGAATTATTTAAACGATTTTTTTTATTTTGAAATTTGTAGTAATAATAATAATAACAGCAATAATAACAATAATACTAATAGTGATATTAATAACTATAATAATAATAATAATAATAATAATAGTAATCATCATAATCATAGGAATAATAATAGTAATAATAATAATAATAATAATAATAATAGTAATAATTATAATAATGATAATAATAAGAATAATGTTATAATAATAATAATAATAATAATAATAGTAATAATAATAATAATAATAATAATAATAATAAATAATAATAATAGTAATAGTTATAATAATGATAATAATAAGAATAATGTTAATAATAATAATAATCACAACAGTAATAATAGTAATATAAACGATAATCATTATACCAATCTTCCTTCACGAACTCGCTTTTATCCACTTCTTATCCTAAATAATCCATTTTCAGTCAACGCAGTTCGCTTCCCCATCCAAACGAATTCAACTGGAAATGCGAAGTGTCTCTGAATACGAAACCAACAGACAAATTGCGCAATCAAGGCGTTGCTTTGGACGGTACGATAAACTGCGAACCCGATTGGCTGGCATCGTCCACCATCTTGAAACTCCATTCGTCTTTTGTCGAATGTGTCCAATTGATGCACCAAATGACAAACAAACCGAACAAGTTTGTTTTATGTTGCGTAAACAAACATTACTAAATCGTATTAAACACGTTTAAGTTGTAGTTAAACATATTTTAAACTTTTCCGTAGCACTATTAATTATAGATATCATAAATCATTATGATTATTGATTTTCCCTTTAAACAAACAAACAAACTTCACATTTCAGTGATGTGTGAGTTCTATTCAACTGTAACAATAAACGAATTTTGTTTCAAAGCATTGGCTACTTAATTACTATTTAAGTAGTAAGCATAATTTTATTGAAATACAAAATGATAACTTTAATGCTTAAAGGAAATCATGCTTTTTTCGATTATAGATTTATGTGTTGATACTGCTTTTTTCTTGTTTAGCTTCATATGTTTAAGGAAAGAGTTTTTATGATAATAATAATAATAATGATAATAATAATAATAATAATAATAATAATAATAATAATAATGATAATAATAATAATGATAATAATAATAATAATAATAATATGATAATAATAATAATAATAATAATAATAATGATACTAATAATAATAATAATAATAATAATAATAATAATAATAATGGTAATAATAATAATAATAATAATAATAATAATAATAATAATAATAATATTAATAATAATAATAATAATAATAATAATAATAATAATAATAATAATAATAATACAATAATAATAATGATAATTAATAATAATAATAATAATATATAATAATAATAATAATAATAATAATGATATTAATAATAATAATAATAATAATAATAATAATAATAATAATAATAATAATAATAATAATAATGATAATAATGATAATAATGATAATAATAATAATACTAATAATAATAATAATAATAATAATAATAATAATAATAATAATGGTAATAATGATAATAATGATAATAATGATAATAATAATACTAATAATAATAATAATAATAATAATACTAATAATAATAATAATAATAATAATAATAATAATAATAATAATAATAATAATAATAATGGTAATAATGATAATAATAATAATAATGATAATAATAATAATGCTAATAATAAAATAATAATAATAATAATACTAACAATAATAATAATAATAATAATATTGGTAATAATAATAATAATAATAATGATAAATAATAATAATGCCTAATAATAATAATAATAATAATAATAATAATAATAAATAATAATAATGGTAATAATAATAATAATAATAATAATAATAATAATAATAATAATAATGATATTAATAATAATAATAATAATAATAATAATAGGAACTACGTAAAACTCCCGTCCTGCTTCAAACTTTTGTTTATAAATTATATAAATACATTTATATATAGCTAATAAATATATATATATATATATTAACAGTTTTATTATTACTATTACAACATTATTGGGCAGCAAAATAACAGTAATAACAAAATCCTGGTTTAGAAAAAACACGGAGCAACAAAATGATTCCATGTTCAACATTTTGCCACTCTTTGTGTTTGATTTCTGATGATTTGCATTTTACTTATTAACATACTACAAATAATTACATAAGTGAATCAATGTTGACCTATGATATTAGTATTTGTAGCACCTGTTACTTATCTTAGACATATCTAACGCTTGTTAATTAGTACCTTAGATAATACTTTACTAATATATATACATTTTAATATTATTTGCACAATACTTGCTTAAATTTATGTAAAACTTAAAAACAAACACAGATAACTGGTTTTAAAAAATAGTTTTATCTACTAAAATACATAAATATACAAAATAAAGGTAACAAACTTAATAATATCAGTAATTTAAGTGATATCCACGCTTTTGTTTAACCTCTGCCAGCCGTTTTGGGTAGTAATCTATAAATGTACCAATATAGTCCTTCGAAATGCAATTTTTTACAGAATGATTAATTTTCGCTTCCAATGATACGTCAGTTTCCATGCTGTTCACCTCACGTTTTAAAATACTAAAAAAGTTTTTAATTACATTGAGATCTGGACTGAATGGAGAAAGTTGAAAAAAAGTAAGCTTTATGTTTTTCAAAGCTTTTGTGGTTTAAATAAGGAAAACGTATAGTAAATTGTAAGTCATATTAGAATACACATTACCACTTTCGAAGTATGCACAGAAGCATTGTCTTGGATAATTGTTAAATGTCCTGTAGCATTTCTGGGCAGCTCATTATGAAACAATTTTATAAATATTTGTACAAATTCTGCGCTGTTTAAATTGCCACTGATTGTAATTAATTACAAAATATCCTTTGACACATGTTAATATTATTACTATTACTATTATTATTGTTATTGTTATTGTTAATACAATTATTATTAGTAGTATTACTATAATAATAATAATTATTATTATAATTACTATTATTATTATTACTATTACTATTACTATTATTATTATTGTTGTTATAATAATAATAATTATTATTATTATTGTTAATATTATTACTATTACTATTATTATTGTTATTGTTATTGTTAATACTATTATTATTATTAGTAGTGGTATTATTATTATTTTATAATTCTTCTTCTTATTATTATTATTGCTGTTATTATTATTATTATTATTATTATTATTATTATTATTAATGATAAGTACTCAGCTTTTATAATCCTATCATCTGGGTCGTGCAATCACTTCTTTGCCGTTGTTTGCCGGAATGGCGTCCTCTTGTTTGTTTCTGTCACTAATAGTGGCTTATTGCATTGGTTAATCGTCCACTCCGTCCTTTATCTCAACTTGAAACTGATTAGATTAGCTCATTTCTGAATTCCTCTAAGCGCAAATTTACTATTGACTACAATAAAAAAAAATAGAATTAAAAATAATTGTGGAAAATGAAACTGTTTTGTATTGTAAAAATAAAAGTGCAAAAATTGTGTTTCATAAGGATTGATGCCGCCGCAGTCTTGCGGCACAGCGCTCGACTTGGATTTGGGTGGCCATGATTTTGAATCCCACTACCGACAGTCAGTCCGCGTGCCTACATTCGGTTGTGCTATAATGTCCACTGCTTGAGAGATGCGTTTCCCGTAAAGTCTAGTTTTGGGACAAGATTAGTTCATTTTGTGATTTTTTAGGCGGAATTATAACGGTTTTATATCTAATAATTTAGTTTTTATAGAAATTTAATGTACTCAAAATGTATATTTTAAATTTATATATATATGTATATATATGTTTATTTACAGTAGTTCATGTACAATTAAGGCTTCTAAAGAATTGCAAAGCATTATCGTACATTATATTGTTCAAGCACAGTGTTGGATTGGATTGAAGTAAGTTATATTCCAGATTTATTTATTTATCCTGTTTAGTCCAATGATTAAAATGTGGGTTTGATCACTTCGTTTGACTTCACTAAAATGTCCACTAAAACATAATTCTTGTAAAATACATTCCTCTGTAAAAAAATATTTATTACTACAAAAACAACGACAAAACACCATTTCATTGAACTAAGCGGCAAACAGTGATAGCAGCACATTTCCGATGACGGGATTTTGGTAAAATCCTAATAGAATTTCAATTTTTTCAATATGCACAACATTCAATGCTTCAATGTTAATGCACAATTGCGTTGCCTCATACCCTTCAAAGCGAAAGAGTTTTGAAACAAAAATAAATCAATAAATGCGATTATTTTTGTTAGAGTCATTCAAAAGATGTCAATTGACTAGTACTCAACGCAACGACGAATGTACCGACGTGGTGTCGCGGTACGGCGCTCGAGCCGAACTTTGGGATTCGATCTCTATTACTAGCCCACCAAATGCGGGTTCACGTTTGAACCCCCTTAAAACATTCATTTCGATTGGATCTTGCTGAATAGTTCTTAGGCACATTTTATGTGGTTTATCTAATACCATTATTGCTTGTTTTTCGGGCAGTAAACGTGGAATTTGACCAAGTCAATTTTCTTCGTTAAATTGTAATGATGTCATGCAGTGAACGAGAGTTAGTTCTTCTCATGATTTCATTATTTGAAATGTAATCACACCAGATAATTTTTAAAATACTTCTAAGACACCGGCAATATAATAATTAGAATAATATTTTAACAAGAAATAATTGCAATAATTTGTCACTGATAAGTTTTAAGATGTTAATGATAATGAAGATTTAAGTAATGCTTACAAAATCTCGAATTTTAATGATGGTGATATTTCTGACTGTTCCTCCTCCACGTGGTGCATCCTGGACTAGTTACTCCTAAGCATCTAGAGTAATAACAACATGGACAGCGATATAACTTGGCTTTTACTGGACTCCCAGTCAGTGAGTGAATGCTAGAACACACCCATGATACTTGAAAGGTATCTCAAGGTATCCATTTACCATATGTAGCTGTTTAGGCCGGTGAATCCGTCAACTAGATTGCTTCGTCACAAGGAAACGGCCTTCTAGGTAAGAAACTTCATTTATAACCCCCCAATTCAATTTGCATCCAACAACCTCTAAGTATAGGTTTTTGAGTTGCTATGCGAACTTGGAATTAGTGTTTTATTATGTATACTCTAGTGGTACAGTCCTGAACGCCATGGATACTAAATGCGAGTCGTCATTTGGCTTCACTTAATGTCCACTTGCTGGAAAGCATTTTTCGGGTCACATATTCGAGTAGTAACAATTGAAAATAATAAAAAATTGAAAAAGACGATACATTTGAACGTGGGCCCGTATCTAAGTACCGGTATAACGTTTTTAGCGCCATACTTTAACCCCTTTTGTTTCGATGTAATTGTTGTTGTTGGTGAAGATGACTACTATTTTTTAATTAATTAAGAACTTGTCTACATACATTGTTTCCTATTTAAAATTTTAAATTTGCCATACTACTTATAAAATAATAGTAGTTTGAATTATTGTAATAAATAAATGTCCTTTGTTTTAGACGATATTCAGTAGATGTGCCTTTCCTGTTGCTGCATCGCGGGCTAAATGATCCTGACATAGATTCTATCCAATCAACATGAAAAAGGTAAATCAATTATTTTAAAAACAAATCAATCGTTTAATACATGTTGCTAATAATATTTCTTTTATTTTAATTAGGTTGAAAACGAGCGTTTTTCAAAAATCTTTGTATTTAAAATTTAAAACAAAACGATGTATTTTTTTGAACTTATTTTAATTTTATGAAGTTATTTTAAATGAACAATTTTTTGATATTGGTTTAAATGCACAATGTTACTTTTAACTATATTTTGACTGTATGTACAATGTGTGTGTATGTATAATACTAAATTAATATATTTTTATTTCCCTGTGTAAAACGTAACCTTCTTTTATTATTGTTTGAAATATATTTTGAAAATTATTGATTTTGTTATTTCTTCAAGAAATGAAAAAATGTCATGATCATCAACGAAAGAGAAGAAATAGTGAGCGTACTGTTATTTGGCATTTATTAGTTACTTATCTTCAAATTCTGCAACAATTACCATCATATTGTTATGGTTATTATTGTCATTATTATTATTGTCATTATTATTATTAATATTATTGTGCCGGGGTGGTCTAGCGGTACAGCGCTCGAATTCGGACCTTGGTGGACATGGGTTCGAATCCCACCACCGGTACTAAAATGCGGGCCCACGTTCGGCTTCGCTAAATTGTCTACCGCTAAAAGATGTTTCTCGTAAAATATTCAAAGTAGCAAAAAAATAAATAAAAAACAAAACAAAAATTATATTTATTCTTACTATTCTTGGTATTATTATTACTGTTACTATTATCATTATTATTATTATTATTTCCATTATTATTATTATTACTACTATTACTATTATTATTATCATTATTATCATTATTATTATTATTATTATTATTATTACTATTATTATTATTACTATTATTATTATTATTATTATTATTACTATTATTATTATTATTATTATTATTATTAAGTGGCGTAAAATTAGTAGTTTACGATATGTGAAAACACTGAAATGCTTTTTTACGTATTATTTTAGCTGTCCTTTCTTTAGCTTAATATTATTCCGCTTGCGGCATATCATCATTACAAATATATTTTAAATTATAAAATTTTGAAACATTTTATAGCGGTGACAATTGTGCACAAAATTGACGCATTATTTATTATAAAACATAGCTATTTATTTTTGCAAGCAATACATCGTATTACACGACAATTGTGTTTGAAGTGCGCAGGTAGTTGATACCAATTTTACAGCCTTTATCAAGCACTCTTTTATTATGCTACTTGCATTTTTTCTTCCTTTTTAGCATCCTTTAATTCTGTTTTGCTATTATTTTTTAAATTTTGCTAGCATATCTTCCTACTTAGCATTAGAATATAAACAAACGACGCCTAACAAAACTTCTGAGACTTGTACTTTTACCAACTTTCTATCACTTTTGATAGGCCATTAATTCTAAAAAAAACTTGAATAACGTTTACAAAATTTATGATCAGATGGTTAAAGAAAAGAGGGTTTGTTTGAACTTTGGTAAGTAAAAATACAATACACCGTAGCCAGTCCCAAGTTCACCGTAGCTGGTCCCAAGTCCGATTTAGAAGGGAGAATAATTTAGGCACAAGATTAGCAACCTGACCTCTGTAAAAATTTTAACAAGAGGACACCATTTTATTAAACCACGCGGCAACGAAGTTTAAAAGAGCACAATTCAGATAACAGCAGTTTGGCAAAATTCCAATACAATTCGATATGCCCCATCTTCGAATCCAAAAGTTTAATCATGCCTTGTCCCATGCTTTCAAGAGCGAAAGGAATTAAGAACTAAACAATGGTAATATTACAACGCTTTGGGGTTTATTTTGAGAACTCGACACGAATCTAGGTGGACATCGGGGTTCGAATCCCACCACCGGCCCACCAAATGCGGGTCCACATTCAGTTTGACTAAGATGTTCACTGCTGAAAGGCATCTTTCTGGTAATGCATTTAAAGCAGTACAAATAAATAAATTTGAATAACGTACAAAAATGAGTGAAAATTTCAAACAAGTTTGATTAAAAAATGAAATAATCTTGACAACTAGATCACTACAGCTGATTCCAAGTTGGATTATTGATGAAGGAAGAAAGTTTGAATGGAAGATTAAAAAGCGCCCCCCACTATCAGGGTACCTACACATGTCATTCAAGTACAACAAAGTAAATGGTATTCAGCAAAATGCAAAATAAGAGGTTAATTTTCACGACTGTCAAATTGCGCTTAGTGGTTTAAGGCGCTGGTCTGACACCGGTAGCAACGTAGCAGCATTTGAGGACACTGGGCAATTAGAATTGATCAGATTCACTATAAATAATAAATTTACAGGTCGAAGTCATCCACCCGTAGCTCAGTGGTTTAAGGCGCTGGCCTGACACCAGTATAGGGCGTGGAACGTCTATGTGAAAATAAACTTGAAAGGCATGCGCTGCTGATGATTCCAAATGTAAGGATATAAAACAGCTGTACAGTGCTCCTGGTTGACTGGAAAACCTAGTAAATTTATTATACAAGTGAATCTGACAATACTAATACAACATTTCTAACAAAACATTATTGCTATGGAAAAGGACAACACTACAGCGGTATGAGAATAACATCAAACGTTCGTTTGATACAATAAGCAGCTAATCAGTCAAGAATTTATATTAAAAAATATTTTTGTCTTTAAAATACATTTTTAAATAATTCTACAATTTAACAAAAGTTTTTTTGTTAAAAATTGCTTTTTTAAATTTACTATAATAAACACAATAATTGACTGCAATATTCAAACTTAAATTACTTCTGAAATGGAAAATTTAAATTGTTTCAACTTTAATAAATTTATAAAATTTATTAATAAAAATAAATTTATTAAATACATGTTTTTTACAAAAATATCTTCGAAATATTTACTTTTAATTTACTATATTATTTGTGTATTTAGATTAAAAGAGGCATAACAATTAAAAAGCTGATCTTTGTTTAGTTGCCTCCTACAGTCCGGATTTGAATGTTATTGAACATTTTTTCAGTGTTCTCAAACGCGAGGTTAACCGCTTGGATAATAACATGTCGCTAGTGGAAAATGATTTTGTTATACACCATTGTATTACAAAGGATTATAATAATACTCGGTCGACTCGCATCCAAAAAGGTTACAAGAAGTTATTAAAAACCGATGCTCGCTTGATATACTAAAATAATATGTCTGTAACATTAGTGTATTTTAGTTAATAATATTAATTTTTTAGTGAATTATGTTTTTGATTAAAGTATTAGCACAAATGGTAGTATTATGCTTTATTGCAAGAATGGATGTTGTTATACATTATAATTAGAAATTATTTTTATGAATAATGTTACTTAATGCAATGCTAAAGTATTATTCAAGGTATGTAATAGTAATGCTAAGTATGCCTAAAATTAGTAACTAGACGATAATGATACAAAGTATTACAGTACTTCCATTTTCGCATGTCAATCGTCACTTGTTGTAATAGGAATGTCAGTTGCAAACGGTACAAAGGAACATATAGAAGACCTTGCATTTGAATAAACTTACAAAAGTGCACCCACAAAATGAGCAAACGGTTAAAGATATCACAAGGGAAATATTTGCTTGTTGACCCAATGTTGGAAAAACGAATTAAAAATAATTAAATTGTTCCGTTCAGAAAACAAAACTAACAAAAAGCGAATTGATCTATATATATATATATATATATATATATATATATATATATATATATATATATTTCATTTAAAAATTAATTACTATTTTTTTGAACAAAACAGAATAAATAACATAAGTAATGTCCTTTGAACTATAACAAGTCACATGATAAAGTCATGTGACCTTGATAACTTAATGCTAATTTAGACAAAATTTTTGGTTCAAACTTTCGTATTATACAACAAAATGATAATAGTAATAATTAACAGTTCAAGCAACTTTCATTACGGATATGTCAACTTTCATTTGTTTCTTTTGCTTCAGAAAAAAAGAAATGTATACAGTTTGATTAGTTCAACTTACTGACAAATAATTTATGTATTTTTTCCGTTCTTGTTGTTTTCGTCTTTATGATTTACACTGGTCGTTGATTTACAAACACTTTTTTTTAATCTCTACTCCAAATAGTATGGCCGGGAATTTGATGTTCAAGATTTAGCAATGCGGTGTTCTAGTCAAACCTGAATGGGCATGGGTTCGATTCTACCACCGTCGTGTTTGATTTTGTTAAAGTGTCTCACTGGCGTTGAATATTTAAAGTAGGAAAATATATTTTTTTTATTTAAAAATATTTTAATTCGCACCGTTTATTTCCAAGGTGAACGAATAGTCAAATTTGCTATGTTGTACAGCTGTTTCATTCTTGTTGGCTAGAAATTCAACAAGAGGATATCCGTCGCATAAAACCAAGACTAAGAAGTAACAGCATAATTTGACGATGGGGTTTTAGCGAAATTCCAATAGAATTTCCAATTTCTTATATGCACAACTTTTAAAGCCGGACATTGAATGGTCAATTGTATAAAAAGCTCTTGCGTTATCCCATGTTTTTGGAAGTCAACGGCTGTGATATAAGTAATTCATTTTCATATACATAAATAATTTACATTTTGCCAGTGTATACTACTTTAAGTAGTATTACTAGTAGTAAATAGAAAATCGGTTTAAGGTGACCCAAAGCTGTGTATTTAAACATTTTGCCAACATTTTTCTTTTTATGAAACATTTATTTCAATTAGATTTTTCCGAAGGAATGTTAGCCAAGTTTTCTGTAGTTTACCCCTCAACCTTTCTTTTGCCATCACCAATTGTCTATTCCAAAACCACTCTTTGATGATCTATTGAGCGGTAAACGTAGAATTTGACCAGCTAATTTCCTACGTCTAATTATAATAATGTCATGCAGTAACCAAAAGTCAATTCTCTTAATGATATTATTACTTTTATTACACTATTATTATTATTATTATTATTATTATTATTATTATTATTATTATTATTATTATTATTATTATTATTATTATTATTATTATATTATTATTATTATTACTATTACTATCACTGTTATTATTATTATTAATAATAATAATAATTATTATTATTTTTATTATTGTTATTATTATTAATATTATTATTATTAATATTTATTATTGTTATTATTTTTATTATTATTACTATTATTCTTGTTGGCCTATCGTTTAGTAAACGTAAAATTTGACGAAGTAAGTTTTTTTTGTTTAATCGAAGATTGAACTTCGTTTTGTAATAATAATAATAGCAATAATAATAATAATAGTAATATTAATATTATTAATAATAATAATAACAGTAATAATAATGGTAATAGCAATAATAATAATAATAATAGTAATAATAATAATACTACTACTAATAATAATAATAGTAACAGTAACAATAATAATAAATAGTAATAATAATAATAATGATAATAACAGTAATGATGATAGCAATAATAATAATAATAATAGTAAAAATAATAATAGTAATAATAATAATAATAACAATAATAATAACAGTAATAATAAAATAATATAATAATAATACTAATACTGCTAATAATAATAATGATAATAGTAGCAGTAATAATAATAACAATAATAATAATAATAATAAGCTTTTGTTATCACATTTGACCGAAAAGCGAGTCCTACCACTTCACTTTCAACCTAATTTTAGACCAATCAAATTCAAGGTCATTTTTAGTAGACTTGTCTGGACGCAAATAATCAATAGGGCTACCCTAATTGTTTCTTTACGATCACTCTCAAAATCATTTAATAAACAGGTAAAAAACATAAAAACAGTGAACAAAAATATTTACCCCACATTGCATTTAAAATGAGTAATATTCACTTCAGGATAATTCAGTTGCTGCACAACAGAAAATAAACAAAAATACATATCGATTTAATCAGATATATAAAACAAGATGGAATACAATCATTCACTTTTTTTAACTTCACATACATACTACAGACGAAAAACCAGTAAGTAAATTTTATCAGTAATGGAAGATTAACATCTTTCCATATATATAATGGTAAAGCACACAATAGTGTGAATTTCTTTCCAACAGTTTTATGTACAAATAGCTTAATTAGTTTTCTTACAATTTTTGGTTGGTATTATCGACAGGTATTTGAGGTACTAATAGTAAATGCAACCCGTGTATTGCCAATTCCTTTTTCATGAGTTCCAAGTTTGCATATATCCCTAATTTCTATGCGTTAAGAATAGGTTGTAGGATGTGTTGAACTTGAGAGGAAGTAAATGAAGTTTATTGGCATAGTAATCTTTCCTTGCGACAACGCCAGTGTTTACAGCAATTGTCATAACATTCTTCTGGGGGAATTGGAAGTTAACGGATCTATGTTTAACTGGTCACATATAGTAAATGGATACCTTGAGGTATTTTGAATGCGTATTAGCACCCATTCACTGGAGGAAAAGTCCTGCAAAAGCTCAGTTATACTGCTGTGCTGTTTTCAGCCTGAGATGCCCATTAGCACTTCTAATCTAAGATGTACTCGTAGAGGAGGAACAGTTAATATCACTATTATTGAAATTTGAGACCTAATATAAATATTATTCAAATCCTCAGGATTATTAGCATCTAAAAAGACTGAACCGCATTGTTATTTATTTAATTAAGAACTATTTCGTTATGAAGTGCATGAAGCAACAAGATAGTTTTATGTGATTGTACATTAAAATTTTGACATTAAAGATCCTAAAGATTAAAATTGAGCTTTTGGTGATGTGGTCACCTCTTCATTATTTTCCATATTTATACGACATATAAACGATCGACTTCGATGGCTTGATAAGCGTAACAAACGTGGAAGAATAAGGTTTCTTGGCTGGTAGATGGCATCCTTGTGACGTTGCTACTGTTCGCAAGGATTGACAAGGCCACCTGATTTGTTGTTAGGGTTATCTCCCTTATCCCAAAGTCTACGTATATCTTAAAAAACCTTTTAACTATCCTAGGTGTATGCTCGTACTTATCCACCAAAGCGGAAGTCCAGTTATACCGCTGTGCAATCGGACCCTGCTGTTATTAGTCTAGATGCCTAGGGGCACCTAGTCCAGGATGCATCACGTGGAGGACGAACAGTCAGGAATATCACCATAACTGGAAATTGAAACTTTATAAGTATTACTTAAATCATTAGCATTTCAAAGGGTTTGTGGTTATTAAGTCTTTCACTTTTATTTGAATATTACTGAACTCTGTCTGCTATTGGAAATGTGCATATACTTGTTTGTCGTAGTATTGCGAAATGATGTTCTCTTGTTGATTTTTTAGCAATATTTATTTCAAGAGGCCAAGTTCTTGACCTTGAGTTTTCGGGCAAAAGAAGACAATAACTCTGTCAAAAAATCAGGCGGCCTCGTCAATCGCTGTAAACACAAGGTGCCGTCATACGAATGCCGTTTATCAACCAAAGGAACTTCGTCATTATTTAACGTTTGTTACACTTATCAAATCATCAGAGTAGATTATTTACTGCGTAATGAAAAGCTCATTCTGTGTCACCAACAAAAATGAATGAAGTGTCAATTTTTAAAAACGTTGAATAACATTGTCATTAAAATGAACGAAACGTTTGATTTGCATTTTTTTTTTCAACAAACAACCCATAGAAGATGATTATTGCAAAATATTTCATCACCAAATGTATTTTCTAATTAACTTTATTCATTTATTATGGTTGGTGACAGTCACCCCTTCTATATTCATACGGTATATTAAACGACTGACTTTGATAAGCATAATACATGTAGAACAACGAAGCTTCTTGACTGGTAAACGGCATCCTTATGACGACGCCACTGTTCGCAAAAATTAACTTTATAAGCATCAGTCAAATCTAGTTAAGAGTCAATTTCTACGCCCTAGAAATCATTGAGGATTTTGGTCATTACTCCGAGCCCAAAAAACCGATCATATAAGTCACATGACAAATTGGAAAACAAAAATATATGTAAATAAATATTTTATATTCTAAAATAATTAATAGTAATAATAAAAGTTAAAAAAACAGTAATGCACCCAACAAGGAAAAAAATCACACACACACACACACACATAATATATATGCAAATTATAAATAAGTCATCGTTACATTCCTGAAGTTTGGAAAAAAAACATTTATAAAATTAATATTTAGTATACAACAAACTAAAATAATAATAATATACGAAATAAAAATAAACAGATAATGTACAAAAATCAATAAAATAATATTTTTTTAAATCAATATTTCGATGCATGCACGGCAATGAGCCAGTAGGGAAGTTTGATAAAGCGCGGAACCAACATGGAAACTTTGAACCAGCCGAAAACTTGCAAAAACATCTTGATCGACCACCATCCACCGGTGGGCGAATATTGGCCTTTTGCCAGACGAATGCCATATTTAGACGTCAAGTCGCAGATGGACAAGATTTTACCCGATTGCTTGTGCAATTCTTTGGATGACTCGCGCGCCAGAGCGACGATTACGTCGCCTATGGCGGATTGGGGAGCGGCTAAATAGTGGCAAATAGACAAGTAAATAATTGGATGTCAAAGTTATTTTTATTGATGTAGTGCCGGCGTAGTCTGGCGGTACAGCGCTAGGAATTTGGACCTTGGTGGGCATCGGGGTTCGAATCCCACCACCGGCCCACTAAATGCGGACCCACATTCGACTTTGCTAAAACTGTCCGCCGTTGAAAGATGCTTTTGGCGTAAAACATTCAAAGTAGTAAAGAAAAACGATGGGTTTGAGTTTCACTATCATCTGGCGTCACTATCAACTGGCGTCAACCTCCAATTACTCCTCAAGAAGATTGTCACATGGGGGATTAAACACAAAGGTTTGAACTTATGCCGGTGTGGTCTGGCGGTAAAGCGCTCGGAATTTGGACTTCGGTGGGCATCGGGGTTCGAATCCCACCACCGGCCCACTAAAATGCGAGCCCACGAGCGGTTAGGCTAAAATGTCCACTGCTGAAAGATGCGTTTCTCGTAAAACATGGAGAGTAGTAAACATAAATAATAATAAAATATTATATTATTATTATTAGTAGTAGTAGTAGTAGTATTAGCTAAGAACTATTCAGGAAGATCAAACAAAACTTTTGGTAAAATGTTGTTGTCATGTTCGCTTTAAATTATGGGACTTTGTTGTTTTTTTTTGCTGTAATTGTTATCTTATTGCTTATTTTAAAGCAAAAGGGTTTTGTAATAATAATAATTATTATTATTATTATTTAACAATGGGTTTTTAAGGGATTATATCTTTTTTTGGAAATGTTATATTAATATTGTCAGATTCACTTGTATAATAAATTTACTAGGTTTTCAAGTTAATCAAGAGCACTGTACAGCTGTTTCATCCTTACATTTGGAATCATCAGCAGCGCATACCTTTCAAGTTTTACACACATGTTAACTTGAACTTACGCCCTATCTGGAGTCAGGCCAGCGCCTTAAACCACTGAGCTACGGGTGGATGACTTTCGACCTGTAAATTTATTATTTATAGTAAATCTGATCAATTCTAATTGCCCAGTGTCCTCAAATGTTGCTACCGGTTTAGCAAGTGAGAGAACCCTTTCACTAAGACTTTATAATATAGGTCCTTGCATACTGCCAGGTTCAATAGCCTATATAGTATGGTTCAGTTATATTTAACAATGGGTTTTTAAGGGATTATATGTTTTTTCGAAATGCTATATTAGTATTGTCAGATGCTGGCCTGACACCAGATAGGGCGTGGGTTCAAGTTCATGTGTGTGTAAAACTTGAAAAGTATGCGCTGCTAATGATTCCAAATGTAAGGATAAAACAGCTGTACAGTGCTCCTGATTAACTTGAAAACCTAGTAAATTTATTATACAAGTGAATCTGACAATACTAATATATTATTATTGTCAAACCAAGGGCTACATATGGTTTGACAATAATAATATATTAGTATTGTCAGATTCACTTGTATAATAAATTTACTAGGTTTTCAATCTTTGCGAACAGTGGCGACGTCACAAGGATGCCGTCTACCAGCCAAGAAACTTTGTTATTCTTCCACGTTTGTCTACGCTTGTCAAGCCATCAAAATCGATCGTTCTACATGTCGTATAAATATGGGAAATAATGAAGAGGTGACCACGTGATCACCAACCAAAATGAAATGAAAAATGAATGATCCTCTCTAGATGGAATTACAGTATATTTTCTCCATCTATCAACACTTAACAAGCAGTCTAAAATTTGGAGAAAATTGTTTTCAAAAACACAATGAAATAGATATTTCTATTTCAGTTCAAGTAAAATAATATCACATGATAATTTTACTTCCTACATTGATATAATGTATCAAACTCGGAAAATATTCAAAAGCATTTAAAGTTAACACACTAGTTAGTACTTTTAACTAATACTACAAAAACCTTGTAGGTTTAATTTCCTCTTTTTAAAATTAAACAAAAAATTCTAATAAATTGATCACGTGCATGCAAACAAAGAATCTTTAAACGACCAAATTAAATGGCCTTGACCTTGTAAAAATCTACTTTGCATGATCACATGATCAAATAAAAAGCAGTGATCACGGAAACAAAGCTCAACCTGTACTATTATCTCGAATCCAGTTCGCCATGGTCACAAAATACGATTGTGCAATTTTTCGACCTGATGTCAAGCTTTTATTGATTGAGAACTGCAATAAGAAAACTAACTAATGTCCACTAGAAACATATTTCTGCAAGTGGGAAATATCTAGGTTTTTTAAATATGAATACTGCACCCATCTAAATGATTTAAAAAAAGATGAAGCATACAAATATTACTAATAAATATCGATTTTCTTTCGAGTGAATAGCTCCACTAAGACGAAATAAACTTCATCCCTCATCCATGCATAGTGAAACTTGACAAAAGTTACAATAGCAAGAACGATACAAGGGGTAAGAAAAAAAACATACAATGGTTGTCTATTCAACATGTCCGTATGTCTACTTTCTCTCCATTGGGTCATGTGATGTCCACCAATCGGAAATCAGACATACGCATTAAATGACATCAAATGCCTTGATGTGCAAAGGGCTGAATATGCTCGATTATAAACACAAAATCACTTACCCATGGAAAGATTGACTTGTTGGCCAAACATTCGAACTGCACCGCCCGTTGATTTGCAGGCGTCAGTTTGGATAAGGCCTGGAATGATGCTCAACACGCTCACTTGACCTTGACGAGATTTGAGATCACGAGCCATCTCATGGCTTATTCGGTCTAAACCGGTTTTACCTGAAAACGGCAAAGGGGCGGCATATCGGTAAACACAAGAAGTGAGGACGCTGTAAGGTTATTAGCAAGAAAAGGATTGATGGTCTACAATCCCGAATAAAAAAGGGCAGTAGTGAAGACAAAGTTCCAGTCACTACTTATTAGAAAATATGTATTAAGAAACAGATCCCTAGTTTATGTATTATTGAAATCCATTCTACTTTGCACAAATGATAGTGATTGTACGAATCATCACAGCGTATCGAAAACGATGCATTGAACAGGAATTTAAATATTTTACACAGACTATAATACTTACATAACATGTAAGTAGTGATTGATGCATATATTTATTTTCCGTTGTAATAAAAAACTTTTCGAATAAGTTTTATTCTAATAAAAATATCTATCAACTGTAATTTCCAAAAAGCTTATAATTCAACTATGCTCGTAAGGAAGACTGATTTGTACACAATTATCAACAAATATATAATAGCATAAATGTTTTTAAAATTTTCAAGTTAGTAATACAATGAGTATTACCAATATGAACAAATTGCAGGTAACCTCTCAAAGAAGAATCAAGTACATAGCGGTAATCCTATTTTTACAACCTTTCCTTCTTTTACGAAGGGTCGCTGTAATAAATTAATTGAAATGCAGCCAGGAGAATTCAAACCCGTTTGACTGAAAGTTACACAACAGGCCGTACATTTACAGTTATACATTTGTTGCAGAAAAATGTAATTTTACCCGAGTTTAAAATTAGGCAGGAATTCTGGCTTTGCTATAGTAGAATAAACAAAAAACTGCTGTAAGATGTTATTCCTCATCCACGTGGTGCATCCTGGACTAGGTGCCCACATACATCTAAAATAATAACAGGAGGGACCGGGTGCACAGCGGCTTTCACTGGACTCTCACTCAGTAAATGGATGCTAGCATACGCCTCAAAGTTCAATTTACATATGACAACCTCTTCGTACAGAAATTCGGGATGCTATGTGAATTTGGAACTAATGAAGAAGTGGCTATGCCGTCAACGTTTATTGTTGCTGTAGACAGAATTTGCAGGACGTAGTTTACCTGTACTGAACATCCATTTACTACTATCCATCTACAACGAACGCAATACTGAAACACTAAAATTCGACTAATCCCATTTATACCGACTTACCGGCACAAAATGCCACATTGAATGTGCGCATCGATTGTCCGCCCATATTCGAAATGTGAATAATCAGTCCGGTTGGGAGCACATTTTGTTTCGTACCGTCGGTCGTTACCGACTCACGACATTTGAGCATCATTTTGGTACCAAGAACGGAACAAATGTACGTATTGCGCAATCCAACCCGATTGATTTGATCCCATTCGGTTGCAGGACTTTCGAGTGCTTCCCAATAGACCGAATCCGGTTTGCAATTGTTTACGAGGTATTTCGATCCACTGAAAGCACAATTGACTAAAATGTCCAAACGGCCAGATTGTTCCCGACGGACACGACTGAACAAACCAAAAACTTGCGTATCGTCCGAGTGATCCAAAGCTACGGAAATGGGTTTCTGAATGGGACATGCAAAAAAACAAACGATTTAAGACAAAACGTGTTATTTTTAATCTCAAAATTGAGGGATTAATTTATCTCACTAATTAAATTTTAAAAAATTAAACAGTTGTTATATATCTGCTAATAATTTCTCTTTAGATAACTCTAGTAAAGTTTATATAATAAAATTGAAGGTTTCATTACTGGGAGTTAACACTTTTGTGATACTCACATGGTCCTGCACCAAAAACTTAACTGTTCAAATTGTAAACTTATGAAAGCTAAATGAATTTCAAAAATTATTTATTAATAATAGTATTGTAAAAAGTATTTTAAAATATAAAACTTAGAAATACATTATTAACAAGAAATAAAATGTGGATTAATAACTCCAGTTTAAATTGCTAAAAGAATGAGTAAACGTATAATAAATCGCATTTAATCATTCTTAAAAATACACATTTTTGCAGTTAATTTATGTCTTAAACTAATAGTCGGGTGTAACATTTTCTGTACTAAAAATTGTCGCAAACTATTTAACACTATAACGAAAGGATTATTAGCATATAATTGTTGCAAAGAAAAAATACAGTTGTGTACAGTGAATCGTTTTACAGTAAGTCAAATAATCAGTATAAACGCAAAACAAAACTTATTCAACTAATATTTGAGTCCCAACTATTTATTTATACTTTGAAAATGGAAAATATATATATATATATATATATATATATATATATATATTGGGATGCTAATGATCCTGAAGATTTGAGTAATGCTTATAAAGTCTCAATTTCCAATGATGGTGATATTCCTGACTGTTAGTCCTCCACGTGGTGCATCCTGGACTAGGTGCCCCTAGGCATCTAGACTAATAACAGCAGGGTCCGAGTGCACAGCGGTATAACTGGGCTTCCGCTACGGCGGGTAGGTGCGAACATACACCCAGGATATTTAAAAGGTATCTAAAGGTATACGTATACCATATGTAGCCCTTGGGCTAAGGGAGATAACCCTTACAAAAAATCAGGCGGCCTTGTCAATCTTTGCGAACAATGGCGACGTCACAAGGATGCCGTCTACCAGCCAAGAAACTTTGTTATTCTTCCACGTTTGTCTACGCTTGTCAAGCCATCGAAATCGATCGTTCTACATGTCGTATAAATATGGGAAATAATGAAGAGGTGACCACGTCACCAACCAAAATGAATGAAATATATATATATAATCGGGGGATAACATTCCCCACCGGTTATTATTGCCCAGGTTAGTCCAAATTCTAAAAAGTTTGCAAAAACAACAACTTTAGCATTGTGCACTCAATGAACAACACTTAAGGTGTGCTGACTAAGTTAGTCCTCTCTATTGATCTCTATTAGCAAACGGACGATCAAATAAGTAATTCATTTGGGCGATAAAGCTTAGTATAAATAAAAGGACTGAATTCGCATGATTCAATGTCCGTCCACATTTTCCGTTGACCGCCTGGACTTTTTTCCATTCAGGTAATGGATAAGCTTCCATAAGTATTTCAGTATTATATATATATATATATATATATATATATATAAACAAACACTATCCAATCTTTTTAATGTTACTTCATCAAGTTAGAAGGCACTAACCAAAAATAATAATAATTTAATATAAAAATCAAAATTAAAAATATATTAACGTTATTTCATTAAATTGGTTGAGGGAGGATAACTAGATCCTATTTA
The DNA here is from genome assembly GCA_025895645.1 of Cardicola forsteri. Classification (NCBI taxonomy): domain Eukaryota; kingdom Metazoa; phylum Platyhelminthes; class Trematoda; order Strigeidida; family Aporocotylidae; genus Cardicola; species Cardicola forsteri. Next base: position 3,142 of record JAKXYG010001051.1, on the reverse strand, counting down.
TACCGAGTCATTTTTAATAGAATAAAAATAATATTGTAAAAAAAAGAAATCTGCAAAAATAAAATTATTACCTAACTTATATTTTAAGTAAAAGCTTGCTGATGTTCGGCTTCACTAAAATGCCAATTACTAAAAAATGATTCTCGTAAAACGTTTCAAGTTGTAAAAATAAATAAATGATAACATTTAAAAATAAATATAAAAATTAAAAAAAAACAAAAATAATAAATGCTTTTTCATAAATATATAAATCACTAAATTTATTAAAGTTTTAGTGGTTTAAAAATTATCACAATTTATAAGTTATTAGTATAGTATAAAAATTAACAAAATTAATTAATATTTAAAATTAAAATAAAATGAATGTAAAACTTACACCTCCATTTATTTTAATAAGATCTGCAGTATGTGCCAAAGAATCATCACTATTATCAGACTTCAGTGTTCTTGCGGTTATATAAACAATGGCTCCCTCTTTACCCAATGCCACAGCTATCGACCGTCCAATCCCTCTACTTGCTCCAGTAACAATACAAACACAATTATTCAAATCGTTCTTCATTTTTTGTCTTTTAGTAAAAGGCTAAGAACAGCAAACGTCAACTACAAAGAGAATCAAATAATTCACAAAGTAGCTTCTTTGTAGGTCATTCAATCTAAAACAGTTAAACAAATTTTAATAAAATTGTTTTAATAAATTAAAACTTTAAATTATTGTTAAACATTATATAAAATTTTAATTATTTTATAACATTGTAAAAATAATGCAAATAAAAACGTTTTATAATTAAATTATAAATATAATAATAATTATAATAAAAATAATATTAAAAAATTTTTTTAAATAGTATTCAATATGTTTTTAATATATAAAATATATCCACGACTTGTGCGTTTTATGATTTTGTGCTTTACATTAATTGTTGGCCTCAGTGATTTGTATGTAACTCGCTTTAAAACTTGTGTTTGGTGTGCTGTTTGTAACTTTTTAAATTAAAAAATTTTGTTGCAACGATTATGAATAGTATCTTAATGTTGTAAATACTTTTAACGAAGTTATTTTGTATATATATATATATATATATATATAATTCTGTATTTTACATGTATTTGATTTAAATTGTAAAATCTGTTTTATAGTTTTTAATGCAATTTATGGCGTTGGGGCTGTTTTTTACATTTGTGTCAATATGTTGCATGATATTTTAAGTTTAACTTTTTTTGATTTTATTGTTATGATGTGTCGTTTTTTAACATTTTAATTTAATTGTTATATTTATTTTGATTATGGTTGTTATTTATTGAATGTTTTACGTGAAATCTTTTCCAGCAAGTGGGCATTTAGCAAAATTGAACGAATGCTACCTCTTATTATAAAATTTGAATCGTGGTATTTATAACTGCCAGACAGCAGTAAAATGTTTGAAATTGTTCTTTTAATTATTTAGAATTTAATAGAAAAGTATTTCGACTTATTATTTTTTACAACTTCAGCTACTATTAATGTAAATATATAATTAGCATTATATTTGAATTTTAAGTATTTTTAAGCCCTGAAATTTTGAATAATTATCAGTTCTTTATTTTTTTTATTTTATAGAAAGTATTGGTGTAATTATGCCTCTTCCACCTGCTTTATTAAATCGTTTAAAAAAACGTGGCTTAATTGCAGTCGAAGAATCCAAAGAACGGGATCACATCAATTTGGCAAGAGGTAAGTTTATCATTATCATCAGCGGTAAGCGTCAATAAAGCAAGACGTTACAAACATGCTGTAAAACATGTATTCATTGGTTTATAAAAAATTACGGTTGTGTGGTTGTAAACATTTTAGTAGTAGTAATAATAGTTGAAATAATGTAGTTGAAACAAATTTGGCATATATGTTAGGTTTAAATAAATAGGTCTACATTATCAGCATATAGGTTCAAGTAGGAAATTGTGAAAATATAAATATGGGTGGAGATCAGCTGGAAGAGTCGAATCCTTTTTTGTAGATCAAGATGATTTGCCAATTGCTGTCTTTCAATTATGTTTCCTTATGCTTGTTTAGTGTACACGATTTTTCGTTTTTTTATCAGCACAAAATTTGAAATAGAACCAGTTTTTTTATCAAGCTGCACGATTTACTTTTAATAAATTAACAGTTTATTATAAACAGTTGTGGGGGCAAACGGATATTTAGGCATTAAGGTCGTTAACGCATTGACAAGGCGACAACGGTTATTGGTGTTACCCTGAATACTATCACTAAGCTGCCCTATATATATATTGGTTTATTTGTAAAAGCACTTTTGGACTAACAGAGAATGGATGCAGCTTTCTAGCATTGCTTGTGTAGACTTGAACAGCCCAACAGTATTACCGTTTTAAAAATATATCCACACTGAATCATCTAATGGCGCGATTGATTTTACACAACTATAACGTAGGCAAGATATCTTATTGGGCGCTACTTTATGTGTATGCGTATGTGTAAGGAACCAACAGGCTGATTTTGACCTTTTACATTTCATAGCCAATGTTGAAGAAGAAGTATTTGCCGAAAATTACGACGAAGATAATCACAATCCAGATTGGGAAGAAGACCGCATTGGTCGTGCCGCTCAGTCAACCGAATCGACCAAGAAAATCTACTCGATTAGTCCGGGTCCTGTTATCGAAAACGGCGTTTTAATTCACGAATGTGCGGAATGTCCCAGCCAAACAAATCCGTATCACGAATGTTCGGCCTACTGCTTTGAAAAATTCGGTCGACGCAAATTTGTGATCAATTTTCACATGATGCGATTAAAAAACCGCATGCTTAGGCGATATCCTTTGCCAAGTCATTGGACTGAAGTAGGGGATCCTGTTACTCACCGGTAAGTTGTGATCGTTATACTTTGAGTAATGCTTACAAAGTATCAATTTTCAATTATGTTGATATTCCTAACTGTGACTCATCTTGGATTGAGTGCACATAAGCACTTTGACTGACACAGTGCGGTGCGAGTACACAGTCGTATAACTGGGCTTCCTCTTCTGTGGATGGGTGTAAGCATACACCAAAGCACTTAAAAGGTGTCTTAAATTATATATATATATATATATATATATATATATATATATATATATATATATATATATATATATATATATA
>JAKXYG010000160.1:0-20555 GCA_025895645.1 Cardicola forsteri | reverse complement strand
AATAATAATAATATTAATAATAATAATAATATTAATAATAATAATAATAATAATAACAATAATAATAATAACAATAATAATAATAACAACAATAATAATAATAATAACAATAATAATAACAATAATAATAATAACAATAATATTAATAATAATAACAATAATAATAATAATGTTAATAGTGATAATAATAATAATATTAATGATAATAATAATAACAATAATAATATTAATAACAATAATAATACTAATAATAATAATAATAATAATAATAGCAATAATTATAGTAATAATAATAACAATAATCATAATAATAACAATAATAATAATAATAGTGGTAATAGTAGTAGTAATAGTAATGTTAATAATAATAGTAATAATTATAATAATCTTAATAACAATCATTATTTTTATTACTATAGCAATAATAATAGTAGTGCAAATAATGATGATAATGATTATTGTAATAATAATTATTATTATTATAACAATAATAATAGTAGTACAAATGATGATAATAATAATAGTAATATTGATAATAATGATAGTAATAATATTAATGGTAATGCTAGTAATTATTATACTACTACTAATAATAATAGTAATATTGATAATAATAATTTTGAAATCGTTTTTTATTAAAGCCGAAGGTGTCTATTTGGATACAACGGGCAAATTAACCAAGAACATTGTTATTCAATGGGGTGAAGTGCCCACATGTGTGGCCTTCATTTCTACAGGTCAGCTGTTGGGCTGGGGACTCAAGGCCATCGAAGTGCGCTCGGCGGAAACGGGACATTTGGACGGCGTTTTTATGCACAAACGCGAACAAAAATTTAAATTTTTGTGCGAACGAAACGACAAGGTGAGTTTTTTAGCCGTTAAGGCGGTTGGAAGCCGAGTTGACAAAAGAGGGCCATTTTTGCCGAACATTTACAATCACGTGGGACAATCTTGCATTGCTCCATCCTTTTTGAAGGTGCCACTGGCATGGTTAAGATGGTTATAAGATACATGGGTGCACTCTGAAGAAGATCGCTTCTTCAATTCCTGTCAACACTGGCGTCGTGACAAGGAAGTGGTCTTCTAGCCATTAAACCTCAATTTGCATCCGACAATTTCTTCGTATAGTAATTCGGTATGTTACGTGAACTTGGAACTGATAAAGTGATGACTTTGTCACTGGCTGTATGCTTGCACTCGCCCGCCGATTCAAAACTTCCGTTACAGCATTGTGATCCATTATGCACCAAACTAAGGCGTTGTCGACTAAGCCCACATCCACACCTGTCGTCTGGAATCCTAATCGCTTGGCCAATTGATTTACCTTTTATTTCTTTTGCCCAGCCCATTTGACAATTTGTATACTTTGTTTTTGCAGGTATTTTTCTCCAATACGCGTTCGGGACCTCCCCAAGTATCGATGATGACCCTAAGTGGAATTCACTGGTGATGCAATCTTATTTTTACATTGACACTTATATTCGTTCAAACGAATTCATCCTTGCATATTGTGTAACCTGGACAGTCCCAATATTCACTTTTTTCACTCTAATATATTGATTTTTAGAACATGTACTTTTACGGATGGATAGTTTATTATCGAAATTTTCTACTTTTCAAAACATATTTATTTCAACGGATTGCTTCAAAATTTGGTTGTTTTTTTGTATTTATGTACGTGACACATCATGTGTTTGGGACATTGATTTAATTATTGAAATTAGCATTATGATTTTTTTTGTATTTGTGTATCCTTGTTTATGTTAGGAGTGGATGAATGATTACATGAGTGAGTAGTGTTTGGAAGAATTCTTTCTTATTGGTTTTATTATAATTTTGCAATTTCTTTGTTTTGAATACACTTAGGAATTAAATAAATTTTGAATGATTAAAATACATTTTTGTTAGAATTTAAATAGAATTGACTACTGAATGATAAAGGTTTCATGGATTGGAAGTTGATATAATTCTTTTATTGGGGAGTAAGGAGTTAAATTTTAGCTTTTTAATTGGTCAATAAAAAGGTAATTTGATCATTTGTTTTTTACTTAGGTAAACATTGGAATGTTAATGATGGTGGGAGGATATGAGTAATAATAGTGCGGGGGTGATCTAGCGGTACAGCGCTCGAATTCGGACCTTGGTGGGTATGGGTTCGAATCCTGCCACTGGCTCACTAAAATGCGGGCCCACGCGTTTGGCTTTGCTAAAATGTCCACTGCTGAAAGATGCGTTTCTCGTGCAAACATTCAAAGTAGGAAACATAAAATAAATAATAATTTTATTCTTGATTAGATGCATCTAAGCTAACACAAGAGAGACTGAGTGCACAGCAGTGTAACGGGGGTTTCCGCTTTGGTGCATGGGTGTAAACATACACCCAAGGTACCTAAGAAGTATCTCAGTTTATACATGTACCGTTGGACAAATGGCAATTATGCCATTAATGGCGCTATCGATCAAGAAGTTTTGTACTTGTAAAAGCATTGAAGGGAACTGTTTGGACAACAATTGTTAACCGTTATTAAAAATAATAATCATAATTTGGACCAATAGAAATGAGTATAGTGTGTATGTGTCCACTTTCAGTAGGTGGGTGTCGACAAAGTTACAACAGCCAATAGAAAATAAGCTTTTTATTGTCTACTCACTAAAAAAGTAGTCGGTATATTGAATTGAAATTTGGCACAATTAATGCAGTTTTATTTATTTTAAATGTGTATTGGAAGTTTTTTAATTATTTTCTTTATTTTTACTGATGTTACATACTGCTAATTGTATCGTATTTTTCTAATTGTACTTAATTTTTGTCTGCTGAAAGCTACTTTACTGAAGTATCTAAGCTAATAACCATAATAATAATAAATGCGGATTCCCGTTTGACTTTACAAAATGTCTACGGGCACCCCAATGAATAAAGTCAACAAAATATTTGATAAATAATAGTAACGCTACAACTAACCTCCCCTAAATAGTGACTAAGACCGTCTTTAATATATAAGTACACAAACGTAGCGTAACAATGTTAAGCATAAAAGGGAATAACAATAACTATTTTGACTTATTTGGGGTAATATTCTGCAAGGTGCGATGGCTGTACGTTCAGGTAAATAGACATATTGGTTGGAGGGGACAATTGTTAACCGTCATATCATTAAAAATATTTTTTTATAATCATAATTTGGATCAATAGAAATGGTTTTAGTGTGAACGTGTCTATTTTCAGTAGGTAGGCATCGATGAATTGACAGTCACTGAAGATTATACACAAAAAGCTCTCGTGTGATCTAAAGTATTGTTATAAAATAAAACGAATTTAAATATCAATACTGTTTACTAACAGGAAAATAACGTCACAAAATCACAGTGACAACAATGAAATGCGTGTTAAAACAAACTTTAAATAATGTTAAAAAAATTTTAATGTACAACAATATAAAAATTAAAATAATAATTGTTAACACTTTTTAGCAACACAAGGGCCTGTATTTAGTTTTGATCTTGGTAGTCGAATTACACTAATTTGGTTTTCAGTTTAGCATTTTAGTTAACTTTGCTATAACTGCTTTTTGACGTTATGGCTAACAAAGAAACCTTGTATAACTGTTAGTAATAAGCAATAATTATTTTCAAACTTTTGAATTAAAATACAACAACATATTTAAACTTAAATTCTATATTTAAATGCTCAAAAGTAAATCGTGTATGTTTAAATGACTGACTGCAGTTATACACTACGATATTGTGGTTTTTTGCTAATTTAATTAATCTGAATCACATTGAACAAAAGTCGTCTTTAAAAATGGAAAGATTTAACGACTAGGCGGATCTTGTATACTAATGGAATTTAATACTCGTTAATTGGTTACACTTAGTTATTGGTTGTTTTTTCACATAAATAATAACAGAAAATAAACTAAAACAAGCGTTTATTTAGTCGCGTTAATACATAACCAATTCAACGTCATTATTTAAATTACGGTAGTTAAATGAACAATTGAAATCAACTCACGAATCACAAAAATGTTATGCTTGCTTGTTGGTTTAAAAGAAATTAACCGATTATGATTGAATAATGTTAAAAACTGGATAGTTACGTTTTTCTTTATAACTTTTATTAATCAAACTTGCAACAAAGGCAATCCAATTATGTTTAACTTCGGGGGCACATATTTAAGTTATCAAAACCTTAAATTTAAACATTTTTAAAAACATTATTTTACCTACTGGGTCATATTAGTCTGGAATAATTTTTATTCTACAAAATTATTAGACTAACACCTAAAACTATTAAACATGTTTACAATAAACATGCACTCAGATTTTATTTAATTAATTTTTTATATGTACAATACCAATTCACTTTTTATTTTGACTTTGTTACGTAGTGGTATAGTGGTATAACACTCGATTTGGACCTGGATGGACATAGCTTTGAATCCCACCACCGGCACTAAAATGCGGTTTCGTTAAAATATCCACTGCTAAAAGAAGTTTTCCTTAAAACATTCAAATTATCAAATATAAAATAATATAATATATATATATTGTAAAAATTACAATAATTTTTTTACGTAATTTATGTATCAATTTGCAACCTATAAACAGCAAAATACTTTTTAGAATTGGTAGTGAAATGTAGGCTTCCGTTTAGTTATGCTAAATGTCCACTTACTGAAAAATGTTTCCCTTAAATCAGTAACAAACAATATTTTTTTATTTTAAATATTTTTATTTAAATTAAAAATTAATTATAAATGCATAATTTTTTAATAATAATTTTTATTTTTGTAAAAAATTACACTAATCTATTGTTTTTCTAAACTACAACTAATAAAAATTAAAAGTTACAACCTTTGTAGCATTTGTAAACAGTGTACAGATGACTGTTTGTAATCAAGAGCAGGATGATTCTCCAAATTTGAGATTTTGGGTGCCTCAAAATGCATTTAGTTTTCACCATCAATATTCAAGTATATATAACGCTAGACTTACAGAAGCGCGACCTGTTTTGACACATTTGGCGAAAACGAAGTGGATTAGTAACAAATCAAAATTGTCCATTATTTCGTTAGCTGATATGAAAATTGGAGAAAAATGTATTATAATTGGAACGTTGTTTAAAGTAATATTTTTGTGTTTTTGATTAGCCTTAAGTTCTTTTTTAAAAACAATGTCGATTAAATTGAAGACACTAAATTATTTAATTGTTTTGCGTAATATGAATATTTTATGTTATATATATATATATATAAAGTGTTCTGTAGATTAATCTTGAAATTTATCGTTAGAATGGTAAAAATATGTTTTACTGGTCCGTATTTAGTGCTGATAGTATACTTGTACTTATTCAGTATTGAGTTTAGCGCTTTACCAACTTTTCGATTACAGCAATTTATGACAAAGTGTATTGTAATATTCTAACATATATTTAGACCATTTTGTAACTGTCTTTTTTTGAGTTCAATTTGGTGTAAAACTAATTTTGTGGAAATTTTGCAGTTTTTAAAATGAACTGTAAAAAAGATTTATTGTGGTTGGTGACGTAATTACTTTTTCGTTATTTCTGTATTTGTATTAAACATAATAAGCATTCGAATTAATTTTTTTATAAGCAACAAAAGTAGGCAAATAGCGAAACGTTTTAAATGATAGACGGTAATGGCACATTGTTTACAAAGATTGACAATGCCACCTAATAGCTACAATTGGTACACGTACCTTCAATGTATGCTTGCATCTATCCACCGAAGCGGATACCAGTTATACCACAGTGCATACAATTCCTACGTGGATATGACAGAGAGGAATCTCCCAATTATTGAAAATTATGACTATAAATGTCGCTCGAATCCTCATGATTATTAGCATCCCCCAAGCAACCAATAATAATGTCCATATTTTGTTCACAGGAAACCAATTTGAAGCCCAGTATTTTGCGCGATATAGCCTTGATGGAAACAATGAATAGTAATCAACCGAATCAGCCAGACTCGATGGACTGCAACACTTTGATTCGCTTGACAACCGAAGGCGACGTTGTCTATTTGGAAGACGAAGTTCAACGCATTGGATTGAAGTTTTCAGATGACTACAACAACAAAGGCTGTTTATCGCTCAATGTTGTTACTGGAATTGTTGCCGCGTTTTTGGGTTACGAATCAGAAGACGAACGAGGTATAACTATTTATTTTTCAATAATTTTCTGCGTGTTAATGATTTCCGGGATTCTAGAAACGGTGATGTGTTACATTGGTCGAAATGTTTCATTGCAAATACACTGTCAGCATTTGCATTGCGTGTCGAGTAACGCGCCTAATATGAATAAATAAAAAGAAGAAGCACTCGTTACTGTTTAATTAATTTATTCATTTATTGGGGTTGGTGACTTGTGGTCACCTCTTCATTAGTTCAGTATCTGTACGAAATATTAGACGATTGATTTTGATGGCTTGATAAACGTAACAAACCGAGAAGAATAACAGTTTTTAGGATGGTAGACGGCACCACTGTTCGTAAAGACTGAAGAAGCTGTCTTATTTTTTGCCAGGGTTATTTCCCTTAGTCCAACGGTATATATGGTATACGTACATCTGAAGATACTTTTTAAGTATTCTGAGTGTGTGCATACATTCTTCAAGGCGCTATACATTCGGTCTCTGGTCTATGTTAGTCTAAGTCCATCTCTGCATTAATTCCAAGTTTCAATAGCTTCTAGAATTCCGATACGAAAAGGTTGTCGGATGCGAATTGAACTTGGGGGAATAAATCAAGTTTCTTGGCTAAAAGACCGCCTCTTTGCAACGACGCCAGTGTTTACAGGAATTGAGGAGGCGATCATTTTTAGGGTTGACGCCGGTTTACGGATTCACAAGCCTAACCGGTTACATATGGTGAAAAATTACTTTGATACACGTTTTAGGTGTATACTAGCGTTCGTTCACTGATCGGGAATCCAGTGAAAGCCCAGTTATACCGCTGTGCATTTGGACCCTGTTGTTATTCGTCTAGATGCCTGTTGGCACCTAGTCCAGGATGTACCACGTTGGGGGGGGGACAGTCAGGAATATCACCATTATTGGAAATTGAAACTATAAGTACTACTCAAATCCTCAGGATCATCAGCATTCCAAATGGAGATACAGAATTACGAATATCATCATTATTAGAAATTGAGACTTTTATAAGCATTACTTAAATTATCAGGATTTTTAGCATTGAGTTTTATTTGCCTAAGAAGGCAAATGACCTCTATATCCTAGATCTCTTATCCGATAAGCTACCATTACAGTTATTATTATTATTTTTATTTTTATTATATGCTAATGATCCTGAGGATTTGAGTAATGCTTATAAAGTCTCAATTTCCAATGATGGTGATATTCCTGATTGTCTCCCACGTGGTGCATCTTGGACTAGGTGTCAACAGGCATGTAGACTAATAATAGCCGAGTCTGAGTGCACAGCGATATAACTGTGCTTCTGCTACAGCGGGTAGGTGTAAACATACATCCAGGATACTTAAAAGATATCTTAAGATATACGTATACTATATGTAGCCGTTGGACAAAGGGAGATAACTCTGACAAAAATCAGGCAGTCTCGTCAATCTTTGCAAACAGTGACGAAGTCACAAGAATGTTGTCTACCAGGCAAGAAACTTGGTTATTCTTCTATGTTTGTGTTACTCTTATCAAGCCATCGAAGTCAATCGTTTAATATTCCGTAGAAATATGGAAAACAATGAAGTAGTGACCACGTCACCCACCAACCAACATGAAAAATGTGCCGGGGTGGTCTAGCGGTACAGCGCTCGAATTCGGACCTCGGTGGACATGGGAGTTTGAACCCCATCACCGGCCCACTGAAATGCGGGCCCATGCGTTTGGTTTAGCTAATTGTTCACTGCTGAAAGATGCGTTTCTCGTGCAAACATTCAAGGTAGTAAACATGTATATTTAAACAATAAAACCGAAAAAAATACATCTTTTTCAATTACCCAGGCGTTTTCCAAGTTGAAGACTATTCATTCATGGAACCCCAGCCCAATCATCCCATTGAATCGATTTCCCTCGACTGTGAACTGACATCGGACTGGAAAACAACGGGTCCTTGGCTTGCTGTAGTTTCCGGTCTGGGATTTGTTGGGTCTGGTTCTATTCGGTCGAGTCATTCGATGGCCCTTCAGCTGCTTGCCGATTGGCTGCGATGTATGGGCGATTTCAGTGGGTCGAAGACCGACGAGCCTGGCCCGAATGGTGTCATTCGTTTGATTATTTTGGGCGATTCGATTCAGTCTGGATCGGGCAGAGATGGCGAGCATGGACCAACTGTTCGGCGAGTAAGATATTGTTGTTATTTCAAGGTGACCGAGTTGGTGACATCAATTGTAGGGCATATTGAACGATGCTAATGATCCACGAGGATTTGAGTAATGGTCATTAAAGTCTCAATTTCCAATGATGGTGATATTCCTGACTGTTTGTCCTTTGCGTGGTGCATCCTGGACTAGGTGCCCCTAGGCTTCTAGACTAATAACAGCAGGGTCCGAGTGCACAGCGGTATAACTGGGCTTCTTCTACGGCGGGTGGGTGCGAACATACACCCAGGATACTTAAAAGGTATCTTAAGATATACGTATACCATATGTAGCCCTTGGGCTAAGGGAGATAATCCTTACAAAAAATCAGGTGGCTTCGTCGATCTTGTGGTGAGGTTACAAGGATGCCGTTTACCAGCCAAGAAACATTGTTATTGTTCCACGTTTGTCTACGCTTGTCAAGCCATCGAAATCGATCGTTTATATGAAGAGGTGACCACGTTACTAACCAAAATGGATCAATGAATATTGAACGATAAGCGTTACACGAATGGTAAAGGGAATTTTTGTGACAGCACCACTGTTTACATAGATTGACAAAGCCTCCTGATTTTTTGTCAGGGTTGTTACCCTTAGCCTAAGGGCTACATATGGTATACATGTACCTTAAAATACCTTTTAAGTATTTTGGGTGTATGCTTTCACCCATTTACTAAAACGGAAGCCCAGTTATATCGCTGTGCACTCGGTCCCTGTTCTTATTAGTCCAGATGCCTATGGGCACCTAGTACAGGATGCACCATGTGGAGGCGCAACAGTCGGGAATATTACCATTATTGAAATTAGAAACTTTTTAAGGGTTACTCCTAACGTTCATTAGCAATCCAACCAAATCGGTTATGGCAGCGGATTGACTGTATTAAAATTTTTCTCAAGAGCATAGCGGTTTTTTTTGGCTTAACTTTGAATATGGTCCCAAGTATGGTTGAGTAAGGTTTGTTCATAAGATTAACAATCTGGCCTCTGTACAAAGCTATTACTAAAGAACCAACAGGAGGATGAGTCACTTTAAGGTAACAGCCAGTGTTATTGTTTGAATGAAATATTTAAAATGATTATTAATTTTTTTATTTCAATTACAATTTGTATATTATTGTACATTTAAACACTTTGACTTTGTTTGAACCTTGTTGTGAGGCGCTTTTTTTTATTTGAATGTATCACGTTTGTTGTTGACGTGACTGTGGTTTTTGCAGTGTATTGTGTCCTGTTTTCCTGTTGGTAAATAATATTGGTATCTATTTTGAAATATGTTGTAATAATAAATTAAAGGAACTCACGGCCGAGATCTTAGTGAGATCTTACAGCCAGGAATATTATGATTATTGGAATTTGAGACCAGTCAATCTATTGCAATCGATTGTTTAATATGCCATACAAATATAGAAATAATGAGGCGGTTGTAAAATCCTAATTATTGCTTGAAAAGCACCAATAAATGAACTTGTAAATGTTTGTTTATTTGTACTTATTTGGTTGCTTGTGACTGTGTGTCAATTTGGCACTTGCTTGAATTTTGACTGTAATAACGTGGAACAGTTGGCTGTAAGCTGTTTTTTATTAAAATGAACATTGTGTTTATTGTTATTATTATTATTATATAACATTAGTTGTTCTTGATAGTGTATGGTATTCTATATTAATATTAAATTCATGTTGGTTTATGTATATTGATGTGCATTTAAGAATCGTCGCATTTATATTAATATTATGTTGCAGAATCAAACGTCAACGCTTATTATTTTATTAATAAAGAATATTTATATTTGTGAGTTTTACTTCAAAGGATATTTGAAGAACGCTTTTGAGTAGCAATAAAAAAGTTATCTGCAAGTAAAACAAAGGTAAATTGGTAATTAGGGCGTTTGCGTATAGACTGTCCAACTTGATCAAACAAGTCAATTGTAAGATACGGAATTGTACAGAGGTGACCAGGTGTCACCAGCCAAAGCGAATGAATGAATTGAACAGTAATGAATGCTTCTCCTTTTTATTTATTCATGTCAGGCGCGTTACTTGACACGCAATGCGAATGCCGACAGTGTCGTTGCAATGAAACATTTTGACCAATGGTTGGCGTCCCTTCCAATCGGACCGGGTTACGTTGCTGCCAACAGTCAATACAACGGTCTTTCGGTCGATATTTTGCCGGGACCGTCGGATCCCACGTCGTTGTTGATGCCCCAACAACCTGTACATCCACTTGCATTTCCACATACCATTGCTAATGCGGCCTGCAATGAATTTACGAAACGACGGGGTGTTTGTGGTCGTACAAATCCCTACTTTTATCCATTATTGAACGGTCGGTCAATATTGGCTACGTCTGGTCAAGGCGTTAATGATGTGTTTCGGTAATTAATAGTTGCTTAATATATACTACCACTACTATCATGTTTATTGGTTTAGGATTTGACTAATGCTTGTAAAGTTTCAATTTCTAATCATGGTGATAATTTTGACTGTTTCTCTTCCACGTGGTGCATTCTGGAATAGGTGTCCATGTGCATCTGGACTAATAACACCAGGGAGAGTGCATAGTGGTATAACCAGGTTCCCGCTTTAGTGGGTGGATGCAAGTATACATTTACGATAATCAAAAGGTATACATATATTATATGTAATCATTGGGCTAATGAGAAAACCCTGATATAAAAGCAGGCGGCCTCGTCAATCTTTGCGAACAATGACGAGATCATAAGGATGTCGCCTACCAGGCAACAACATTTGTTAATTTTATGCCTTTGTTACGCTTATGAAGCTATTGAAATTGATTGTTTAATATACTGTACAAATATAGGTGACCAGATCAAACAAATTGAAAATGAATAAGTCCAATTCTTTCGTTATTATCAGATTTGATGGACCTGCGAGTGTCACAAAGGCAATATGGATTTTATAGAACCAATGTAGTTAATTGTGTTATTTAATCTTTCTTTTTTATCGACCAGATGGAGTAGGTTATAATAGAAATGTTATCACTGTTTTGATGCTGAGATTGAATTTAAGAAAAAATTATTATTACAATTAAGATATCTGCATGTTTACATATAGTGTGTTATTGTTGTTCTTGTTTGATGTAGTTATTCGTTCATAGAAACATCATGTGCTCGTATGGAATCAACTTTATTGTGGGGTCACTTGGCTCCTACGTGTCCAGATACTTTAAGCGGTTATCCTGTTTTGGATCGCGATCCACTACTTATGTCTTTTGACGCTGTTGCCAAAGACAAAACTGGTTACAATCAATGTTCAGATTATCCGGATATTTATTTGGCTGGTTGTCAACCCGGACTGGAACCAGACTGGAAACGTGCTCGTCTACGATGGAATGATAATGATAGCTCGGTAAACAAAGGTGCTTTGGTTGTTGCAGTACCGCGATTTGATATCTCATGTTGTCTCGTTTTGGTTCATTTAAAAAGTCTCGTTTGTCAAGCTATTCACTTTGATTTGAACATGCTAGACGAAAAAGTTTGAAATGAATGTAGATATTGTTTTTTCAAGATTTTTTATTGCATATGTTTTATAATAAATTTCCCTTTCACGAATAAAATTTGCTATTGTTTTTTTTCGAAAACATGTGTATTGGTTTTGATACATTTACGTACTTGAATTGTCTGTAGTAAAATTTACAGTCTAATATCAATAATTTAAGGTTTTAAGTCAGGATCTTGTTTTGTATTCAAATTATTGCAAAATCGAAAGATTGGTTACTTGAAACACCCTAACTTAGTTTTAATCATCCGTCTAGTAAAAGCGACAGTGACTATTGTTGCAATGTTGTTCATATTTAATTCAGTTTTTTTTAAGTATAACGGGTGAGGCGCGCGTCACGCTACACGTCCATTGGAGCGTTATTCATCCTTTTCTCTTTTTTGATGATTATTGCAGTGTTTTTGCATTGTAATACGTAACTTGTTTTATTATTATTTTTGCATATTTATAATTTTTGCTCGTTTTCTATAATTGTTAACTTCCACTATCTACCTTGATTTTATCTTGATTTCAAATATTTTTTCTGTCACTAATCCCCCTTTACCTCACCATCCATTTCATTTTTCCCCCTGAAAATTTGAGACAATTTGAGAACCGAGTACTAAAAGGCGTTTTGGCCTACTCAACTCGTGAAAAATCCTGAACGGGATAAGTTAAAACCAAAAACTTGGATCTTTTGTTTTAAAATCGCCATTGTGATTTGAGCTTGTCAAAAACATTTTTATTTTATACATGCAACAGGATACTAAATTCCGATAAATTATAGCACAGCCGTTTCCAGTTTTCAAATTCTACTAAAAAATTTAACACCATTCAGTTTCAAGTTTTAACAAAAAAAATGGAATTTATTCTTAAACTGATCCATTTACAGAGGTTTTTAGGATTCAGGATTTTTTCAAGAGTTGAATAGGCCAAAACACCTTTTAGTACTCGGTTCTCAAATTGTCTCTAATTTTCAGGGGGGGGAAATGAAATGGATAGTGAGGTAAAGGGGGATTAGTCTCAGAAAAAATATTTGAAATCATGATAAATAGTGGAAATTAACAATTATAGAAAACGAGCAAAAATTATAAATATACAAAAATAATAATAAAACAAGTACGTATTACAATGCAAAAACACTGCAATAATCTTCAAAAAAGAAGAAAAGAGAAAAGGATGAATAACGTTTTGATGAATGTGTAGTGTGACGCGCGCCTCACCTCGAGAGTGACTAAATTGGTAGATTTAAAACTGGTAAACATGGATTTGAGTCTAATAGTAGTAACTACATACTGGTGCTTGTTTAGTTTTAATAACTATCTATCTTTTAATAAACCATCCAAACAATTAAAATAATTAAAACCATATTTTTGAAATTTACTTATCTGTCAGGATCGAGCTAAAATTTGAGATGAGAAAATAAGTAGAAAAGAAATATATAAAATTAAAGGGATTGAGTTAAAATAAAGTTTGGTAGAATTGATTATATGGCTAGGAAAAATGTTCTAAGCATTAATGACCTTATGTGAGAAGTAAAGTTTACGCTGAGTTTGTTCGGGGTTTTAAGAGTACAAGTATAAAAAGTTTTGTTTGGTTTAAATAAAGTTAATAAATTAAAATTAAATTAAAAATATTTTAAAATGTTATTTAAAATGTTATTTTAATAGAATGTTTATCGTGAACTATCTTCTAGTATATTTCATTTTTATATTTAATTCCTTTATCAAAAAAACAATAACGTTAAAAAAAATTGTCAAAACGTCTCTGACCTAATTAAACCGTTTAAATACCTGCAAATACATTTTAATTAGGAATATTCTTAAGTATTAAGTTTAATTAAATTAATTTTGTTTTAATTTATAATAAACTTTTTTTAATTAAAAATATTAAACATGAATTTATGTTTATTTAAAATGTATTGTTTTATAATTTAGTTAAATAATTATATTTAATGACCTTGATTAGAATATCTGTGCTTCTAATAGGGCTGTAATTTTACGCTTCCCATGCCGTGTTTACCATACAGTTAGAATGGATACGTTTCGGTGCTCGGTTTGTATGGTGCCTATTTCATCAATTGATAAAGTTAATCACGTGAAGAGTGATTGGCACATTTATAACCTCAAACGAATAGTTGTCTCTTTACCACCAATATCAGAAGATTTATTTTATGAGAAGAAACACATTTTAGAGATTGATCCAAATGAAGAAGTTGATAAAGTATGTTAATTTTTTTAGTTATTTTAGAAAACATATTGTGAAGCTTGTAAAAAATGTTTTTTAAATAATAAATCTTACAATGCTCATTTGTCTTCGAAGAAACATAGAATTAACGCGACGTTTGCATGGTAAGTTTGTTTTTAAATTAAATTAAATTATTATAGAAGGTTTTTTGTTTTTAATTATTTTAATTAGATAAGTAGTAAAAAGGCACATTCAGTATTTTTAATTTAGCACTTGAAGTTTTGTTGACGGTTTAAGTAAGTAACTAGGTAATAAGAATAAAAGAGCGACAGATAATTATAAAAAACAAATTTTTATTGAATTGAACCAGTTTTATACCTGAAAAAAATGTTGGATGGCTTTAGTTGATGCAATAGATAAGTAAGAAAATAATTTGTTTATTGCTAATGATTCTGAGGATTTGATTCATGCTTGTAGTCCCGATTTTTAATGATAATTATAATATTGCTTTTATGCCTTTATGGAGTGCATCCTGTATCTGGATAGACACGGAATAATGACCGGGTGGAGACCCGCTATGGCGGGTGCAAGCATACACTTAAGAGGTACTTTAAGTTATACGTATACCATATGCAGCCCTCGGATGAAGGGAGTTAACCCTGACAAAAAAATTAGGCGATTTTGTAAATCTTCGGTATCGTCACCAGGATGCCGTCTTTCAGTCAAGAAGTTTTATTATTTTTATACTTCATTGCGCATCAAAGTCGATCGTTTAATGAGGTAACTACGTTAACCAAGTGAATGAAATGTTCACAAAATGTAATTCGTATTACTATTTTGTATATTGAATTTTTATGTGATTGTGATGTTTAATTTTAACCAGCGACAAGGTCAAAGTATCACCAAAAGAAATTCCACCCGTCAACATTTCCGATAATGCATCTGAAGGCTATGTTGCCTTACCGCTTGGATCTTGTTTGTTTTGCGATCGACACTTGATCAAAAGTTCTGTGGATGATCCGGAGTTTGCAGATCAGTTACTTGCGAAAAGGATTTTGGATCACATGTTTGATGCACATCAATTTCGTGTACCGTATCCAGAAAAATTGGTAGATGCTGTCGGAATGCTCAAGGAATTGGGACGTCTTGTTGGTGAGGAAAGGTCATGTTTGAATTGTGGCAAACAGTTTTACAGTAGTAGCAACGATATGCGTGTTTCGTTGGCAGCAGTTAGGAAGCATATGATGGATAAATCTGGTCATATGCAACTTTGGTGTGGCACAGATGATCCTGTGGAAGTTGCTCTTATTACGGCCCAGTCAGAAGAAGAATGTGGCGATCCCAACTTTACGGGTGTTAATTTAGCTGGTGGAGAATTATTTCACAAGTTTTACGATCGTTCGGTTGTTGCATCTTCTTTTATTTTGGTAATTCATTTTTGTTATATGTTTAATATTATTAATAAGTCTGTGTTGAGACGGGTTTTAAGTCGGTTTGTTTTTGTTTTGATTGAGTTTAATTAATATGCTCAACTCGATATTTTTGAGAATAAATTCTTGAGGAAAGTATGGTGCCGCAGAGTCCAATTTAGATTTAGAATCTGAGTTTGATCCCTACCACCAGCACTAAATACAGGTTTATGTTTGATTCCGCTAAAATGGCCACTTTGAAAGATATTTCTAGTAAAACCTTTGTGACTGATTTCTCATCGGATAATTTGAAAACAAAACAGCAACAGAGTCTCCCTCTTTCTACTCTAGATTTACGTCGTAAGGGTTACAATCACATATGCGTAAAACGGGACATCTTTTACGGCAATCCTTTTTCAGAATGTACCCTTTTAACAAACCGAGCGCGGGCCCCTATTTTGGTGCTGGTAATCGAATCCACACCCACTCAGGTTCGAGTCCAGCGCCATACCACTAGATTACCACAGTTCGAAATGTTAAATTAGGAAAAGGATAATTATCTAAAACGTTTGCGACGTTATTTTCAAAGAAACACTGTTGCTTTTCCGTCTTATAGAGTCATACCGATGGTATGGTGACAATCATTTCTTCATTATTTCCGTTTTCCCAAAGCATATTGAACAATTACGTCATTTTTTCTATGCGATAATCATTCATTCATTTATTTGATGTGGTCACCTCTTCATTATTTCCCATATTTATACATGTAGAACGATCGATGTCGATGGCTTGACAAGCGTAGACAAACGTGGAAGAATAACAAAGTTTCTTGGCTGGTAGACGGCATCCTTGTGACGTCGCCACTGTTCGCAAAGATTGACGAGGCCGCCTGATTTTTTGTCAGGGTTATCTCCCTTAGCCCAAGGGCTACATATGGTATACGTATACCTTTAGATACCTTTTAAGTATCCTGGGTGTATGTTCGCACCCACCCGCCGTAGCGGAAGCCCAGTTATACCGCTGTGCACTCGGACCCTCTGTTATTGGTCTAGATGCCTAGTCCAGGATGCACCATGTGGAGGACTAACAGTCAGGAATATCACCATCATTGGAAATTGAGACTTTATAAGTATTACTCAAATCCCCAGAATCGTTAGCATCCCTGTGCGATAAGTTTATTCATTCATTGTGGTTAGTGACACAGTCACCTCTTCCTTATTTCCGATCGACTTTGATGGCTTGATAAGCGTCACAAACATGGAAGAATAACCAAGTTTCTTGGATGGTAGACGGCATCCTTGTGATATCGCCACTGTTCGCGAAGATTGACGAGGCAGTTCGATTTTTTATCAGGGTTATCTCCCTCAGTCTACCATTAGTCACAAGGATTGGCAAAACCTGAATTTCGGTCAGAGTTATCTCAATGCGGCTACATATGGTGTACGTATACTTTAAGATATCTTCTAAGTACTGTTTAGTTGCGTTAATGCACGACGTAGAGATAGCAGCCATCAGTAGACATCGATACTCCATGATCATTGGCATTCCTATTTTGTAACCTAAACTCTAATTATCGATCCTCCTCTTAAAATCTAGCCCGACAGTGAAGACATTTACGAAATTCGTCTGCCTACAAACACAATTATATCTCATCGAAATATGCAAACAGTCTACAAACAGCACATCGCCCCCTATCTGTCGCTTACTACAGCCAACAGCCAAGTGGATCGAAAAATCCGCGCTTTGGAAGGCATCAAATCGAGCGTCTTGAATCTGTCGTACGCCAGGCTGCAACCGATGGCGAAGCACATGTTAAGTGCAGCCGAGCGCAGTGAAATCGCGACCAGAAGTCAGTGGGATATGGATATTGGTATTCGGGGCAATCTGTGCAATCGGTCACGATTGAGGAGGCAATATTAGATTGTGATATTTTTAACTGTTTATTTTTAATTATACTTTTGTATATTAACCCAAATTTTGAAAAATGTACATTTTAATTGATTAAACAAAACTGAAAATGATTTTTTTTTTAAATTAAAATGACCATTTAAAAAGTTGTCTATTCGGACTTTTCTTTGTCGTCTTTGAAATACAAAAATAGAAAACTGAACGCTACGACGGAAAACATCATTGAAAATGCACTGGCGTAATACGGATAGGCAGCGTAAATGAAGCGCTCGTATTGGGTGTGCAGGAAGGGGCGCACAGGTACCTGCACTACATCGATCAAATGTGTATAGCCCAAGCGGTGATAATCGACGACAAATTTGAATACGCCATACACGTCGGGCAATTTCATGTTCAGTTCATATTCGCCATCTGCAAAGCGGACGGATAAAAATATATGCTAGGGATGCTAATGATCCTGAGGATTTGAGTAATGCTTATAAAGTCTTAATTTCCAATGATGGTGATATTCCTGACTGTTAGTCCTCTACATGGTGCATCCTGGACTAGGCATCTAGACCAATAACAGCAGAGTCCGAGTGCACAGCGGTATAACTGGGCTTCCGCTACGGCGGGTGGGTGCAAACATACACCCAGGATACTTAAAAGGTATCTAAATGTATACGTATACCATATGTAGCCCTTGGGCTAAGAGAGATAACCCTGACAAAAAATCAGGCGGTCTCGTCAATCTTTGCGAACAGTGGCGACGTCACAAGGATGCAGTCTACCAGCCAAGAAACTTTGTTATTCTTCCACGTTTGTCTACGCTTGTCAAGCCATCGAAATCGATCGTTCTACATGTCGTATAAATATGGGAAATAATGAAAAGGTGACCACGTCACCAACCAAAATGAATGATCGTCACAATCCTCATAGAATACAAAACGGCCAATCCGCTGAAAAATCATCTCGGTTCATTGTCCACATGGTGCATCCTGGACTAGGTGCCTATAGACGTAGTTTAATGACAGTAGGGATCGAGTACACAGCGGTATAACTACGTTTCCACTTTCCCAGGTGCGTGCAAGCACACCGCGAGGGTATATTAAAATATATGCATGCAGTCCTGGGGTAAAGAGAGATAACCCTGACAAAAACAAGGACGAATTACATTGAAATGTGCGGGATTATGAATATCAGGGTCATCCAACAGCCACTTGCCTATGAAGCAGAATGATATTTGAGGTGCTAGAACTTTTGTAAGAGTATCATAATATTGGTGTCCAGGTGGCCTTAAAACATCGCAGGTTTGAATTTCAACAACTCGAGAATGGGATTTTCACTCCTACAATTGCAAAAACTTCGCTATATTGCAGTAATACATTGATTGTCTAAAATAACATTATTGAAACACCTTAAAGGGGATAGAGACGGTACCACTGTTCGCGACTGGTCCAGCACAGCATAAAGGAGGAAAATTGAGGCTAAGCATTACTTAAATCCTCAAAATCATTAACATCCAACTGGATGCTTAGCATGATCAAACAACACTTAATTAGATATTAATCGATTACGTTCGAGTGAGAATAGAGAACAAGACGGTTTGATTCGAACAGAGATGACTTTTTTTAATTTGTGGTTGACATCCAAATGTATGGAATGCAAATAACTCGAAATCTTACTTTTGTATGTCAAAGTTTTGCGAATAAACGGATCAATTCGGACAAATTCGAGCTGTACATCGGTCGCTTCAAACGGAATCCATTTATTGTCGACTTTTGTTTCAATCTTGATTGTATAAACTACCTGATCCAAAATAGTATATTGGCTCGGAGGAACGGTTTCGCCTAGGCGATGATGCTTGACATAGGCACAACGCAGCTGTCCACGTTCGCCCAAGACCCATAACATCAAATTGTCGACAAGTTCTTTATTTCCAGTCAAGACAGATTTTCTAAAATAAAAAGATGAATCGTAGAGTCCTTTTATCATCATCGTCGCCCAGAGTAGTCCAAAAGTTTGCAAAAAACACAATCTTTTACACCTACTACAGATGATCAGAAAATCGTTATAAACTTTAAAAAATTAGAATAAACCTTTTTCTATGTTTGCTACTTTGAATGTTTTACAAGAAACATCTTTCAGAAACTAAAAGAAATAGTTTAAACAATTTTACTTATTCCACAATCAGAAACAGGGCAGTAGAATCCGGTTTAACGCTTCAACTACCAAACGTTAAACCATTTATTACTAAAAAACTAGAGTGAACAACACTTGTGTTATAAGCGTTCCGTATACTTCACTGATGAAACAATGATTCGGAACGAACTATTTGGCTACAAAAAACAAAGTGTTGTGCAGGTCAAGTTCTCAAAGACATTTACATATACATTTTCTAAAATGTATATAAAAAGATTAATCGTAAAATCCTTTTATCATCGTCGGAGATAGACACCGCCCAGAGTAGTCCAAAAGTTTGCAAAAAACACAATCTTTTACAATGTACACTTAATAAAAATATTAATTACATTCCGAGTTAAACCCCTCCAATAATCTCTATTAGCTGCAAACGGTTAGCAATCGGACGACTAATTAAGTAATTCATTTAGATGGGAGGGGGGCTTAGCATGAATAAAAGTTCGCGTTACAATGTCCGTCCAATTTATTCGTTGGTTACCCGATCTTCTTTTCTATTCAGGTAAAGGTTGGGTATTCATAGCTATTCGGGCTGGGTGAGTGGGTAATCTTCGTAAAACATGACCAATTCAATTTCAGTCATCTTTCTCTTATTGTGCTAGCAAATGCTGGTCAATTAATGTTAAGTTTGCTATAAATATCTGGAAATGATTGAAATATTTTATTAATTACTAACCGGTTGCCTTCAATATCAATGACTATAACATAGTTATGTTAGTTGTGTTGCCAGTAATCAGAGCTCCTGCAACTCGACTAGCACATTTAATTTTTTAAATTTAAAAAGCATCAAAAATTAAAATAATTCATTTTTACAAGTGCAAAAAATAAAACAAACCCTTCGCTGTTTTTAACTTCCGTTTCAAAAAATTTATTTGACAAAAAATCAAGGGATCCGATGAAGAGCGCTCGTGCGTTATTTCGGGCTTGAATAGCTGTAATCAGTTGAGTGTTGGTACCAACTGTATTGGGATAATCCATTATTTTCTTTGTTGGATTGTAACCATACGAAGTCTTGG
>JAKXYG010001050.1:0-73149 GCA_025895645.1 Cardicola forsteri | reverse complement strand
TACGAGACTTTGATGTTAATTTTTTGCTGTAATTGTAATCTTATTGCCCCATGCTTATTTTTTTAAAGCAAAAGGGTTTTGTAATAATAATAATAATAATGTTGTTATATTAATGTAAATTTAGTTTTAACATACATAATATTGTTTTCTAATTACATTTTATTTATTTTTTAAACATAATGTAACAAAATATTATGGTTTTATATTTATAGATAGTTATTTTGACAGATCTTCCTTTATCCCACTTTCCATTTTATATTTTTCCCTATAATTTTAGAAAAATTAATAATTAATAATTTAAAAGCGTTCTGGCTTACCCAATTCTTAGACAATTATAAATCCTAAATTTAAAGATTAGTCAATAATGTTGTATTTATTTTAACACCTGATTGTCCAACTACTGTTTGTTTTATTGCTAGAATAAATATTGTTTTATGTTACGATTAAAAATATTTTTATAAAACATTCTTTATTAACATTAGTAAAATATTTTTTTAAGTATGTATTAATAAAGATTTGATTTATCTAAAATAATCAGTAAGAACTGTAAACCCTAAAATACTAAAGTGTGTTATTTTTTAAATTAATTTTATAAATTACTTTAATAGTTTTTTTTTGGTTTTTGTAAAATAACGTAACAAAACCAACTAACAAATATATTTATTATTGTTTTACACTTTATTTTTTTTATTTTATAACAAAGTATACGTTTCTTATACAGTAAAATAATAAATTTAAATTAAAACATACAAAAAAAAATTTTTTTAATTGGTTTTTTTATATACTTTATGTAATTTTTTCAATAAACATGTTTTGAAAAAAAAATTAATTTACAAAAAGTCAAAATTATGAACATTACATACTAGATTAAATATTATTAACTATAAATTAAAATAACAAAAAACTTACTAATAAAATCCATGAATTATTGTTAAACATTTGTTAAATATCACAAATGTGTTAAAAATAAATAGATGTTTATTTGAAAAATAGCTCTAGTTTCTGATTAAAATAATTGTAGATTATTATTGTAATCAATTTTATATTAATACGCTAATAAATTCTGTGTTAAAATGCTATAACATAATATGTTATAAATTTATTTATTATGTTATACCTAACTCAAAAGTGATACTAACCCGAAAATCACAAAAACATCTAATGCAATGCATTCAAACAAGCATCCTCTTGTTTATATAAAAAATTAAAAAACTAATTTTTTGTAATATTATAATTTATAAATTTTATTTTAATTATTTTTTTTATTTTAATAATAATTTAAATTTTAAATTGCAGTATACAACCCTTAAACTAATTGTTATATTAGAATAGTCAGATTCACTTGAATAAAATATTTATTAGGTATATTAGGTCAACGAGAAGCACTGTACAATTTTTTCATCTTTATTTAAAATTACTAGCCGTGCATACCTTTCAAGTTTTACATACACATAAAGTTGTTACTGTTGTTTGTTGCAGAAAAAATTGAATTTCAGACGAAAATTGAGGCATATAATAAAAATAAAGTGAGCGAAAATAATTATATATATATATATATATATATATATATAATTTAATTTTTTAAAAATTAATAAAAATTGAAAATGTTTAAAAGTATTTTACAAAGATAATTATTGGTTGTTCATCAAGTATGAACTACAAAGAAAAAATTTAATTGCTCAATCTTGAGCTTTTATTGCTAAAAAGGATCAATAAACTAATGTTTAGTAAATAATTAAATTATTTAATAAAATTTAATGCAAACAAATTTAAACGTGAACTGAAAAACTGAAAATACACTTTAAGTTAATTGCATCATAAGTCCTTCCTAAGAACGATTTTTTAATTAAATATTTTTAAATATGCAATAATTTTCCAATCAATTTTTAAAAAATACAAAATTTTAAAGTCATCAAAATTATTTTAAAAATACATCATTTACACTGTTCCTAATATCCTACAATGTTCTATTTTTCTATGGGTTTATAAGAAATTTTGTTTTATTATATTGTTTATCTACAAAATCACAATTTACTGAAAGATACAAAAAACTATTTTATATACAATGCTTACTTTTACCTAATTATTATACACATTTTTATTCTTTTCATTTTTTATATAACCCTCAAATTACTAATAATCCATATATAATAATATAACAAACACATTCAAGTTATTTTTAGTTCAAATTGCGAGGGTGAATAATAATAATATTAGTAAATTTCTTAATCAGATTTTTACAATATTTTTGAGGTACAGACCAATTTACAGGTTTGATCATAAACTATAAAATTTTTAATGTTTATATATATAGAGAAGGAGATAAATTAAAATATTAATAATGTCATATAATATTTTTAAAAACAAATGTTTATATATATATATATACGAGATTAACTACATTTGTATTAACACAAAATGGCAATTTTTTTGCAGCACGTACGCGCATATCGCGGTGATCACAATCTTGTTGTTAAAAAATTTTATTTAAAATTAAAAACAATAGAAATGATAAAAAATTACTTACATTTTTATGTAAAATTTTAAACACGCAAATATATCAAACCAATTCTACGAGTTGTTAAAAAACATTTGGAAAGGATAGAACAGTTTAATAATCAATAGAAATTGTTTCAAAAAACAATAATAGTTTGTGCAACAAATGTGTTGGTTAGAAGATGTAACTTTACAAAAAAACAATGGATTTCATCAGTCTCTTGGAGTATAATTAATTTCAGAAAAAAAACAAAATTAGAAAGTGGTCAATCTAACAATCCTGTTATCTGAAAAATATTTTATGATAAGCATAGAACTTTAGGTAAACAGGTTAAAAAACTGCTGTTAAGATAATAATAATTGGTTAGAAAATAGATGTAAAAAAGCAGATAAGGCAGCAAAAAAATAATTCCAAGACTCTGTATTAAATTGTAAAACAACTGTCGTTAGTTAGAAATAAAACCGATATTCCAATTAAAAGAAAAAATGGTTGTTTACTTCTAACAAATAATGAGCAATTATCTGGATAGGTAGAGCATTTTAAAAAAGTACTCAATCAGCTCATGCTGAATACCCGTATAGATTTTGATAACGATAAAGATATGAACGTTATTTAAAATCCGGAAATATGTACTAATAACATTTCTGTAAATGAAGTGATCGATGCAATTTAAAGGTTGAAAGCAGGAGGACTTGGCGAGATAAATGCAGAGATGCTCATACATGGAAGTAAAATTGTAGCATGCAAAATTGTTTGTTTATTTAATGTTATATAGTATAAGGAAAAAGTTCCAAATAATTGGTGGCAAGTAACTCTTCCCAAAAAAAAATCTGAACGATTGCAATAATTGGATAGAAATATCGATATTGCCTGTTCCTGATAAAATGTAGTTTTAAACCGATTAAATAATGCGGTATATATATATATATACTTTTATATAAACGTTTAGGACAATTAATATTTAATTAAATATTTTTATTAGTTGTATTTAATTTAATATCTTTATTAATTTCGATTAATTGTTAGATATCTTAAAATATTAATAATAAAAAAATTAAAAATAATTACATAAATAAAAATGTAGTAAATTATTACTGTGATGTTATTAGTAATAAATAAAATAAAGAATTACACCGCTTAAAAATATCAGAAATAAACCAGTCTAACCAATGTCAAACTTGGATAAAAGAGAAGGGTGTAAGTGTAAGGTTAACAATCTGATTTTTGCAGAAATGAATATTGCTGAAATAATAATTAATAATAAAAAACAAAAAATTGGTAAATTCCAAAACACTAGGCTAAAATCCATTTGGGAAAATCTAATTGAAATTAATGACTTATCGGATTAAACAAAATATTTGTCAAAATGTTCAAACACATGGAATCATTTTGTTGGTCTATTTTTTTAATAATAAAATATTGTTGTTGTTGTTTCTATTACTAAAATTTAGTTAAACCTATGCGTTTTTAAAAGTATAAAGGTTTTATCAATAATAATTTAAAGAATAAATGTTTAATAAGTATTGGCGGTGCTGCATAGAATAAGAATAAAATTTTATATTAACACATCTACTGTAAATAATATTTTAGCTAATTACATAAAATATTTATTTGTGAAACATTGAAACAATAAAATTATGGTAAAAACGTGTAAAAACCTGTAACCTGTCAATGAGTAACTAATTAAATTAAATTAACAGCGTTATTAGTATTTAAATTATTACTTTATAAAAATATTTTTTATTAAAAAAAAATTTAACATATATATTTTTGTGTACAATTTATAAAACATTTTAATAGTTTTTTCTTTTAATTGATTAAATTATTTTTTTCTCATGGCGTCATTTATTGCACTTTTTTGTATACATTGGTTTATCAGTGGGTTTGCATTACACATTTTCATAAAAATTGTTATTATTTATTTAAACAAGTTAAAGTTTAAATATTATACATTGTTTTCTAAAAAAAATATTAATAATAAATTAAATATTGTTTTAATTTTATAAATGTTTTAGATTTACAACATGCTTCTTATGTTTTGTTGAAGTGAATGAAATATCGTGTTACTATGTTTAAACTAAAATTTGTTAAATTATACGTATTTATTGATTTATAAATAAAGTATGTTGTTTGTGTGATAATATTTTTTACATGTAATTTGTATTAAACACTATAATTGTATATGCAGAAATTTAACGAGTACATGGACGTTGTACGTTGATTGAATCCAATAGTTGTTAAATAGTAATATTTAGTTCACAGTTATTAATTTATATGAATGACTATAACAGAAAGGAAACAAATTAAGATTAGCGTTTATTCTGTCTTTTTAAAACATAATCAATTTAATATAATTATTTAAATTACATTATTTAAATGAACAGCTGAATATAGTTTAAGAATTGAGAATTATAATAGCCAATAATGTTTATTTATATGGCTACGATTGAAAAAATGTAAAAACTAGATGGTTAATTTTTTCATTAATAAACTTTCATATATCATGCTGTATATTCCACTATAAAAATATAATTATAATGTAAACGTTTAAAAATGTTTAATTTGCATTAATTTTTTATTTTAAATTATAGTTTTTAATATTTATTTGTTTTTAAATAAATGATGGAGTTAGTGTTATAAGATTTTATTTTGTATTTGTTAAATATTTTAAAGTATTTTTAGATAATTTTGGTTATAATTGCTTATATTCTTGTTTTTTACTATTATTTTACAAGTAACATATTTTTTATGTAATTTTAACCTGTTTTTACATATAATTTTTTAAATGAATTTTATATTGTGATTTTTTTGCGCAAATGTTTTCCTTGTGTTAAGTTTTAATTAAATATATGTATAAAGTATTTTATGCAAGAATTTAAAATTTTAATTAAAATAATTAATTTAAAATATTGTTTTTTGATTGAATAACTATTATTATTTAGAAAAATGTGTGATGTAATGCCCTCAATTTCGGAGGATGGAAATTCAAGTCAAGGTGATAGAGATTCACAAGCTAGTGGCGAGGGTACTAATGTTGAAGATATGCTTCTTAGCATATTGGATGAAAGGGACAGATTAATGGAAAGTCTTCATGATGCTCAAGATCAACTTGTGTTTACGCAAAATCGATTAGTGGATTTGGAAAGAGAGCGCGATGTTTTAAACAGACAGCTATCTGAAAAGTTTCCTGAAGTTAGTTTACACGTCTTTTATATAAACATAATTAGTTTAATAATTACATTTACAAAAGCATATACTCCGGGGATATTGAAATTAATTATTATATTTTAGACTGATCAGTTTTTTTATTTAAATTTTATTAGATTTTGTTAAACACTATAAATGTGTGCTTTTTAATTATTGTAAAATGTTTGTAAATTACATTGAACAAATGTTGGTCGTCGTGAGTTAAATGCTGTTAAAATTAATGCGTTATAATAATAACATTGACTACAATTAAATTTTACAAAAACATTTATTGAACATAAACTTACAATAGCAATAAAAAAAACATTTTTTACTAAAATTATTGTTAATTTCTAACGTAGAAAAACCCATAATTTTTAACTTTTTTAAAAAAATAAGAAAAAAATTTTTTGTTTAGTATATATATATATATATATATATATATATATATGTATATAATTTCAACATTATTTAAACGAAAAATCTGTTATTAATCGTACAATCATTTATTATTTTTTTAAATAATTAATTTTAATGTGTTACTAACACTTATTTTTTACTAACTAATATTTGTTAAAATTATAAACACATACCATTATATTTTTTAATAAAGAGACTTTAAATATATTTTAATTAACTAACAATGTAAATTATTATTTTAACGTAAGAATTATTGTTTTTATTTTATAAATTTCTATTATAAAAATAAAAGATTGATTACTTTTGAGAGTAATGTTATTGAAGGAAAGGTAAAGGAGTATCATTTTAATAATACTCATTATTATTGCAGTTAAAAATTAAGGTAAATATTAATATTTTACATTTTAAATATGTTTACGTTTTTGGTGAACTTATATGTTATAAATGTTAAATAATAGATTATAAATGTTGAAAGTGTAATATCTGGCTGCTAGACAGATAAACGTTACAATGAGCTATTTATTGTGCCAAAAACTCTAATTTGCTAACCCACTAATACCAGGGACCAAAATAAAAGCAGAACACATAGTTTAGATTAAAATCAAATATTCTGGATGATACATATATAAAATATACAGGAATGATATTACTTAACCATCCCATTTCCTATCTGTCTTTATTATAACTACTGTGATTGGTTGACTGGTTTATTTATTAATTTTAATTTTAATATCGTTCTATCAGAACGTATTGGTTATAAAAATAATTTAACAGTATCATTTTTATTAATTAACAAGTATTAATTTTGATTGTTTGCTAATATATAATTATTTTAAATAATACAAATAATTTGTAAAATTAATTTATTTGTTTTATAATTAAGCGGTACATGCAATTAAAATGTTAGATTTTGAATTAGTTAAGCATGTGTTTTAGTTCAATCAGCGCCCCTTAATGGCTTAACTACATGTCCACTTGTTGAAAATGTAAATATTCTATTAATAATAATGACATCAAATTAATAAATAAACATAAAATGGCAATTTTAACAAACTTACTATGTGTCATTATTTACTTTTAAATTTTAATGGCTTAATTTAAAAGCTTTAACTGATATTTAAATTTAATACTTAAAATGTCGAATTAACATAATAGTTTTTTGTGATATTTTTGAAACAATGTGCTTACCTTTGTTCGTAATATAATGTCAAAAAATTACTATACAATATTTTTAAAGAACATAATGTTTTTATCTACATTTATTACTTTACAAAAACGTCAATTGATTATATAAATGTTAATAACATGTTTGTTGTTTATTGTCAGTTTTATCCTTATTGTTTTTAAATATTTCTAAACTAGTTTTTTCATAAAGTATTATTTTGCTTTATTTAAAGTATGTTTTAACTAACGTTGATTAGTATAAGTGTGTTGAGCTTTAAGGGGTTACAAGATTTAATTGATTTTTATTATTAAATTTGTACATTTAATCAGAAATTTTAGTTTTATTTAGTTCGAAATTTATTTACAATAATTTAATTAAAAGTTATATATATATATATATATATATATATATATATATATATATATATTGCCATGGTTTTTATTAAGTGCATTTATTAAAATTTTATGTTTTTAAATATCTAAATTAAGCAATTGATTTTTTTGTTAATTACAAGGATTTGTCATTGCTGGCTAAAGAAGTACATCGTTTGCGTGATCAATTGTCCGAGCGTGAGGAAGAAATTGCAGAGTTGAAATCCGAACGTAACAACACTAGAGTAAATATTTCAAAAAAAAAACTTTTCTTAGACTATTTAAAATAAAATTTGGTTTTGATTATCTGTTTTTTTATAAAGTATTATTTTTAGTTTTGTGATATAGTAGCTACAGGACATGCATTCTAAGAAACAGAAAAGCCTTGCTTTAATTTCTACTAGTTTTAGGATAGTTACTGTGATATATTTGTTTTATTGAGTAAAAAGAAACTAAAACCATTAATATAGTATAACTGAATCATATAATGTGTTACAAGTACCATTTAATAACATATCCAAGACAATAACGGTAATAATAATAGTTGCGATTATTACTATTAGTAGTAGTAGTAGTAGTAACAGTAGCATTATTAATAATAATATTAGTAATGATAAGAGTAATAAAATTAACATGTATAGAGAAATGACTTGGTGTAGACAAGCATCTTTTTATTTGCATTTTTAAAAATATTTTTGCTACAATTAATTTCATCGTTTTATATGTTTAGTTGTTTTCTAAGTCTTATTCAATTGATTGTATACTCCTTATAAAGGTATTGTTTTATAACATTACTAATAATAAGATAATATTTATAATATGTATATATGTACTACGTAGTATTTTCAAATTATATTACAATTTAAAATTTTTGTTCTTGTTACAATTACACTAGTTATTATTAGAACATTTAGAATGTTTGGTTGCACGACATGAACGATCGCTTCGGATGACAGTAGTCAAGCGCCAAGTTAATAGTCCTGGTGGCGTTAGTTCGGAAGTGGAAGTTCTCAAAGCACTCAAATCGTTATTCGAACATCACAAGGCATTGGACGAACGTGTTCGTGAACGACTCAGAGCTTCACTCGAACGTGGAACGCAACTGGAAGAAGAAGTCCGCTTGTCAGCTTCCGATCGAGCTGCTCTTCGAGAACAATTAGCAGCGGCTCTGGCTGGAGTGGCAGCAGCTGCAGCAGCTCAACAACATCACAATCAAATCAAAGAAACGGACAATACAAATGGAATATGTAGGTTTTTCTAATTATTGGCTGTTTTTTTAAAAATTAATATATTAAAATGTACTTTAGTAATTACCTCTCATTTATTGATTTATGTTTGCTACTTTCATTGCTTTACGGGAAGCATTTTTTAGCAGTCAACATTTTAGCGAAACCGAATGTCGGACCGTATTTAGTGTCGGTGGTAGAATTCAAACCCATGCCTACCCAGGTCATAATTCGAGCGCTGTACCCCCTAGACCATCCCGGCACATTTAATTAAACATACGGTAAAAAAACACATTTTCCCGTAAAATATGAATTTATTTTTAGAAAGTTTGTAATTAAATTATTAAGAATATGAGTATTGTTTAAATTTGTTTTCGTTTTCTTGCTTAACCGTTGTACCGGAAACGAAACGAATGGATGGGTTGTCGAACTCAAACTTCTGTTTACCAGAGGACAAACTCAGTAGCATACATATGCCACTCAAGTACAGCCGGTTTTTCCTTCAAATTTAGCTATATTACATGTATTCATTGTGGTTGATAACATAGACACGTTTTCATTAATTCCATATTTGTACAGCATATAAAAAGATTGATTTTGATGGTTTGATAAGCGTAACAAACGTCGAAGAATAAAGAACTTTTTTGAATGACAGACGGCATCCTTGTGACGGTGCCACTGTTCATAAATATTGACGAGACAGTTTGATATTTTGTCAGGATTTTATCCCTTAGCCCAATGGCTACATATGGTATATGTATAATTTAAGATGCCTTTTAAGTATCCTGAGTGTATGCTTCTACTCACCAGTCGTAGTGGAAGTCCAGTTATGTCGCTGTACACTCGGTCCCTGTTGGTATTAATCCAGATGCCTAGGAATGCCTAGTCCAGGATGCACCACGTGGAGGAGGAACAGTCTGGAATATCACCATTATTGGAAATCGAGACTTTATAAATATTACTCAAATCCTTGTAGATTAATAGCTGTTAGTAAACATTGTTACCATTATAAGAAATGTACAAAATGTAATATTGAAAGATTTTCACATTATTTAGAAAGATTAGTAATTAAGTTTTTTATTACACCTACTTAATAATGTACACAAATAATAAATTTGTGGATTGCACTAACAGTTATTTATTATTTGAATAAATGCATATTGTTAGCTTTGATTGCATTAGATAAATTTACCAAATAGCTAAAATATAAATATGCTAACTAATTTGAACTGCTGAGAAATTATAAAATGTAAATTCCAATATATATATATATATTAATTTTAATTTTTTTGTAAATTTTATGTTTGCTACTTTGAATGTTTTACGAGAAACATTTTTCAGCAGTGGACATTTTAGCGAAACCGAACGTGGCCCCGCATTTTGGTACCGGTGGCGGGATTCAAACCTATGCCCACCGAGGTTCGAATTCGAGCGCTGTACCGCTAGACCACCTCGGCACACACACACATACACATATATATATATATATATAACAATATAAATTTTACTTCAGTAAAAGCAAATTCTGTGATAATGCAAATGGTCTATATGTTTAAAATTTATTTTCTAAATATCTTTAGAAACATTTACAATATAGAAAATATAAACTTATTTTTTCCCACAATTGTGAGTTTTAAATAAAAAATAGTGATATTTACAATGTACCACATTTACCTCTTTTAATTTTCGTTTTATGAAATGTACCTTTTTCAGTGGAGTCTGCGGGTTTTGAAAAAGAAAATGCAGATACACTTGGAAGTGTAGATAGTAAATTGCCACCCGGTGGTCCCCCCATTATTACCAAAGATAATGAAAACGTTGGCGAACACAACGCATTTTTGAAAGACGATATTGAAGGCCCAAACTCGGTTGCATCGGTAGCTGCTGCCGCTGCAGCTGCTGCTGCCAGTGCTGTCGAGGCCGAACGCAAGCTGGCAGAGTCAATTGCAAGGGCGAAAGATTTGGAAGCGTCCAATACGACGTTTCAAAAGGAATTGTCACGTTCGCACGATCAGGTATGATGATGCAAACATTTGCATGTCTAATGGATAATTATGTACAATTGTACTGTCCTTATATTACCTTGCCAATTAAGCTACCATGCATCGAACCAACATAGAATGACATTGAATTGGAAAAAAAATTAACAGTATATAAGTACTTTGATCTATATATATATATATATATAAACAATTTGTAAAGTGTACTATGAAATGTGCACACTGCACCTTTGTCCATTTATCATTTGAGGGTTTGACTAGAAACATTTTCCAGTAAATGGGAATGTAGTCTAACCGAACAACAATTCCCATTCTAAATGTATACAAAATGGAAAACATTGTTTACATGATACATTCTTTTAATTGAAGATAAGTACGGAATATTTAATTGTACAGTTCAAATATATAATATACATCATTCTATTTTTACTGCTTTAAATGTTTTGCCAAAAGCATCTTTCAGCAGTGGACATTTCAGCAAAGCTGAAAGTGAACTCGCATATGATGGACCGGTGGTGGAGGTCGAACCCATGCCCACCAAGGTCCGAAATCGAGCGCTGTACCACTAAACCACCCCGGTACATTAATTATTGTACCAATGACGCTAGATAAAGCAACTGTGAATGTTTTACTTAAATGTTGTAGATGGGGTTGATAAAAATTGGTCAACTAATTGAGCCCAACGTTTGTAAATGATATTGATTGAATTTCAATTCAATCAATATATGTTGTTGTGTTGGAGTAGCACAGATGACTATCCAACTTTTTACTAACACTAAATTCAAACCTTTGTTTACTTGTGTTAAATGTGAACCTGAGGATTTAAGTAATGATGGTAATATTCCTGATTGTTTATCTTCCATGTGGTGCATCCTGGACTAGGTACCAATGGGCATCTAGACCAATAACAGCAGGGACCGTGTGCACAGCGGCATAACTGGGCTTTCACTAGATTTCCGTTTAATGAATTGGTGCCAGCATACACTCAAGATGCTTAAAAGGTATCTCCATGGTAACTATTTACCATATGTGGATCCATCAACTGGTGTCAACCTTTAAGAAAATTATTTTGTCAATTCCTGTGAACACTGGCATTGTCGCAAGGAAGCGATCTTTTAGCCAAGAAACTTCATTTATTCCTCCCAAGTTCAATTCGCATCCGACCACTTTTTTGTATAGGAATTCGAGAAGCTATTCAAACTTGGAATTAATAAAAAGGTGACTCTGCCACCAACTTATGTAATGTTAATAAATTTATGACATTTAAAAAATTATAAATGTTTAAAAAAAATTACTTTCATTTACGCTGATATAAAAATATTTATCTAATTCAATAAGTCAGACAGGTAGAATGCGAATCACTATATAATTTTTAAATAAATTTAGTTAAAATTTTCAATTTTTTATTACAGAAGGCAATTAAAATAAATCATTTTTCACTGGGTTTCCAAAAAGTAAAATTTGTTTTGTGATACTTGTACATTTGTAAAAAAAATATTGATGCTTTTTTGGCTCTACTCGTTAATTTCCTAATTTTTTGAAATGTTTTGACAAGAAACGCATTTTTTAGCAGTGGACATTTTGATAAAGTCGAACATGGGCCCGCATTTTAATGCTAGTGGTGCGATTCGAACCCCATACCCACCTAGGTCCAAAGCGGGTCCTAGACTACCATGGCTACATGAATACATGAGTACTTTTCATCGTGCAGTTATTTTGTCATTTTTTTACAATTTGCTCGCCCTCCTCATTTGCAGATATCACGAATGCAAAGAGAATTGCGTGAATTGGATGCCCAACACGACGATCAAGAAGCCAGAATCGCTACTTTAGAACAGCGATATTTGGCTACTCAGCGTGAAGCTACTGCGACGTTGGACAAATTGAGTCACGCCCAATCCGAATTAATTACTCGTGAAATGGAACTCAAACATGTATGGGCATGATTGTTTTGAATGCAATTCAATATTTATTTTTTAATTTTATGTTTGCTACTTTGAATGTTTGCACGAGAAACGCATCTTTCAGCAGTGGACATTTTGACGAAGCCGAACGTGAGCCCCCATTTTAGTGCCGATGATGGGATCCGAACCCCGATGCCCACCGAGGTCCAAAATCGAGCGCTGTAGCGCTAGACCACCCCGGCATCAAAACGTTGTAATCCATTGTGGAAATTTTTTATTATATTCATGATTTATACTGCTAGATTGTCCAATTTGGAACAAGTAAACAATTAGTGTCATTAAGCAAACATTGGGTAGCAACTCAATTATGTTTGTGTCTAATTTCTGTCGTTACAGACTCGTAAGGCTTGAGGAATGCCATCACCATCATCGGGAATAAACATTTCTCACCGGTTATTATCGCCCAGGGTAGTCTAAATTACCAAAAGCCTACACTCGGTCCCTCCTGTTATTAGTCTAGATGCATATGGGCACTTAGTCCAGGATTGTGGTTGGTGACAGGATCACCTCTTCATTATTTCTACATTTGTACAACATATTGAACGATCGACTTCGATGGCTTGACAAGCGTAACGAACGTAAAAGTATAATGAAGTTTCTTGGATGATAGACGGCATCCTTGTGACAGCGCCACTGTTCGTAAAGACTGACGAAGCTGCCTGATTTTTGTCAGGGTTATCTCTTTTTTCCCAAGGGCTACATATGGTATACATATATCTTGAGATACTTTTAAGTACTCTGGGTGAATGCTTACACCCATCTGCTGAGGCGGAATCCCAGTGATACCGCTGTGCACTCGGTCCCTACTGATATTAGTCTAGATGCCGGTCCAGGATGCACCACATGGAAGATGAACAGTCAGGAATATCACTATCATTGGAAATTGAGACTTTATAAGCATTATTCAAATCCTCAGGATCGTTATCAAATAAATGGGGTTAAAAAGACTTGAAAATTATAATGCATTAACTGAGTTATCACAAAACAACTAATGCGCCCAACAATTTATAAAATAAACCTGTTTAACGTTTTCCACAAAATCGAATACTTTTCAACATAAATGCAATTATATAAAGGAACGAAATGGGTCAATCAATCGTTTACTTACTGATTGAATTATTGGATCTTCTTTTAATGTAGACCGCGATTTAATAACTTCAATCAAAGATTTTGACATTAAACGGGGTTCTGTCACATGAACGTGTCCTGCATATGTAGTTGTAATCAGAAAATTTATCATATGGTTTGAACTATATTGTTGATTATGAAAAAAGCTTTTTGATGTAGTTGTTATTAAAACTGATGGTGAAAATAAAAACGGTGGATAAGTTGAATTCAACTAAATAAAATAAAAATAAAAATAAATATTTTTTGAGTTAAATGTTTTACATAAAATATTTTTCGGCTAGTCACCAATTAGCGCAGTCAAATGAGAGCAGATAACCACTGTAAAGGTTAAAACATAATTTTAATAAATTATAAACCATCATCGGGGATGAAGATCCGCTCACCGGTTATTATCGCCCAGGATAGTCCAAATTACCAAAATTGCTCAAAATATCAACATGCATTTAATAAACAACACTTGACATGTGCTGACTTTAAATGCTAATTACATTATTGGAGGAATGCATGAAGACAAAATACTTCCGTTAGCACAATTTTAAAGAATTAAGAAACATACAAGGCCAGGTTTTGATTCATTTTAGAGAATAGTTTATTGTTGTTATTATTATTATTATTATGCACGGATTTATTAAGATTGCATTTACTCTGCTGGGATATAAGAAGTAGTGAATGCGGTAGATTAGCAACTAGGTAGATGCGAGTGTTCAAGTCCTACCACAAACACAGTAAATATTAGTTCCCGTTTTACTTTACCAAATGTTCGTGTTGGAAAACGTCACCAAAGAACTTAAGTAATAAAAACTTAAAAGTATAATATAATCATTCCAATGAATTTTTTGGTGGTACAAAATACGATATTCAATATTTTTATTTACATTTTACCAGTAATGTTTGCAATTTTAAACATTTTTATTAGAATAATTTATTTATTGTTGAGCAAGTATTTATCAAAAATTACATTCCAGTATAAAGGGATGTGCAAAAAAGTGTACAGATGGCAAACGTTTATCTGCTATTCAATGTCTTGTTGGGGGATGAAAGAAAGCAATCCGCATTGTGACTGAATTAGATTTATAGAAATTAGAAAAACGTTGCATTCACATCGCACGTTGCTACTTTGTTTCTACTTTATCGAATGCTATAAAAATATGCCGTTTTTAGAAGTACTTGTTACAGATGTTGCTAGGATGAGTAGGAATGGCTAGAACTGTAAACTGTGTAGACATGAATTTGTATTCCATTACTATCAATGAACGACGGTTTTCGTTTAACTTTACTAATTGTCCACTTGCTGTAGAAATTGTTTTGCATCTCAAACATTCCGGAGTGGTCTAGGGGTACAACGCTCGAATTCGGACTTCGGTGGGCATCGGGGTTCGAATCCCATCACCGGCCCACTAAAATGCGGGCCCACGTTCGGTTTCGCTAAAATGTCTACTTCTGAAAGATGCGTTTCTTGTGCAAACATTCAAAGTAGCAAACATAAAATAAATAATAATAAAAAAACAACTAACAAAAAGAATAATATGTTTATTTGAAAGTGTGATCAAATTGTAATATTTTTGGGGAGGTTTTGAATTATTTATTGAATAGTAAATTGCGTATCATGTTTCGATTCAATTGAAATTTGCAGATGTCAAAAATTGATCAAAATTGTGATCACGCAAATTCATATAAATCCAAGCCATTTCAATTTGATGTGCGCATAATCTTTTATCACTGGGATTGTAGGATAAAAATATATAGCTAACTCAAAATTTGATACGATATTCATAAAAACAATAAATAATCAAAAATCGATTCATGATTATGTTTGTAGAAAATTATTGATTTCTTTTAAAAAATATATATATATATATATATATATATATATATATATATAATGCATGTGTGTATTTATATTTGATATTACTATAAAACGCTTTCGTTTTATAGAACATTGTACAATAATTTTTGGCACTGAAAATCCTCCATATCGAAAAATGAACTTTTACTTGACTTTTACATATTTAGTCACTTGTTACGATTTTGAATGAAGCCAGGTTGACAACCTAGCGTTCTAGGCCTTATTCTTTTTCAACCGCATTTGGGTTTTAATTATAAAGGGGGGTTTTGTATATATTCCGTGTTTGTGCATCTCAAATAATTCACACAAACATTTGGGTAGAATTAGGCTAAGTAAAATAATCTACTACAAATATATAAAGGCTGTGATTTGATAGAATTGTTATATTATTAATTTATCCAAAACTCTAAAAAAAATTGGTACTAAGATTGAAGCTCTAATTTTCTTATTCCCCTAACCAAACATCACTGTACATCCATATTACAATGATGTTGATAGTAAAAACAAATCGCAAAATGATTTTGTAAATATACGCATTATAGGTTTTTTATATACATGTTTCAGATAATAGGTGTTTTTTCCAATTTGTTCTGTTTTAGGCCAGAGATTATGCAAATCACATTTCAAGTGAATACGAAACAGTTAAAACCGAAATAGCTCACATGAAAAAGGTCAATTTGAATCACAATGAAGTTGACTCAAACAAAGTCGATCCAGAGTCGGTTCAATCGAATGCAACAACAACAACTGACAATGATACCGATTCGGATTTGAAAAATGACGATCATCAGCCAGTTGATCGTGACAAATTGTTATGTGAGTCATTGCAAACCCAATTGAATCAAGCCGAAGATCGTATTAAGGAAATGGAAGGCGAATTGAAAGAAACGGAATTCGAACTTCAAAGGGCCATTCAAAGAGAACAATTGAATGAAGATCACAGTTCTCGTCTTACTTCAACCGTAAGAAAGAATTTAACTGGTCGTTTTTTTTTATTTACATGTACACTTGTTGGTATTTACAATAGTGAGTATTTAACGGGTTTATTGTCTAACTGTTTTTACTGTAAACAATTGCTGGGGTGATTTAGCAGTACAGCGCTCGACACGACAGCGCTCGACACGAATATGGCTGAGCATTGGATCGA
Source organism: Cardicola forsteri (assembly GCA_025895645.1). Taxonomy (NCBI): domain Eukaryota; kingdom Metazoa; phylum Platyhelminthes; class Trematoda; order Strigeidida; family Aporocotylidae; genus Cardicola; species Cardicola forsteri. Next base: position 56,199 of record JAKXYG010001050.1, on the reverse strand, counting down.
ATCTTACTATTGAAAGATGATTCCTTTAAAACGTTCAAAATGGCAAAAATATAGGTGAACATTTGACGTAGACGAATTAATAGTGATAGTGAAATTCTAATTGTTACTTACCTATTTCAACAACTTAGCCAGTATTCTATCCCGTTTACATATCATTTGTAGATCATGTATTTTTGCATTTTCTTAATTTATTGAATCAATTGAATAATTAGCATTGCGGTAGTTTTATTATCATTTTGACAATGACAGAAGGTGTATCACACCGAGGCCATTTCAACTTTAAATATCACTCTGTTATTGACTTTTCTTTCCGTCTCTTTTAAACCGAATCACGTATTATTTTAACATTAAATCCTTCTTTGAGTGTCACGCGACTCAAATAATTTATCTTTTTAATTGCCAATTGTTTTATAAGCGTTGGTTTATCAACTTTTTTTTAATATTCATTTATAACACCACTCATATCAAGCATTCTGAAAACTTGGCACAAATATATTCTTGGTAGCATAATGAAACAATCTTGAATTAGTTCATATAGTTGGGGTTTTTTTTTCATTTCAGAATTTTTACCATTATTCTATATAAATAAATTGGAATTTTGATTTATCGCAATGTTATATATTAGACTAAACTTCATGGGCAAATCCTAGACTTCATAACCGGTGCATTCTATTGAACGCAACCGTTTAATAAATAGTGAAAATATGTCAACCATTTCCCATTATTTGTAAGACACTTAACATTTATTGGCCATATATTTCTGGTACAATAAGAGAAGACGATTAAAATGGATTGGCCATGTTTTACGTAAATCGCCCACTCATCCAGTCAGAATAAATATAAAATCCTATCTATTACCCTGATGGAAAAGAAAACCGGATGGCCAACGGAAAATGTAGTACGCAAGCACAGTCTTTTTATTTATGCTTAGCCTCCTCGTCCAAATGAGTTACTTAATTAGACGGTAAGCTCGTTTACATTTAACAAAGATTACTAGAGGGGTTTTATTTGAATATAATTAACATTTAAAGTCAGTATAACTCAAGTGTCGTTCATCAAGTGCACATTGTAAAAGTTGATGTTTTTTGCAGACGTTTGGTAATTTGGACAACCCTAAGCGGTAATAACCGGTGGAGGATGTTTATCCCCGGTGATGATGATGATATTGATTGATTAGGATAACCTTTTACTCCATGTAGACACAAGTTTTGAATTTGTATCATCAACACTAAATGTAGTCCTCTTTATAGTTATGCTAAATATAATAATAATATAAAATAATATATGATGAAAAATAAAATCAAAACTGTGTAAAATACAAAACAACCAATTGCTTTATTTAACCCTACTCGTTATTATTTATTATTTTCCCAATTTTAAAAATTATGAAGGTTGACAAATTGCTACTCGAATCGAACGAACGATTGCAAACGCATTTGCGCGAAAAAATGGCTGCGTTGGAAGATAAAAATCAGCTTCATACCGAATTGGATCGTCTTCGGCGTTTGCTCGATACAGCACAAAATGAACGCGATCGGGCATTGAACGATATCGAACGATTGAAGCGATCGTCTGCTGCTACAACGCCAACTGCTTTGACCTATGCAGGTACTGGTTGAAATGTATTCATTTGTGTTTATTTATTTATGTTTACTATTGTGAATGGGGGCTCGCATTTAGTGGGTTGGTGTTGGGATTCGAACCCACGTTCCAATCGAGTGCTGTACCGCTAGACCGCCCCCGATTGTTGGTTGTATCTGCTTGCATATCTTGACAAGTGAGCATTTAGCGAAACCGAACGGGGCGCCGCATTGGGCATTGACGGTGTAGTACTCAAACCCATTGTTACCTAAGTTTGAGTCCAGTCCTTTATCAATAAACCACCCCTGTACAATTAGTCAATGTACTGTGTTCACTTAGATTTCTGTTTTCGATATATGTCATCACTAAAATTTATCGAATGTAAATTGCATTTGCAAGTACAGTAGGTTGAAACTTCAATAATTATACTATAATAAATTATCTTTAATTTTTGTTTTAGTATTTTATTGATGTCTTGACATTGATTAAACAAACAAATAATTAAACCAAGTTTTTGTTCTTGTAAATACTTTGAAATGCTGACTGTTGTATTTTTGCAATTATTTATGTATGACGGGTCACATTTTTTTCCATATTTAACTAAAAGATTTTATTTTGTTTTTTTGATAAGTGTTTTGATGAGTTTGATTGGATGTTCCAATTGGTATAAAACCATTATAGCTGTATTATTAATATTGTCAAAGATATTGCACAAGAACTAACAGTGTTCATGTTTGTATTGCTACTGGTTTGTACAATGTTCGATACACGTTTTAAGCATTAGATTTGTTTTACTACTTTGAATGGCTTATAAAAAACATCTTGTAGCAGTGGACATTTTAGCAAAGCCGAACGGGGGGCCGCATTTAGTGGATCGGTGGTGGGGCTGATAGATTTTGAACTAGTATGTGGACGTTGTATAATGATTAATTCTAACACTTGCCAATTAGCATTATTCAGTCCTTAGTCATTCATCCACATTGATTGTAATAAGAAAAAGCAAAACCCAGAAAGCAACGTTTATTCACTCATCGCAACGATGCGATGTTTGTTTATTTAAAGGAAAAATCAATAATTAATTAAGTGGTTATGACCGGAAAATGCTAAAAAGTGGATAGTTGAGTAATTCTTAATCCATTTTTATATAGTACACGTGTTACAAAATTTTCAGGTTTAGACAAAATGCGGTGCGCTTAAATTGAAACATGTGCTGATGTGGTCTAGCGGTACAGCGTTCGATTTGAATCTGGGTGGGCATGAGTTCGATTCCACCACCATCGGAACAAAACGCGGGTTCGCGTTCGTCTTTGCTAAAATGTCAACTGCTGAAAGATGCGCGTTTCCCGTAAAGCATTAAAAAAATGGTAAAAATGGCATTTTAAAAAATACTACAATGTTATGCAATGTAATGTTAGATTACGTAAGCACAATGTGTTCAACGAATAAACACAATAGATATTGGCAACCATTTTCGTAATTTTGCTGTGCAACTATGATCGAATGCATATTTTCGTGTGCCTTTGTTTGTTCTTTTGTACATAACTTCATAAATTCAAGTACCAATCGATTGAAGTAGTTTTAATTGTTTGTGTTTTCATTTGTCTTTATAGGTTGTGATTCATTGGGTTCTGCACAGTCAAGTACATATCATAGTCTGCGCAAGCCTTCACGTTCCGTTACATCAAATCAGGTAAGACTTGTTTCTATTGTGTCATGTTGGCTTTTGGAAATACAGAAAATTAATTTATTGCAACTAATTTATTTCGTAATTGACATTGATTTGAAAAAATGTCCACTTGTTCTAATGTTTTTCTCGGTTTAAAAGTGTGTTTTTTTTTCAAAAATAACTAACAGAATTTTATTAAGCAATGTATTAGCGAATTATTTTTTTACTGACTAAAAGAATATTGTGCGTATTGCTTAAATTTTATATATGTTCCAATGTTCCAGTTTTAGTAAACATTTTATTAAATTAGTTAAGTGCAAGTTTATAGTGATAAACAATGTCTTTTTAAGTATACTGTGTACACTTGGTCTAAAAAACGACAAATTATTTTAATTCAGCAATTTCTAATACCAAATTATAAAATCTATTGCTCTATAATTAAGAATATTTATATATTTAAAATACAATGCTTTTATAAATCTTTATTTCCAATGATGGTGATATTCCTGACTGTTTATCTTTTACGTGGTGCATCTTGGACTAGGTGCCAACTGGCATCTAGACTAATAACAGGTGGAACCGAGTGCACAGTGGTATATCTGGGCTTGTACTGGATTCCCGTTTAGTGAATGGGCGCCAGCATACACCCAAAATGCTTTAAAGTCATTTCAAAGTAACTATTTACTATATGTAGCCAGTTAGGCTTGTAGATCCGTCAACCCTAAAGAAGATCGTCGCGTCAATTCTTGTGAACACTGGTGTCGTTGCAAGGAAGCCGTCTTTTAGACAAGGAATTTCATTTATTCTTTCAAGTTCAATTAGCATTCGATAGCCTTTTTGTATAATAATTCAAGGAGCTATTGACATTTGGAATTCATGAAGAAGTATCTCTACCACCAACTTATCTATCTGTCTACAATGCTTTTCTTTACTTAGTAATGCCTGCATAATAATTTTGCATTTTCTATTTATTAACCACTTATTTTTATTAATGTGTTGGTATATTGAGGGAATTGGTATGACATTTTGATATTATTATTATTATTATTATTAGACAAAACCCTTTTGATTTAAAAATAAGCATGGGGCAATAAGATAACAATTACAGCAAAACAACAACAACAACAACAAAGTCTCGTTGGCATTGAAGATTCTGCAAATCAAAGATTGCGCTTTTTTTCGGCTTTCACTCAACCTTGTCATCTGGTAACTTTTCCATCCAGATACGTTGTTGTTTATATATTATACAAAAACCTTTTGCTTTAAAAATAAGCATGGGGCAATAAGATAACAATTACAGCAAAACAACAACAACAAAGTCTCGTTGGCATTGAAGATTCTGCAAATCGAAGATTGATCTTCCTTTCGGCTTTCACTCAACAGTGTCATTCAAATACGTGCGATCACTTCTTTGCCGTTGTTTGTCGGAATGGCATCCTCTTGATTGTTTCCGTAGTAGTGTACATTTTTTTACAGAAGCCAGGTTGCTAATCTTGCCTTCAAAGCCTCTTCCTTTGTCCAGGCTTGGGAGTGGCTAGTTTGAATCATTTCTGATTCAAACTAGGCGGAGTTGTCATTTTGATATGCACAATGAATTTAATGGATATTGTATTTAATTATGGATGAATACAACATTTTATAATTGGTATTAATTACTTATATTTTGAAGTAGTTCTTTCTCTACACCATTTGTGAATAAAGCTGACCAATTATTATATATGAAAAGCAATATTTGTAACCTCTTTCAAAAGTGCAGTTTTATTCAATAACTATTGATTCATATGTATCAGCACAATTATTATTACATAAATATATTAATTGATAAATCTCATCAATGAGATAATGTCTACAACCTAATACAAACAGCACATACATTTACACATCGTGTATGATGTATACGTAATTAGACACGTTTTCGTTGTATTCCAAATATGCCACACTTCTTTTTTATTTAATCTTTGTGCTTATCGATTAAATATCTGTGAGGTGAATCATTTACTATATACAAATGTAGACAACATGCATATATATGCACAAAACGATGTACAAGTTAAAAACCATCTATCTTCTTTTCAGTTTGTTTTTTTTTGGAGGGGTAGAGAATGGCAATTTTATATGCGCATTTGCAGATAGGTTTAGGAAACAGTCTTAGGTCAAAGCTGTTTTTAATTGTTATTAATAACGCATTGTCTTGCAAAAATGTTTTTGTACCATACCCGATAATCTTCAATATATAGAAAAAAATACTGATAATCAAAATAAATTTGTTGATTTGTAAGCAACATTTATTTATATAAAAACATTTTTGACAATTTTGTATTGAACGTATAGAAATTAACAATACTAAATTAATGTATATATCTAGTTTTAATGTTGGAATAAATAAAATGATTACTAAATCCAAACTTTAGTTTCTAAATTACATTTGAAATGCATTTTAAAACTTCTCTATTTCAGCTTAAAAATAGTTGTAGAAAGGAATCTTTATAATGAAACATCGACTTTTTAACCGTAATTTTAATTACTACTTTGCATGTTTGCAAGAGAAACGCGTTGTTCTAATTTTTTTTTTTATGTTTGCACGAGAAACATCTTTCAGCAGTGGACATTTTGGCGAAGCCGAACGTGGGCCCGCATTTTAGTGCCGGTGATGGGATTCGAACCCCGATGCCCACCGAGGTCCAAATTCGAGCGCTGTACCGCTAGACCACCCCGGCACAGTGGACATTTGCTCGAAGCCGAACGGCGATCAGCATTGAGTGGGTTGATGGTTGAATTCGAACAGTGTACCGCTAGACCAGCCACGGTATAATAGTTGAAACACATTTAACTTTATTTCGTTCATTTTTGAAAGAACGTTTTATTTATGTAAAAGTATGAGAAATTACTTATTTCCTCCCAATTGAATTTAACATTTTGATTTTGTTAAACGTAGAGTTTGAGCCAAGAGTACCTCAATGACTAAGTTGCTGGAATTTTAACCGAAGTGAGATTGGAGTTGCAATCTTTTTTCAGGCTAAGCTAAACGTTGGCATTGGTTAAAACATTTTTCTACTAAAATAGTTCAGCAACAAAAGCCTATATGCTGGAGAAGTCTAGCAGTTCGAATCCCACTCCCGGTCTACCAAATGCGGGCTCACGTTCGGCTTCGTGCAAATGTTAATTGCTGAAAGACATTTTTCTCGTAAAACATTCAAGGTAGCAAACATAGATAAAACTAAAAAGTCAGATTCACTTGAATAGTAATAAACTCATTTGCTAAACCTGTAGTAATATAGCATTATTTGAGAACACTGAGCAATTAGAATTGATCAGATTCATTATAATATATTTACAGGGCCAAAGTAATTTATTCGTACCTCAGTGGTTTAAAGCACTGGCCTGACACAAGATAGGGCGTGGGTTCAAGTTCATGTGTACGTGTGTAAAACTTGAAAGGCATGCGCTGCTGATGATTACAAAAAAGGATGGAACAGCTGTACAGTGTTCCTGGTTGACTTAAAAGCCAAGTGAATTTGACAATTCTAAAATAAAATCTCTCTTAAAAATTCATCGGTAAAAATAAAATGTGTTGATGTTGTATTGACTTTAGAATGCAGACGACGCAACGTTTTCCGACGTGGATGGCAACGTTTTGTCGAAACGACAAAATTGCGCCGTACTAGGACCAAACATTGGCGGCGCCGAATGGTCAGCAAACGACCAAGTTACTAGTCCTACAAATGCAGCTGTCGGCGTGTCGAGTTCGTCGAACGAATTGGGCGGAACCAATACGGATGCCCAGCGATTGGCCCTAATGATTCAAAATCAACTTGATGTCATTAACAAAGAAATCAAAATGATTCAGGTTGGTTTTCATGTGTGTGTTTTGATTTCTACGTCACAAAAATACATATTTGTACCTTGTTAGAAAAATGCTAAACTTGGGGATTGTAGAAGACGGTTGATGATTAGTACTAAAATGCAGAAAACCGCCTAAATAATCAATTGGGCAGTTTTTCATGTTAATTGTTGTCTAAAATTGTAGGCATAAAAAATTACTTCAAACTAATGAAGTTAATTGGGGTTTTTTTTAAGAATGTAATTAAATATCATGTAATTAGAATTGGATTATATTATTATTATTATTATATATTATACAAAACCTTTTTACTTTAAAAATAAGCATCGGGTATTAAGACAACAATTACAGCAAAACAGCAACAACAAAGTCCTGTTCGCATTGAATATTCTGCAAATCGAAGATTGAGCTTTTTTTCGGCTTTCACTCAATCCTGTCATCTGTGTAAATCTGTCATCTAGATTCATGCAATTACTTCTTTACCGTTGTTTTCCGGAATGGCATCTTCTTGATTGTTTCCGTAGCAGTATACAATTTTTACATAGATCAGGTTGCTAACCTTGCGCGCTCAAACCCTCCTCTTTTATCCAGGCTTGGGACTAACTAGATTGAATCATTTCTGATCCAAACTAGGCGGATATATTTATTTATTTTACTAGTTTCAATATTTTACGAGAAGCACATTTTTTAGCAGTAGACATTTTAGTGAAACCGTACGAGGGCCCGCATTTTAGTGGGCCGATAGTGGGATGCGAACCTACACCTTCCCAGATCCAAGTCGAACGCTGTACCACTAGACTGTAAATTGTATCTTGCATTCATTGCATTTTGGTTAGTAACATGGTCAGCTCTTTATTATTTTCCATATCTATACATAATCGAATTCAATGGCCTGATAAGCGTAACAAACGTAGAACAATAACAAAGCCTTTTGGCTGATAGATGGCATCCTTGTGACGTCCCCACTGTTTGGTCGCTTAATATTTTATCCAACGGCTACATATGGTATACGCATACCTTAAGATAGTTTTTAAGTATCCTGAGTGTATGCTCACACCCACACAGCGGTATAACTGGGCTTCCCCAGTGCACTCGAAGCTTTCTGTTATTAGTATATATGTCTAGGGGCATCTTGTATAGGATGCACTACATCAATAAAGAACAGTCAAAAAATTGGACTTTTTAAGCATTACTCAAATCCTCAGGATCATTGACAATTGAAATAATAACTATACAAGACAAAATTGGGGCAACACTTAAGCTTTACTTATTTTAATCTAGGAGCATTTGAAAATTGCACAGTTTATAGCAGATTGTTGCAAACCCTCAGTACCTTTATGTACATTGCTTTTTGTGTTGTGACTTTTGCGATGATGGGCGTCAGTTTATTTTTAAAAGCTGTCCCAAATGCCATTTTAGTTATTGAATGTTGATGTTGCTATTTATTTTAAGAGACAGTATACATTTTTACAAAAAATAGGATTGGTATTATTACACCTTGAAGAGGGATTGGAATAAGATTGAAGGGAGATACAATGTGTATTTATTTATATTGTTAATGTATGCTCATATAGAAGTGCTGCTGTAAACGTTTAATTATAAAGATTACAAAATATCCATCTATTGTTTGTTTTTATAATTTAGGAAGAAAAACAAACAGCTGAACAGCTAGCTGAAGAATTAGAATTGCGTGTAACAACAAGCCGTGCTGGCGATGACTATTATTTGCAATCGGAAACACCCACGCCCTATTACGGCTCGAATGCATCCCAGGCATTCAATAGCGCCACTTCCGTAATGCCCAGTCTGCTGCCCAACTTCGGCCCAACCGGCTGGTCTCCTCCACCATCGCCGCTAAGTGCCAGATCGACTCCATTTTCCGTGTCGTCCAATTCGTTTAGTGGAAGTTTCCACAATAATGGACTGGATTCTATGAACAATTCCATGATTAAAGATCCCGGTCTATCTACCAATCAATATCAGTTTGCTGATTCCAATCGCAATGCTGTGACTCAATACGCTCAACAACCAAGTAGTCACATGTCACGTAGTAATCAATTCGAACAACAACGGTGTGCATCAGCTGTTGGAAGACCGTTGCGTCAGGTATGGATTTTATTTATTTGTATACTTTGTCACAAATAAGTGTTGTAATTGTGAGGTGTTGTATTCAATTGATGTTGTTACAGTCACACGATTTTATGTAGTTTTTTTTTAATTGTTGGATAATGTGAATTTACATTTAAAGTACCTGGGTGGGCATTAAATGCTGGCCCACGTTTGGCTTCGCTAAAATATCCACTGCTGTATACTGTTTTTTGTAAAACGTGTAATGTAGTAAAAAATAAAAGTTGAAAAGAAAATATAAAGCTATTGAGAAACAAAATATTAGTTGCAGATATAACTTGAAAGTTTTTTAAGTTATTTGGTTTTAAACTTTGCTTTAGAACGCTTGATGAGTACGTGGATAATGCATAATTGAATCCAATAACGATTAATTACCAATAATTAGTCTTTACTTTTTTGCCCATATAGATTGTAGTAACAGAAAGCAAATAAACTAATACTAGCGTTTATCGAGTCATATTAAAACATTATGAATTAAATATAAGTATACAAACCACAGTATTTAAATGAACAAGTGATCATCACAACTTAGTGATGTTTGTTTATTTAAAGGTAAAATCGATAATACAATGAATGATCAACAATACTTAATGGTCATAACTGAAAAATAGTTAAAAAAATTGTATATTCATCATCATCATCATCATCATCGGGGATAAACATCCCCCACCGGTTATTATCACTCAGGGTAATCCAAAAAACCAAAACGTCTGCAAAAACGTCAACTTTTGTAGTGTGTACTCAAAGAATAACACTTGAGGTGTGCTGACATTAAATGTTAATTACATCCCGAGTTAAGCCCCTCCAATGATCTCTGTTGGCTGCATAGGGTAAACAAACGGACGCCCATTTAAATAATTCATTTGGACGAGAGGGTTTAGCATAAATAAAAGGACTAAGTTCGCATGCTACAATGTCTGTCCAAATTTCCCGTTGGCCGCCTGGCCTTTTTTTCCATCCGGGTAATGGAGAGGCTTCCATAGCTATTCTGGCTGGATGAGAGGGCGATCTGCGTAAAACATGGCCAATCCATTTTAATCGTCTTTCTTTGACTGTGCTAGAGATACATGGCCAATAAATGTTAAGAGACTTACAAATATCTGGAAATGGTCGAAATATTTTACTAGTTATTAAGTGAATGCGTTCAATGGAGGACAACGAGCGAAACCATATAGATCTTAAACAGCTTTGCTCAAAATGAACAAGCTTTTGCGTATCCGCTTGGGTGAGAGTCCAAGTTTCGCATGCGTAAACAAGAATGGAACGCACTAAACTCTTATATATTCTAATCTTGGTTTTAATAGAAATATTACTTTTGTTCCATAAAGGTTTACTTAAACGCCCAAAGGCTGCAGCAGAGAGGCGAATACGACGCCGAATCTCTGAAGTTTTTCTGAAATTTTCATAAATTGAACTTGCTACCGCAAATGTAATGTTTTATTTCGATTTAACACATGAAACATTTTGGTATAAAAATACAGTACAAGCAATGCATTCGTGTATTTCTAAACTATATTTTATGGACGTAGTAGTGTTAAGGCAATTATGGCTATGAGTACCATCACCGATACTAAATACAGTCCCTTGCTGGTTTTGTTAACTCTTTACTTACTGAAAAATGTTTTGCTACGAAACATTTGAGGAAATAAAAACTGCTAAACATACTATCCAGTTCAAACATCAAAATTATTAAGATTACATCCAACTTGGGATAAATAAGCGTTAAAAAACTAATAAAATATAAAAGCTTCATATTACTTGAAGACTTTTTAAATAAGGTTTATAAGAAGTATGTTTGCAACTCCGCCTACTGAGGATCAGAAATAAACCGATTGAGCTGACTGATGAGTTTTTACTAAACGTTAATCTGCATCAGGGTTTAGCACTAAGCCCCTATCTGTTTGATATAGTTATTGACGTGCTAACAAGAAGTATTAAGATGGAATCTCCATGGTGTATGCTATTTGCAGATGACATTGTCTTATGCGATAGAAAACAAGAGGATTTGGAAAGACTGTTAGAGCAACTAAGGTAGGCACTGGAGGATTGAGGATTAAGAATTAACAGGAAAAAGACAGTGTATATGAGTACAACAAAAGAAAATGGTAGGGAAATCAAAATGTATCACCAAGAATTGTTGAGAGTGAGAAGGTTTAAATATCTTGGCTTATCGCTAGAAGAGAATGAAGATTTGAATGCAGAGATTGCGCAAAAAATAAAAGCAGGATGGTATAACTGGAGGAAACCTTTACGTAGAGAAAAAAACTACGTTACGAGAAGAATAATGGCGTTGGAAGTGGAAGGTAAAAGAAATCGTGGCCGACCAAAGAGAAGATGGTTGGATTGTGTGGAAGCCGATATGAAGGAAAAGGGACTAACAAAAATTGGCGTTACGACAGAACCAAATGGAAAATGCTGACCGGAAACAGCGACTCCTCATCAAAGGGGGGGGAAAGCTGTAAAGAAAGGAGAAGAATTGAGTTTTTAATTTGTGTTGTAATGTAATTGACAGAATTATCAAATATATTTTTTATCTGTATAGTTCAATGACAATTATGATATGATTTATATTTTTTTATTTTGTTTATTATTTTGAATGTTCTAACGGTAAATGCGCATCTTTCAACAGTGGACATTTTAGCGAAGCCCAACGTGGGCTCGCATTGAGTGGGTGGGATTCGAACCCCGATGCCCATCGAGGTCCAAATATTTCATAAAGGAAATTCTATTAAGGTATACAATTGTAACTAAAGGTTGTAATTTTTATTTTTATCTCATTGTGCTTAATGCATATATTTATTGTTGCTTTGAAGAAACATTCTATTTTTTTCACTTTACGTATTTTTCATTGTTGAAAGATACAGTGTTTGATTTTAACAATAAATTATTATTGTTATTATTATTATTATTATTATTATTATTATTACTATTACTACATTGAAAAGAATGTAGTGTTGCCTTTATTTGTATTATTTTGGCAAATTTACTAATTAATACGTTTTTTTTTTAATTTACAGTCTTTACAAATTTACATTGTTTTTAGTCTAGTTGACTTTTTAATACTATCTCTAAATTTATTTATTTATTTGTATTTTAAAAAATATTCCAGATGTTAATCATAATCTCTTTGGTTGTTTTACATAAATACAATTATTATAATTAAAATTAGTATCAAAAATTAAAAATAATTACATTACTTCATAGTTGAATATGAATAAAATAATACTGATATACATAACACAATTGATAGCAATTGAATATCGATTTAAGCCTTTATTTTTGTTATATAAACTATATAACCTTTTTGATTAAACACATACATTTTAATTTCTCTTTTGTTCTTTAAATTGCGAATAAAGTCATTTGGTTCTGCACATTCTAATTCTAATAACTCGGTGTCGACTCCGCATTTATATCCATGCATATCGTCGCCAGCAGCCTCCATAACTCATCCAAATGGTTTGACATCTAGTTATCTAACTACGACTACCAATATTTCATCTGGTCAAAGTCGAAATTCTAAAAGTTCAAGTAGGAGTGTAACCTTGGCCGACGCTATAGCCGGCCTAGAATTGCTCGATCAAATGCGCAAAGAACGCCATTTGCAAAAACAGAAAAAGATGGCCATTGCTAATCCAACTGCAGAAAATCCGTACGAATTTGGTCCAGACGATTTTTTGACATTTTCCAATGGCGTTGCTACTGATTCAACTATTGTCAAGGTAGATTTGCATGCACACTGGTCGACTACGCATCGTGTGGACTTGGCAATTGATTTTGTTTTGATTTGTATTGCGGCGCGCTTGTTTTTATTTTGCAATTTGTGGCAGTTTTAGAGCATGCCGACTGATACTTTCGGTAGTTGGCTGTGTTTTGTATTTGGTTCTGGTTTGAGTTTGTTTATATATATATATATATATATATATATATATATATATATATATATATATATAAAAGCATGAGTGATAAGATAACAATTACAGCAAGTAAAAAAAAACAAAGTCCCATTATTCAAAACGAACACGAAACAACAAAACTTTTCAGGTATCCAAACATTTTGCCAAACGTTTTGTTTGATCCCCCATGAAACATTTATTTCAATTGATTCTTCCCGAATGGTTGTTAGCCAAGTTTTCTGTGATTTACGCCCAACCTTTCTTTTACCATTTTCAATTGTCTATACCAAAACCGTTCTTATTGGTCTTTGGGGGGTGGTATATGTAGAATTTGACCAAGTAATTATAATGAGGTCAGGTAGTGAACGAGAGTCAGTTCTTCTCATGATCTCATTATTTGAAATGCGATTGCGCTAGATAATAATCAAAATACTTCTAAGATACCGGCTATGAAAAACATCCACTATCTTATCAATCTTGTCTGTTCTATTCTACGTTTCACTCCCAATCAGCAATCTTTTGCATATATAAAGTTTCCCAAAACATAATTAAATTACATAATATTTGTGCAACATATTGCATATTATATAATTGTTACTGATTTTATTAGTGCATGATATATATATGTGTGCGTGTTTACAAATGAATTTGTTTGTTTTGATTGCTTGAACACATATGTGTAAAAACTATAAATTTTTTTATGCACGCACTGGGTTTATTTTATTATTATTTGTGTTTTGCATATGTTTGATGCTTTTGGTATTATTTAAAAGAGATTATTGATGATTCATAATGATAGCAATTTTATAAAATATTGTTACTCCTAACGTTTTGTAAATTGTTCATCTTTTTCTTTACAAACATAATTATGTATTTACCTAGTCCAATTATTGATTTCCACATGTATTGTTTTATTTTGTGTTATTTTTAGCCAAACAATACTCTGATTGTTTCGGATGATTTGATTCCAAGTAACTTATCCAAACAACCTTATCAATCTGCATCACAAGTGCAATATCACGCTCCAGCTATGATGCCAGCAAATACAACGTCTATGATTGGTGGTTTGGGAAATCCAGACGCTAATAATAACAACAATAGCAATAATAATAATAGTAATAATTTGTATTCAACAAATGGCTTTATGACTGGATTGACTAGTTTTGGACAAGTGTCAGCAAGGTGAGAGCATTTTTCTATTTTTATTGTTTCCACGTTTTATGGGGAAACATGTTTGATAGTTGGCACACACTGCATACTCGGTTTTGAAATGAGTGCCTCTACACATTTGTCACGTCGAACATGTTTACAGCAAATCTATTCAAAGCAATCTTTTTTTTTAATTTCAACTGTATAATTAATTGTTACCAACGTATTTTAAATACAAAAACGGTTTGCATAAGTTGGTGGTAGGGCGATCTCTTCATTAATTCCAAGTTTCCAGTAGCTCCTCGAATCCCTCTACGGAAAGGTTGTTGGATGTGAATTGAACGTGGAGGAATCGATGAAATTTTGTGGTTAAAAGATTGCTTTCTTGTGACGACACTAATGTTTACAGGAATTGACAAGGCAATCTTCTTCAGAATTGACGGTTACATATAGTAAATAGTTTCCTTAAGATACCTTTTAAACTGAATGGGAATCCAGTAATGGTCCAGATATACCGCTGTGCACTCGGTCCCTGCGGTTATTAGTCTAGATACCTATAGGCACCTAGTCCAGGATGCACAATGTGGAGAATGAACGGTCAGGAATATCAGCATCATTGGAAATTGATACTTTGTAAGCATTAGTCAAATCCACAGGATTATAAGCAGTCATTACGAAAGGGCCAATGTCCAAATTGGTATCAAAATTATAATTGATTTTTTTTAATATCTGAAAAATTGATTTTAGTGATATGCCAGGTGAAAACCTGACAGATGATAAATTTAATTGTTCGTCAACAACGCAACCAGTCGCCAACTTGTCGTCGGTCAGTGTGAATGATGCAACGTTGAAATTGACAACTCAAGTTTCTGTCGCTGCTGTAGCCAAGTCGCTTGTACTTCCCGGTTCCAAACAACAATTGCCCAATTATCAGGATTCAAATTTGACAGTCGATTCGAATGATTATCACACCAATCATGTGTCGTGTTCAACAAATGGACCTCCCGTTCCAAGTCATCGCGTTGCTTTGCGACGAGGTCATAGCTTGAATCAGTCGAAAATGGAAACTAGGCTGCTTGGTAGTCAAACAACGGGAGAAAATATGCACATGGGTATCCATAGTGTTGCTTTGAATAATGGCCAAGATACAGTGAGCAACAATGATGATGACCATTCGTGTTCGACCAATTATAGACATTCGGTTCAAATGCTTCCCGAACACTTGCCTTCGTCAAGGTATATGTTGTGCTAGAAATAACACAGCGCAATTTTGCATGTGATTTTGGACCATTTGGATAGAGCACGCTGCATGTATATTTAGACAACAGTGATTATTCGTATTTTCTATCTAATTATTGTAAAATGTTGCATGTTTTCGTTACACCAACACATTGGTGAATGAAGGTCTTATTCTTTTATTCCAGTTCGCTTTCGGTCATACCAGCAGATGTGTCATTAGACGAATCTTTATCAAATACGTCTGATTCGTTCGCCTATGGTGGTCAACCCAACATGCACATTTCGGCGAGTCAACCGCCTAATTCCGTATTCAATGCCCAATTGCATCCACCAGCATCGCAACATTTGCATTTGGTTCAGCCAAGTCCAGATCAGCTGATGAATGCAGTCGTTTACGATCAACAAAAACAACAACGCCAAGTACAACAAATGCACATGGCCCAAGTAACACAACAGACCCAAATGTTTATGAATCCCGCTTCGGCCTATCCTCAACAATCGCACATGCGTCCCATGTCTGCTGCATTTGGCAATCAAGCCTACAACAATGCGTCGCCCAATTTGTCTGTCAATCATAACCAACACGCGTCGCTATTTTCGCCAACTCCGTCGCCAACGCCCAGTAAGAAAAAGTCGCGCATGTTGTCGGGAACATTTGGACGCCTATTTCGTCGAAATCAGTCGTCCAGTTTGGTGAGCGGCAACGAAAATTATCCGGGCTATGCGACGCCCAATCATTTGACCAAATCGATGTATCAGCATCATAATCCGCCATCTCAAATGAATTCACCGCTTGTACGAGCCCAACAATTGCGCTATTCCGTTCCGTCTTCGTTGATCAATCCATCGCAGTCGATCGTTCAATCCAATATTCCGAATGCTAGCCAATCCCACATGTTAACTCAGCAACAATGTTACATGTTGCAAAAGCAGCACCAACAACAACAACAACAACAACAGCAGCAGCAGCAGCAACAGATGCAGCGACTGAGACACAAACAACATTCGACGGGTGCGTTTGTGAACATTTCATTTCATTTTGGTTGATAACGTGGTGTCAACTCTTTATCATATTCCGTATTTATACGGTATAGCAAACGATTTAATTCAATGGCTTGGCAGAAGAAGAACAAAGTTTCTCGGCTAGTAGACGGCATTCTTGTGACGTCGCCACTGTTCACAAAGATTGACGAAGCCGCTTGATTTTTTGTCAGGGTTATCTTCCTTAGCCCAACGATCACATATGGTATGGGTATATTATAAAATATAGTTTAAGTCTCCTAGGTGTATGCTCACACCCACCCGCTGTAGTGGAAGCCCAGTTATACCCCTGTGCACTTGGACCCTGCTATTATTAGCTTATATTCCTGTGGATATCTAGTCCAGGATGCACCACGTGGAGGACGAACAGTTAGGAATATCACTATCATTAGAAATTGAAATTTTATAAGCCTTACTCAAATCCTCAGGATCACTAGAATCCCACATTCATGGCTTAGCGGTACAACGCTCGACTTGGACCTGGGTGGGCATCGGGGTTCGAATGCCACCACCGGCCCACTAAATGCAGGCCTTGGTTCGGCGCTTGGCTAAAATATCCACTGCTGAAAGATGCGTTTTACGTCAAACATTCAAAGTAGTAAAATAAATAAATAGAGTAAACGTTCAAAGTAGTTATATTTTTCGTTTACTAATGGACTGTGATTAAAGAATAGTTATTGACATTAAACATATGTTGTTGTTTTTTAAATCTGATTATACTATTTGCACACTTTGTAACTATTCAAACATAAAATTAACTATTGAATTGCTTTTTGTATGTTATAAACTCTTATCAAAATTAAAAGGTTTGCTTTTTGAATTAAATGCGGGGTGTTTATAAGGTTAATAAGATTTTCAAATATATTTGTTACCTTTGACAGTGTTTAATTTATGATAATTTTTTTAATTCTTTAAAAACCATTAATTAAATATATATACTGAACAAATGCATTTTGTAACAAAATTGAAAGACAACAGGTTATAGACACACAGTCATAAGTTGTATCATCCGAATCTAGCGGTACAACGCTCAACTTGGACCTGGGTGGGCATGGATTCAGCCCACTAAATGCGGGCCCACGTTTGGCTTTGCTAAAATGCATTTCCTGTCGAAACATTCAGACTGGTAAAAACTAAATCAATTCATCCATTTCTTTAATCAGAATCGAATACTGCACCTCGACTGATGAGTCCAAATTCTGGACCGTCCTTGATGAATGAAACAGATCAAATGTCGAGTAATTCAAACGTTGCGCCACATGTACCGGAAGAGCGAAGGCGATGGAAGAAAGAGGAATTGTTGGAAGAAGCTATGAGAGCTCGTTTGCCATTTGCTCAATGGAATGGACCAACAGTAGTTGCTTGGCTTGAAGTAAGTTATTGTGTTTTGCATGAAGTTACAACCAGGGTCGTCTTTATTTTGTAAGCTACATTGCTAATAATGTACGTTTTTTTTTAATATTTATTACTTTGAATGTTTTACAAGAAACATCTTTCAGTAGTGGATATTTTATCCAAGCCGAACGTGGGCCCGCATTTTAGTAGGCCGGTGGTGGGATTCGAACCCACATCTTAAAATTTGACTATTGCATGTTCAAATTGCACAAAAAATAAACCGTTAGAAGCAATTTCGTTAGATACATGTAATTTTTAATTTTTTTGGCAAAGAAAACATTGGATCTATTTGGCAAAATAGAGCTGTATATAAACTCAGTTTATTGCTATAATTCTGCCTTTTTTACATTTCTAATTGTTGTCCCCAACTATTTTGCAAACATTTACATTTTAATTGACATTTATCTTTGTGTTGACTGCTAATAGAAACGGAAACAAATTTACCGATTTATTTATTTTGACCTTTTCCCCATTCATTGTTGACGTGCATTTTAAAGCAGGTGCCGAGATGGTCTAACGGTACAGCGCTCGAATTCGGACCTCGGTGGGCATCGGGGTTCGAATCCCATCACCGGCCCACTAAAATGCGGGCCCACCTGATCGGCTTCGCTCAAATGTCCATTGCTGAAAAATGTTTCCTGTAAAACATTCAAAGTAGCAAACGTAAAATAAAAAATAAAAGTAAAAAATAAAAAATATCAATTGTATATTTGTTTGTTTTTTTGGAAGCTTTGGGTTAGTATGCCCGCTTGGTACGTCGCAGCTTGTCGGGCTAACGTCAAGTCGGGTGCTATTATGGCTTCTTTATCCGAACAAGAAATTCAACGAGAAATTGGCATAAGCAATCCGCTACACCGACTCAAGTTACGATTGGCTATTCAAGAAATGGTAGCTTTAACATCTCCCACTCCCGTTCCCAAACCGAGCACCAGGTAGTTAGCCAATTATTGCAATTTATATTTATTGATTTATTGAACGCTAATGTAACATGGACTTCTTACTTTACCATTTGTTAAATGCATTTTTAAAGATTTTTAATTGTTGTTACTTTTATTAAATTTAAAAATTTCAATTTGTGTTTTCTCTACTTTTTCTAGTACATTTTTCTTTTCTTTTTAAAATAATTAATTGCATTTATAAAGATATATTTATAAACTGTCTATTTTTTACTTAAAGTGATTTATGATTGAGTACATCTACTTAACAAAATATGTTAAGAAATTGTACACAACCTATGAATATAAATGAAGACATAGAATTCAACATACTTTAAATTTGATTCATTATATATATATATATATGAATTTGCTTTTTTTCAGGTTCATAGCTTAAACGTTTTACTAGAAACATTTTTTAACACGTGAATATTTAGCAAAATTAAACAAAAGCCGATATATAATGCCTGTAGATAGACCAATTTTCTTTCCATTATTATACAACTTGTTTATTTGGGCCATTGCATTTCATGTTTAAATTAAAATAATTGGTGCATCATTGTTTTTAATTAAAGTATTATTTTTTGACGAGTTTTACCTTAAAAATATGAAAACGTTTCCAAAATGGCCAATATATATATATATATATTTGAAAGTATTGTGTAGATTTGTTGATTAAGCAGTTTGCACATACATTTTTCATGTTTTCAATTATTATTGGCTATAAAAATTAACCAACTAACCTTTACTGCTGACTGTTGAATAGTATGTTAAAAGCCAAACCACATAGCATATTGCAGTAAATGTGAATTGTAACATTTGGTTAAAACGCAACCCAATGAATTATTAACATTGTGTAAAATTATGATCACTTTGCAAACCAAACACTTGGACAATTATGGTTTTTTGTTCAGTTGAACAAATATTACAAGTTTGCTATTGTTAGATCTTATTGATTTTGTCCATTTAATAGATATTTTTCACAGTTGTATTGAAATAATTATGGAATAAAGTGATTGGTCGAATGTCAATCTTGATGTGTTCGTTTGTTTGTTTCCTTTCTATTCAAGAAACGTCAAGTATTTGACATTATACAACGTCCATATAATGTGTAAAAACTTGTTAAAATGCCTGGACCTGAATGGGCATCGGGGTTCGAATCCTACCATCAGCCCACTAAATTCGGACCCACTGCTGAAAGTTGTTCCCATTATTTGTACTACTTTTTTGTTATTTTTGTTATTTTATTTATTTATTTTTATTGATGGTGAAAATGTATTTTTACGCTGAATGTATCTCTAGTGAGATATTAAGGCTGAATGTAATAATAATAATAATAATAATAATAATAATAATAACATTCAAAGTAGTCAAAATAGAAAGCTATTCATTAATGTGCTTGCAATTTCTAGTAAACATTATACATATTTGCTTCAAATTGTATTTCCAACATGCGCTTAAGTCATTGTTGTGTAAATTTATCCTTGGGACAGTCGATTGGCTTTTGGTGATATGAATCACGAATGGATTGGCAATGTGTGGCTGCCCAATTTGGGCTTGGCCCAGTATCGGCCGGCGTTTATGGAATGTCTCGTCGATGCTCGCATGCTCGATCATTTGACCAAGCGCGATTTGCGAACCCAACTCAAAATGGTCGACAATTTGCACCGAACGAGTTTGCTGTACGGCATCGTCTGTCTCAAACGACTGAATTACGACCGAGTTGAGTTGGAACGCCGCCAGAGGGAAGCGATGCATCCCGACAATATTGGTATGTTTTCGATTGGGATAATTATTTTTGTACAAACTGCATTGTTAACTAAGCTCTTTTGTGTACTATAGGACATATGAAAAATGTTTCAAATAAAATTGTTCAGTAATCAAAACTAATTTGAAGTCAAAATTATTAGTTTTACAGATGTGTAAACTATTATTATTATTATTATTGACATTGGTTTGAATACTTTACCAAAATGGTAGCTCAGCTGGTAGTTGTTTACTTTCATATCATTTAAAAGTACAAAATCTTATGATCATAATTTCGATCAATAGAAATTGTTTCAGTGTAAATGTGTCAATTTTCAGTAGGTGTATTGATGAAAATTCAGCGTTATGTTTAGAACGACCGTAATATCGTTATATTGTACACATACAGACACAATGGAAGTGTCCAGATTTTAGTCTGTTAGGCTGTTTCGTATAAAAACTTGAAAACAGAAAAATGAACTATGTTCAATAAAGGTCGGTCATTATTCATTTGATTGACAGAAACAAAAAAATGGCGCATATAAAGAATTGGAATTGTATGTAGTTCTTACTTGGGTTCGAATCCCACTACTGGCACTAAAATGCCGGCCCACGTTCGGTTTTGCTAAAATGTCTACTACTGAAAGATATTTCTTGTAAAGCATTCAAAGTAATAAACATAAAATAAATAAATTAAATTAATTTATCTTTTTAGATCATTAAAGTGTTATTTTTACCGTCTATTTTGTTTGTTTGTTTTTTATTTTATGTTTATTACTTTGAATGTTTTACGAAAAACATTTTTCAGCAGTGGACATTTTAGCGAAGCCGAACGTGGGCCCGCATTTTAGTGCCGGTGGTGGATTCGAACCCATGCCCACCGAGGTCCGAATTCGAGCGCTGTACCGCTAGACCATTCCGGCACTTACTGTCAGCTTTACCGTTGCATATAGCCACAACTATTATCACCAAACAGAAATGTTATACGACAGCTTTGTGGTGGCACTGTTGATAATATTTGCTATTTTTTGTAATAACTATTTGCTCAAGTTTGTTTTTACATCAAATGTGATAGATTATAGCTTTTATTGTGAAATATATCATTTTAAATCGATTTTTAGTATACTTATTTATTTAAGTGAACTTTTCTCAATATATGAATATTGATTTATTAAAGTAAATACACAAATAATTGGAATTAAATAACCTTCAAAGTATGTACACATATTTTATAAATTAAATTTACAACCTCTATAACTACTGGCAATCTTGTAAATAATGTGCCGGGGAAGTCCAGCAGTACAGCGCTTGACTTGGGTTCGAATTCCGCCACTGACTTACTAAATGCGCAGGCCACGTTCGACTTTACTAAAGTATCCACTGCTGAAAGACATGTTTCCCGTAAGACACTCAAAGTAGCAAAAATAAAATTAAAATGTTGCAAGATTTGAATTAGATTGTTTTTACACTTTCATCATTACAATACACATTTCATTGTCCTTTAATGATTATTTTCTGTGCCTAAATTTAAATAAAAATGGGTGTGTAAACCGAACTTATTTTAAATGGTTAAACTATTTGTTTACAATTGTACTATTTAATAATTTTTATACAATCAATATTATTTTTGATCAGAGAAAATAGTACTTGTATATTGAGATATTTATAATATTCACTATATCAGACTCAACGATTATTTTGTTATATTGAGCTATTTTACTTAGTATACAACTGGACTTATATATTAATATTATCTTAAATAAAAGTATATTTGCATAAAACTTTGTTTAAAAATAATATTTACACAATTGTTATGTTATTAATTTCGTTTTGTGTAAAATATTACTTTGGCAAAAGTAATGTGTCGGAGATAGTCTGATAGTACAGCGGTCTATTCTCCACTATCGACACCGTAATGTGTCGGAGATAGTCTGATAGAACAGCGGTCTATTCTCCACTATCGACACCGTAATGTGTCGGAGATAGTCTGATAGAACAGCGGTCTATTCTTCACTATCGACACCGTATATGGACTCACGTTTGGCTTCGCCAACTTGTCCATTGCTGAAAAGATGTTTTCCGCAAAACATTTAAAATAGTAAACATAATTCTTTTAAAATAATTTTTTTTCATTCATTTTGGTTGGTGACGTGGTCACCTCTTCATTATTTCCCATATTTATACGACATGTAGAACGATCGATTTCGATGGCTTGACAAGCGTAGACAAACGTGGAAGAATAACAAAGTTTCTTGGGTGGTAGACGGCATCCTTGTGACGTCGCCACTGATTGACGAGGCCGCCTGATTTTTTGTCAGGGTAATCTCCCTTAGCCCAAGGGCTACATATGGTATACGTATACCCTTAGATACCTTTTAAGTATCCTGGGTGTATGTTCGCACCCATCCGCCGTAGCGGAAGCCCAGTTATACCGCTGTGCACTCGGACCCTGCTGTTATTAGTCTACATGCCTATAGGCACCTAGTCCAGGATGCACCACGTGGAGGACTAACAGTCAGGAATATCACCATCATTGGAAATTGAGACCTTATAAGCATTACTCAAATCCTCAGGATCATTAGCATCTCAATAATAATAAGAAAAATAATAAGTAAAACAAATATAATATTCAGTTAGATCGTTTGTCAAAATACTACAACTCAATCGTTTGGCTTTGGTATATTTCATTTTGCAATATTTATTCACAGATTTGTTGGTGTGGTCGTGTGAACGTGTTCAATCGTGGTTGGATCAAATCGGCCTAAAAGAATTTGCTCCAAATTTGAATGGGTCCGGTGTTCATGGCGGCGTCATCGGGTTGCATCCCGATCTAAATGCCCAACAATTGGCGCTCACCTTGCAAATTCCCACGTCGAACAGTGCGGCACGTGCAAATTTGGCCAAAGAACTTACCCAATTGGTTCAGAGGTTTCGATCCAATGTGCCCATTGCCGCGGCTAGTCTAGGTCCAGCACCTCGTGTCTTGGCGATGGAAGCGGCTGCCAAGGTAAGGGCTCAAATGGAAGCCAAAGATGTCGATGTTGATTCGGATCATGAACAACAGCACGAAACCGCAGTAAGTGTTTACAAAATAAATAACTTTGCTTATTGCAGACAATAAACATCATTTAAACAACTTATCTATAAGGCGTTATATATATATATATATATATATATATATTGTTTATTTGCAAATCCATTAACCGGATGGAAAAGAAGGCCAGGTGGCCAACGGAAAATTTGGACAGACATTGTAGCATACGAACTCAATCCTTTTATTTATGCTAAGCCCCCTCGTCCAAATGAATTATTTGAATGGGCGTCCGTTTGTTTACCCTATGCAGTCAACAGAGATCATTGGAGGGGTTTAACTCGGGGATGTAATTAACATTTAATGTCAGCACACCTCAAGTGTTGTTCTTTGAGTACACACTACAAAAGTTGACGTTTTTACAGATGCTTTGGTTTTTTTGGACTACCCTGAGTGATAATAATCGGTGGGGGATGTTTATCCCCAATGATGATGATGTTTATTTACAAAACCCTTTTACTGTGAAAAATAAGCATGGGGGTAATAAGATAACAGTTACAGCAAAAATACAACAATAAGGTTCCATAATTCAAAACGAACATGAAACAACAACACTTTTCCATGTATTCAATTATTTTGCCGAATGTCTTGTTTGATCCCCCATGAAACATTCATTTCAATTAGATCTTCTCGAAAAGTCTTTAGCCACGCTTTCTGTGATCTACCAACCTTTCTTTTAACACTTTCAATTGTCTAGTTCCAAACCGTTCTTACTGGTAATTCGGACGGAGAACGTAGGATTTGACCAAGTAATTGTTTTTGTCTAATTGTAATGATGTCATGTCTCGTGATTTCATTATTTGAAATGTGATCGTTCCAGGTAATCTTTAAAATACTTCTAAGACACTGGTGATGAAAAACATCTACCATCTTGCTTCCACGTTTCACTCCCATATATTGCCATAGGAATATATATATATATATATGACGTATTTCTGTTGAATATTTAAACATCAGTCTACATTTGATGGAAAAACAAGTTGACTTCATAAATCCTTTAAAAGCTCCAAATATTTTAATGTCCACATTTAAAGTTTTCAAATTTATGTTGAACTAGCTTACTCTAAAATAGTTGAAGCAAATTGTGTTGTATTTTATTGTGCAATGCATTTCTACTACAAAGTTATTTGAACGGTTTATCAATAATATATTTTGTAATCGTTTTTAATACCATTTGAAAGACACAAACTCCTATTTTACAGATTGCAAGTGATTTTGAAATCAATGAACATAATTCTTCATCGGACGATCGATTAACCCCAACCAATCAAAATGAGGTTACGAACGCAACCAGTCAGAATCATGCTACATCACTGAATCAAAACAATTATTTCACAAATTCGTCTTTGCCAAATTACGATGCCGATAAAAGTGGGTTTGGAAATACAAACAAATCACCCCAAACAGTTGGCTAAGCATCTACCAATTGGATTGGACATTTTTGAATACTAATCAAGCCATATCCAGGCGGAAATTTAATACAAAATCGTAGTTCTCCCTATTTCTACACTAGTGACAAAAACAATGCATTTAAGTTTACAATTGATTGCTGTTTAACTATTTCATAAATTGACACTTTGAATGTGAGCAATAAATTTGATGCTTTCTTTTAATTATCTATAATCTGTTTTAACAACAAGGTACTTATATAACGTTCACTTACCCTTATTTCTTAAACGTTGTCAAAATTTAATTTACACTAACCGGAAAATGTATGATTTATTGTGTATTTTTCTTGTAATGTTACTACAAATGTTTTTTTTTTTAATTCTATTACCCATCGGGGTGTATATGGTTTGTACTTAATTTTTATGCGTGTTTGTATATGGGGTTTATTGACTTTTTACTTCTAAATGTTGGCAATTGCATTATTTTGCTTTTACAGTTGATTGTTATTATTTTTCTTTTAATAGGCTATTGGTGATGTTTTGTTCAATTCGCTATCATTTTCATTGAAGTATAAATGTGCTAAACACATTTTGTATACATTTGTTTTATATATTTGTTTGTTCTCTTCCTGTATTTTAGTTGATAAAGTCATTATTTTCTTCTTCATTTACAGTTTTTATCAATCAACAGCTTTTTTATAATGGAAAAAATATTTATCTAATATTTTTATTCTTTCATTTTAGTTTTTCATATCATTAATTATATTGATTAGCTTAGATGAATAGATAGTATAGGCTTCAATTTATATTCTGCTCAAATTAATTTTTTTAACAATATTTTTGAAAAGAATGTCGTTTATACGATTATTTGTGCTCATTCGTTTTTCCGAGTTTTACAAAAATGTTGCTTTTTGAAAATAAAATATGTTTACCATTTAAATCAAAACAAAAACAGCTTTTTTTTCGTCAGTAACCATTCAGCCTTCTTTTATTATTTACCATTTGATAATTTATTTTATTTCATATGTGTGTATGTGTGTGTGTATGTGTTATTGACCTTATTCAAATACAATGAAGCTTATTAATTATTGAATCATTTACAAAAACATCCGCTTTGTACTGTATATATAAAGCAACCAAATCTATTGGTATAATTTTATTTTCCCATTCGTCAATATGATTAAACCCATTTTTTATCAATATAATAATGTATGAAAAATACATTATTCAAATTGTTTGTATAGTAAGAGAGTTTCCATGTACATTTGCTGATACATTTTTGTGTACATTGATTATATCTTCATTTTCTTTGTAAACAGATACAATAATTTCTTTAACAATGGAATTTTTGCATGTTTTTTTTGAAAAAAAGAGATACATTGTAATATGTCAGTTATTTTCTTCTTATGACTGGGCTGGTTTTAAAAATCGTTTCGATGTTAATTAAATTTTATATCAATTGTTTTACAAATGTACTCTTTATTTTACAATAATATTAAATTTTTCAGATGCTTAAATTTACATACAATTATATATGGTGTTGAAAGTTTTTTTTTGTTTTGGCTTTCATCAAACAATATTTTGTACTATAATTAATATTTTTTTAATTTATGAACTACTGCTATCATAATGTAATTGTATGCACTAACATACTATTTAAGAATTTTAACTGGAAATTAGTTTATCAATGTTTTGCAATACAAAAATGATAGGTATAAAAATAAATTTCTTATATATACAGTATTTTGTATTAATATATATAAAAAATACAATTTTAGTTTTAAAATTGATATAATGGATATAAAGAGCAGTTAATAATTTTCATGAATCATTAATGACTTTTATTGAAAAATAAAAATAAAACGTTCTAGTTAAATACTATTATAAGTTTATATTTTTATGTGCTAGATTATTAATTTTTTATTTTAGATAATGTATAGTAATATTCTTTTACATAATAGTTTAATTATTATTTTTGTGCGTTTTTTAATTAATAAGATAGCACTAAAAATGATTAATTTTTTATTTTATATCTAATGCTGGATCTCAATGTGATACTCTAGAGCGTTAAACAATTAACGAAGACAAAGATTTAGTCTACATTTTTTAAAAAGAATAAATTAATTATTATACTTTTAAAATTCATGTATTTTTAGTCCTATAAATTACAAAATCCTTGACTAAAATAAACTTTACAAGCAACACAAACCTTAATATAATTGTCTTTTAAATTATTTTAGAATGGAATGTAAATAATTTACAAAATACACACTTTAGTTTGAAAAAATACATTGTGTAATTCAAAATCATATTCTACAACATTGGGTTAAAAAATGTAGAATCTCCTACATTGAACGCTTGTAGAAAGTTCTCGGATGCAATAAATATTGCCTAAAATATTTTAAATGTAAGGCTTATATTATATATATATATATATATATATATATATATATATATATATATATATATATATATATATATATATATATCAGCAACGAATTTACTTGTTTTTTTTTAATTTTTAAAATATGTACATTTTTGTTTTTAACCTAAAATAGAATTTTATATTAATATTTGTATAAAAATGTTAGTTTCTACTAAATATTATGCTTCTAATGTTTAATGCATCTAAAATGTGCTTCTTATAATTAAATAGTAACAATAATAAATTAATTTGCCAACCATTTTCGATTGTTCAGGTTTTTATTATTATTAAGCTTTAATATCTCACTAGAGATACATTCAGCGTAAAATACATTTTTACCATCAATATAAAAAAGTAGTAATACAAATAATGGGATCAACATGAAATAGAATGTCATATATTAATAAATATAAATATAGTCAATATAGTATGCATGTGATTAAAAAAAATTATTCAAAATTGCTATACATAGAATGAGTCATTATATGACACACTTGTTACATTATACTGTGAGATGTCCAAATTAGTTCAAATAAATGCGTGGGTCATGTAGAGTTATTGATTAAAATGTAACCGTACTAATAATTGTAGTGTTTTAAAAACATTAATAATAAAAAAACATTTATTATCTTATAAATCTTATCTGTTTGTTTCCACGTTTGACTTTTATATAGAGTTATAGGAATAATAATTAATGTGCATAAAGGTAGTTTTATCTTCAGGTAGGTAAAGGAATATGACTATATTAGTTTAACTTTTTTTAAAACTATTATTGCCTTTTAAAATTTAGTTTTTACATTAATTGTTGTTTTTATATATTCACCAATGATGCTCCCTGGATGAATTGACAGATTCAGTATCTTGTTTACTTAATTAATCGACTTTGTTGGATTTTTTTTCGTTTCTTCAAAAAAGTAACCATTTTCTCTTGTTATTGAATGCTCATTTTTGCTGTCCTTTATATGTATGAAAAACGGAATAAAACTTATCTTTAACATCCGTAAAACTGAATGTAAAAACCTATATAAATCGAGAGCCATTACTCAGTATTAACATAAAATAAAATTAACAACATTTTATGTTTTATTCTTAATAAATGTGTAAAATTATTTATTTATGACGTCTACTTTTCCACAATAAACTAAAAATTTTAAAATATTTTAGCTATTTTATTTATAGACTTAACGAAGCCTTCTAGATATATAAAACTATTAATTTTCTGTGTTTTTACTATAATAAATAATCAATATGTAAAAATATATGCAGTCTATTTTATAATAAATTAATTCCACAACATTTTTAAAGATTTTAAATTTAGAAAAACATATTTCAAATATTTATGTAGAGTGAGAGCTCATTTAACGTGTTCTTTATGTTTTGCACCACATTTAAAAATATTGTAAGTTAGTTTGTGATATTTCGTTAGTTCAAAATTGCTCTTATTATAAAGTTGTACAAATTAAATATGTAAGTAACATACAGTTTTTACATGTATAACAATTTTTTTACTTATTTTGTAACATTGTATGCTTCTTTGCATTAGGGTACTTTAAAGATTCAAGATTCAGGATTGTTTACGAGTTAAGTAAGCCAAAGCGCTTTTTAGTAGTTGGGGGAAATGGATGATGAAATTAAGACAAAATCAAATTAGATAGAGGAACAGTTAAGAATTATGAAAAGCGATAAAAAATAATAAACAGATAAAAGTAATAATAAAACAAGTTTCGTATTACAATGCAAAAATACTAAAATAATTTTTTAAAAAGAACAAAAAATAAAAAGATACATAAGGCCATGTTTTAATCCACCAACTAAATAAAAAGCGTTAGCTTTATATATATATATATATATATATATATATATATAATGCTTTTTTGGATTAAATGTTATTCGCGAATTTGGAGAGTAGTTAGTAGTAGTTGATCTATGTTTTTGTCTGGAAATTAGTAGAATTGCAAATATATCTTTTAATGTCTAGTGGCTCGTTACTTTAGATATACTGAAGTCTGATTAATTTAAATGAAAAGGATTATTAATTATTCAGCAATTATACAGACTTCCAGTGAGTCGGAAACTGGAAGAACACAGAGTAATTAAATCACGTATGTATCATCAAAAACGAAGTTGTACAAATATATATATATATACACGCGCGCTAATCCTATAGCAATCATCTTTACAACCATAGCAATCTCAGCAATTACAACCATAACAATTATTCATTTAAACAAAATTATAACAAAGTCATTCTGGTATCTTTTGTGTTAATGCGAATTACCTTCGGAATCTTTCTAAAATCATAAAAAACAATAATTATATTTTAAATCACATTATTAAGTTATTAAAACTATCTCCTCCTTGTAGATTGGCACTGTCCCCAGTGCCTGTTGTGATTACGACTTCTTTAGACACCCATGGTACGTCGATAATGTCTTCCCCCAAGTACAAAGTGGACACACTTCGTAATCAATTGATGTTAACAGTGAAAGCTTTATTATTCAGCTCACCTATTTTTTTAATTAACACCACTTTATCAGTGAGTACTTTAACAACGACATATGGACCAATCCAATTAGAGCTTGTCTGTTGAACCAAGCTAGTTGTAATTGTAGTCACACAAGTTTATCACATCTAGGCATGGGCCTTCTTATCATAATATGCCTTCTGATTACGAGCTATTTTGTGAATAATTTGTAATTAATTTTATAATCACATTACAAATTCCACACTGTTCATACATGCGTTAAAAATCAATAGTAAGTTTATAGGTAGTCCTAATTCTCTTCCGGTTATTATCATATGCGGTGACCGTAGAGTAAATGTGTGTACAGCCGATCTGTATGCTAACAAACACTGCGGCAAAACCATATCCCACGTTCTACCAATTCATTACCTTGAGGGTAATAAGGTTTGGTACGTGTCTTTTTAATATTAAGCAACTGGCACAATTCGGATATAATGAGACTTTGAAAATGTGTAGCCCTGTCAAAATGTAATTAAATTGGTGCACCCCAACAAGAAATCCATTCTCAAAAAATAGCTCAGTTATCTTATCCGCATCTATCCTCCCCAACGGTATTGCCTTGCACCATTTGGTAAAATAGTCAACCATTACTAACATGTAATAATTTCTATGTATTGTCTCGGCTGTGGACTAACAATATCTGTATCCACATGTTCATTGGGGTATTTGGTTACCATCGGTTGCATTGGGACTCTTCGCAGCAAGTTTGAATTTTTTAATTAAATGTACAGCGGACAATTTTGATACAATGTAATTATATCCTTTTTCATATGTAGCCATTAAAATCGTTTTTTTGCCATGTAATCCATTTTTTTCTAACCGGAATGACTATGCTCCGTGTGTAATTTATTCAACACTTTCCACTTTTTTATTTTTGGAACTACAATCCTAGGTCGGAGTTGTGGGGTTTTTTTAAAATAAATAATTCCATCATTTATCTCCATTTATCTCATATACAATGTGCGTCCCAGCTTTTTCTTATTAACTCCGCTTTTTCTGGGCGCGATAATCTTTGTTGTAGTGCACAGTACACGACGCTCAAATCCTCATCTTGAGCTTGTTCGGATTACCATTCCATATACACTCCTTGTTGCATAGTAATACTGTTAATCTCTTTAGGATTAAATACTTTGCATACTGAACTTCTTGAACACACCCGTCTTGATAAAACATCTGTGTTATGATGCTGTTTATCAAGTCTGTAAGTACATTTGAAATCAATTTTTTGCATTTTTTCTTGCTCACACGCCAACTGTCTCTCTGAATTTTTAAATTCTTATAGTTATTTCAAAGCCGAGTGATCTATTCTAATAATAAATCTACTTTCTAACAAAAAATGTTGGATGTATGAAATAAAACAATAATTTTTTTCTGCTGCTGTCAGACACCGATTGGCATAAGAGATAACTTGCTCCTGACCCTTTTTATCCATTTGGGAAAGAACAGCCCCAATATCCTTATCACTTGCGTCTATGTCTAATATAAATGCTGGGTGTAAAATCTGACATTTTAAAAATCGGTTTAGCACACAAATAATCTTTTAACAATTTAAATGCGTTTTTACATTGTAGATTCTATTGAAATTTGTTTTTGGTCAAGTTATGCAACAGACTAGCAATACCTGCAAAATTTTTAACAGACCTTCTATAATAAGATGCAAATCCCTAAAAGGTCCTAACTTCTCCTACATTTTTAGGAGTAGGCTATTCTTCTATTTTTTGTTTTATCAGGGTCGCTAGTCATTCCTTCAGTCGAAACCATATGGCCCATGTAGTGTACTTAAAGCTTGAAAAAAAAGCATTTTTCCTCATTCAATTGCATACCGGATGTTTTGATACGACGAAATGCTTCTTCTAATGTACATAAGTGATCTACTACGTCTTTGCTATAAATTATGATGTCATCCAAACACATCAAACACTTTCAAGGTACCAAACCATTTAACACTGTTTACATCAACCGTTGGAATGTTACTGGTGCGTTTACCAAACCAAATGGCATTGGTTGAAATTCAAACAATCTAAAAGATAGCGTGAATGCAGTTTTATGACGATCTGTTTTATAAACGTCAATTTGCCAATATCTAGAAGCCAAATCTAATGTGCTGAAGTATTTAGAGCCAGCCATTGCATCCAATATGTTATCAATTCTAGGGAGCGGATAGAAGTCTTTAACGGTAACTTTATTTGACAAACAATAATCAATACACAGACATACATTTTGATCTTTTTTCTTTACTAATACCACTGGTAACGCCCATCCTGATATCGATGGTCTAATAATATCTTTTTAACAGTTCTTGTACAAGTTCTTAGACTTTAGCTTGATAATGTACTGGTATCTTTTGGAAAGGTTATTTTCTTGGAAATGAATCTTCCGTATCAATCCTATGTTGTAGAACGTTAGTTCGACCAAGTGGTTTGTTATTATGTGCAAAAATGTCAAACTTTTTTAACTTGTTTCACATGCTGCACCTGTATCTATGAGTATGTCTACTGCATGTTTGTTTATTTTACCTTTTTTAATAAATAAATTGTTATTAACCACCTTTGTTACATTAGTCACAGGTTTACTATAAATTTTCTTTTCCTTACCATTATATCCGCATTCTTTGCCCATTTACCAAATAATAACAATTGTTGTTATTAGGCAATGTAGATTGAGGAAATCGGACTTGGTGAGTATATGATTACTGGTATTATCTCCTACTAGAGCCACTTCTTCTTTAATTTGCTTTGCTCTACTGATTAGTTCTATCAAATCTGTTTTTCGATTTCGTAAAAAACTTTTTTTTACCGCCGGACATGGAACTCCTTTAGAAATCTGTAAATATTCCCTATTTTGTTCTGATTCTGATTCAAATGCTTCTTTTGCCAATCTTCTCACATCGAATATGTATTGAACGGTGGTCTTTGTCAATAATTGTCTACGATTATAGAATTTTTTCATGCACATATCTGTGCTGTAAATTGTTACAAATAATAGTCGTAACATTTCAAATACTGCTACGACATCCATTTCATTTTCTAACATACCACTATCAAAAACCCTTTCTTCCGTTTTTCTTTCAAATATACAAACCACAGTTTGCACTTGTAACCCTTTAGAAAGTTGAAATAAATAAATTTTGATTTTACTCTTTCACTGTTCAAATTTATGACTTATGATAAATTTTCCGGTAGCGTAGCTGTAGTTATTGGTTCAATTCTTAATGCACCTTTATAAATTATTGATTCCATAATCATTGTATAATAATAATGTAAATTAAAAAAAATTAATTCCGGGCTTTGGCACTAATTCTGTAATGTTTCATTGAATTAAATATGTTTTTCGCGAATTTGGAGAGTAGTTGTTAGGAGTAGTTGATCTATGTTCTTGTCTAGAAATTAGTAGAAATGCAACTATATTTTCTAAAGTGCAGTGGCTCGTTATTTTAGAACTACCAAAGTCTGATTAATTTAAATAAAAAAGATTACTAATTAATCAGTAATTATGCAAACTTTCAGTGATTCGAGAGATGGAAAAACACAGAGCAATTGAAACACGTATGTATTATCAAAAACAGAACTGTACAAATGTATATATATATATATATATATATATATACGCGCACCAATCCCATAGCAATTATTTTTACGACCATAGCAATTCCAACAACTACAATCATAACAATTATTCGTTTAAACAAAATTATAACAAAGTCATTCTGTGTTGATGTGAATTAGTTTTTGGGTCCTTCTTAAATTATAAGGAACCATAATTATATTTTAAATTACATTATTGAGTTATCACAGTATATATATATATATATACAATAACAACTTTTTTATTTTCCTTTAAATGTTCTAAAATTTATAAAATAATATGTATATAGCAGGTAATTGAGAATTTAACATATTTTAAAAATATATTATTATTTTTTTTATTAATTAATAATTAATATTTTTAAACATAAAACTATTGTTATTTTTGTTTTTGTTTTTGTTTTTTTGTGTACAATTGTTTTGTTCAACTAAATCGTTTGTCCTAATTTTCTCGAACGGAGCTAACTACGTTATTTTACTGTGGTAACCATGCTTGTAAGTTAT
Organism: Cardicola forsteri; assembly: GCA_025895645.1. Taxonomy (NCBI): domain Eukaryota; kingdom Metazoa; phylum Platyhelminthes; class Trematoda; order Strigeidida; family Aporocotylidae; genus Cardicola; species Cardicola forsteri. Next base: position 22,067 of record JAKXYG010001050.1, on the reverse strand, counting down.
TTGTCTCATTTTCCGTTGTTTAGTATGCAATAGTAACTAACATAGATTTTTTTATTGTAGCAACCTGCTCGAATTATATTACTAAAAGAAGGTACTGATTCTTCACAAGGTGTTCCTCAAATTATATCTAACATTTCTGCATGTGAAGCGGTTGCCGATACGATCAGGTCTACTCTTGGACCACGTGGAATGGATAAGTTAATCATTGGAGACAATGGAAAAGCAACAATATCGAATGATGGAGCAACGATTTTAAAACTTTTAGATATTGTTCACCCCGCTGCTCGGACTTTGGTGGATATTGCACGTGCTCAAGATGCCGAAGTAGGTGATGGAACTACTAGCGTCACGCTTTTGGCTGCTGAATTTTTAAAACAAGCTAAGTCGTTTTTAGAAGAGGGTATGCATCCGTCAGTCATAACTAGAGGTTATCATATGGGGCAGAAAATGGCATTAGAACATTTGGATTCAATCGCTTGTCGTATTAAACGATCAGATCCGAAGTAAATAAAATTTTGTAAATACGTTGTGACTAACAGAGCACTGTTTGGTTTCATTTTTATGTTTTTGATTATTAATAATTTTATGAGTTTATTATCATCGTGAGTCTCGCAGATATACAGGTGTAACAAACGTGGAGGAATAACAAAGTTTCTTAGCTGGTAGACGGCATCTTTGTGACGTCGCCACTTTGCAAAGATTGACGAGGTCGCCTGATTTTTTGTTTGGGTTATCTCCTTTAACCCATGGGCTACATATGGTGTACGTATAGCTTAAGATACCTTTTAAGTATCCTGGGTGTATACTTGCACCCACCCGTTAAAGCGGAAACCTAGTCATACCGCTGTGCATTTGGACCCCGCTATTATTGGTCTATATGCCTAGGGGCATTTAGTCCAGGATGTACCACATGGAGGACGAACAGTCAGGAATATCGCCATCATTGGAAATTGAGACTAAGCATTGCTCAATTAGTTATATCAAAAATAAGATAAATTAGCGGCGCAATCGGTTAATAAGAATCGTTGATACACTCACGAGGCGAGGCGCGCGTCATCCTACACGTCAAGTGGGGCGTTATCTTATATTTCCTAACTCTGAAGGTTAGTAGTGTTTTTGCATTGTAATACGAAACTTGATTTATTATTACTCTTGTATACTCATTATTTTGGCTATTTTCCATAATTTTTAACTGTTTCCACTGTCTCGATTTTTGGTTTTAATTACCATAGGTTTTTATGCAACAAACCTCCCTTACCTCACCCTCCATTTCATGCTTCCCCTGATAACTTGTGATGTATCAGAACCGAGAATCAAAAAGTTTCTCTTACTCAACTCGTGTATTAACCTGCTGTACCTTCCTCCTATGTCCCCACCTATTTGATAGTCACAGGTTCACTTGGTATTTTTAATAATTGTTTTTCATTATTAACAGTTTTTGTGAAATTGTAAAATAGTTCATCCCGAATTTGGTGGTTGTTGATATGGTTGTAAAATGGATGTCCCACAGCTGATTCTGTATTTTTTATTTTGGCAAGAATTTTAGATTTTAAAAGCATTTTTGTTTAGTGACATTTGTTTGTTTAATTACTGTTTACATTGTTTTTATTAACGTTTTAGTGAGCAACGTACTTTACTTGAAAAATGTGCAGCTACTGCATTAAGTTCGAAATTAATAGCGACTCATAAAGAATTTTTTTCGAAACTAGTTGTTGATGCGGTCAGTCTTTTGGATACACAATTACCAATGAAAATGATAGGAATTAAAAAGGTATTTTTAGTTGCACTTTAATTTTGTTTTTAAATGTTTTTAACTATTTTTAATAAATTGGAGGAGATTTTAATGACAGAGATTGTAGGGACGATGTAAACCGATCCTGGATTGGTCCTTGGACAAAATCGCGCGAACAGTGCGAGAACGGAAGAAGATTAAGTGAATTCACTGCTAGGTGCGACATGGTTCTCACGAACACATTTTTCTAACACCCAGCGAAAATATTTCGTTCAAGCTGTGGTAGAATTCTTCCCAAATTAGTTACGTTTTGGTTAGTAAACACTGATTCAATGCAATCAAGAATTCCCGCGCATACAAACTGAGAATTATACCGATCATTCGCTTGTTTCATGTTCGCTTCGTCTACGTCTCAGAGTGACAAAGGCTAGTCCTGATATTCCTGCTCCTAATTATTCTCAACTGACAGCGACTATGCTGACAAGTTCTCCAAAGCCTACTTACTAGCTCCAGTTGTTCCAAGTTGCAATATGGGAATAAATTAACGCTGGAACATTCTGAAACGAAAGATCGACTTAGCTAGTTTGGTGCTCCCCCGTTTAACCAACTTAAAAGGACCAAACTGGTTGTCTGTCAATTCTCAATATCTTTACATACAAACAAAGATATCCACGAGAAAAAGCGAAGCAAGATCATTGCGTGCAGAATTTTGAAAAAGTTATGAGGAGGATGAACAAAGACACGGTTTCTTTAGCAGATAAGCTAGAGGTTTCTACTCGCCATAATCGCAGTGGAAAAATATACAATAAATTGGAATAACTCTGTCGTGGTAACAAAGTTAAAGTTGGCATTTCAAACGAAGACTGGTTACTTCACTTTAACCAAACTTTAAACCATCCTGAAATTACACCAGGCTCGTTGCAAAATCAATCCGATCGTCGATAATATTATGCGCATATGCAGTAAACTCAAAGCTAGGAAAGTTGCCGGATTTGACGGAATTCTTCCATATGTCTTTAAATACGATCCCTCGCGGCTTACTGAAAACCTTTATGGCATTATAACTAATTTCTGGACAACTGAGCAGTGCCCTGAAGACTGGCATTGTGCTACTATTGTTCCTGTTCACAAGAAGGATGTTCGGCAAATATCTGGTAACTACAGGGGCATCAGTTTACTTTGCATAGCTGTAAAAATTGCCACAGCGATAGTTGATAGGATTCACCCAGAGAGGGAGAAGATCACACGTCCCAATCAAACTGGTTTTCGTCCTGGTTTGGGATGTGTTGATTAGATTCACATGCTCCGGCGCATCCTGGAATTTCGGACAAAGTTTCAGCGTTCATAGACTGCTCTTCAGCTTTCGACTCACTGAACAGAAAACGACTGTGGATAGCTATGTTACGTGACGGAACCCTGATGAAACTTATGAATCTACGTGCTCTGTACAATAACTCAACTGCTGTAATCTGCAATTGCAACAGATCAACTACAAAGCCGTTCGAACTTCACAGTGGTGTCCGTCAAGGCTGCGTGGCTGCTCCGCTTTTGTTCAACTATGCAATGGATGCTATATTTGCCAAGGTTTCTGGACAAATTGAAGGCGTTCATGTTGGTACGACGCCCATCACCTACTTAGAATACTCTGACGATGCTGTTCTAGCTGAAAATGAATATCAACTGCAGCAAGCATTGGATTTTCTTGTGAAAGTTTCCGGTGAATATGGCGTGAAGATTAATCCCAAAAAATTAGTCATTATGACGTCACAAGCACCTATTGCGATGATTGTATTAAATGATGCTGTGCTCCCCAATGTAATGCAATTTATGTATCTGGGCTCTTTGATTACTTCTGACAAAGGTTCATCTAATGAAGTAAATCGTCGAATTTTTTAGCTGCTGTGTCGTTTGGAAAACTTGCTAATCCATTATGGAGACGAAAAAACATCAATCCAAAGACAAATGAATATTTTCTCTTCATTGGTTCGCACAGTTCTTTTGTACGCAGTTGAAACCTGGACTCTTACAGAGTCAGAGATCATGAAGCTTAACAAATTTGAGGCAAGATGTCTCAGATACATTTGGCACAACACTCATTTTGCATCATTCATATCAAGAGACGACAAAAAAGATCAGTATCCACCAAATTCGAGATAACCTCCAATCACATGAACTTCCTTCCTTGGTATCGCGACAACGTAGATTGCGCTGGTTTGGACACGTTCTTCGTAAAAATCCTGATGCAATCTCACGTTTCGTAGCCTTGGCTTATCCAAATGTCGATTGGAAGAAAAGGAAAGGTGGTCAAAAACGTATTTGGATGGATGCTGTTCGAGATGATCTTCACCCTATTTTGGCCGGTACTTTATCATGGAAACAATGGCAAAGTCGTTGGACTGACATATTTGTGCACGCCTCCGAAAACCGTGAACAGTGAAGAGGAATTAATAAAGAAGTGGCTTTGCCACCAACTTGTATTATTTTATTATTAGTATTGTAATAATAAAATTATATTCATTGATAGAACCAACTGGTTGGTTTAAATGTTCCTGTACAATTTTAACTGAGAAAATTTATTTAGGAAACTATCGATTCAATAGTTTATTGAAAATGTTCTCTTATTTTGTAACTGAATATGGGAATTTAGTATATAAAATATAATTTCTGAGTTTGACTTTGTGATAGACGTAACTAAGGCACTAGATTTGAAGTCACGTGACATGAGTTTGAGTCCCACTACCGGCACTTAGTGCAAGTACTTGTTTGGTTTTACTACATAGTGTTTCTTTTGAAATATTCTGGCAACAAAAGCCAAATAAAATTATTCTTTTTTACATTTCCTATATGATGTTTTAGAATTTATTTTCATGCTACTAGTACTTTTGATTTTGTGCTTTAACCATGGTTTATATTCGTATTCTGTTTTTTTAGGTGTCCGGTGGAGCATTGGAAGATTCATTGTTAATAGCAGGAGTTGCTTTTAAAAAAACGTTTAGTTACGCTGGGTTTGAAATGCAACCAAAATGTTATAAGTCTCCTAAAATTGCCCTGTTGAATATCGAACTTGAACTTAAAGCTGAAAAGGAAAATGCAGAAGTTCGCGTTTATTCCGTTGGGGTATGCATGTTTTATAGATTTGTAACATTTTTGTTTAGGAATACCAAAAAGTAGTAGATGCCGAGTGGAAAATTCTGTATGACAAACTGGATATTTTGTACAATAATGGAGTTAAAATCGTTCTTTCAAAGTTGCCCATTGGCGATGTTGCAACTCAGTACTTTGCGGATCGCGATATGTTTTGCGCTGGTCGTGTACCGGAAGACGATTTGAATCGAACTTTAATGGCTTGTGGTGGTAGCGTGCAAACTACTGTTAATGGTTTGACTAGTAGTGTTTTGGGTACATGCGGTTTATTTGAAGAAATTCAAATCGGTTCTGAAAGGTACGTTAGTCGATTCTTGAGATATTTTGTTTTAATTTCAAAATAGGTATAAATTTTGTTTTAATTTTGTAATGAAAAGAGAATTTGGTGATTACATGTTTAGTTTGAATAAATCAAATAGTTTTGGTAGTTTTTAAAAAAAAACAGTCGTAATGTTGTTAATCGTGTATTATAGAATTACCATTGCCGTTTTCTGGTGCATATAACAGGTATTCTGGCACTTGGTAACTACATTTAGATTTGTATATTTGATTAAATGAATACACAAAATCACTTGAATAGGGAGAACTGCACCAAGGACTAATAATTTATTTGATAAAACAGTAGTTTATGGCAGCCATTTTATTGACTTCATAATTGCAATATCGGAATCAATTATGGAGCCTAGATACGTAAACGATTTTATACTAGATTGCTCAATATTATTTAGTAAAACATTTTGCATATGAATATTGGAACAACAATTCAAGTTTTGTGCTATTTTGATGAACAAATCCAATGAACACTGCAGGTCGATTGGAAGAGCGGCATCGTCATCTTAGTTTAAAACACAGTTGTTTATCATCATAATCATCATCGGGGATAAACAGCCCCCATCGGTTATTATCACCCAGGGTAGTCCAAAAGCCAAAACGTCTGCAAAAACGTCAACTTTTGTAATCTGTACTTAAAGAACAACACTTGAGGTGTGCTGACATTAAATGTTAATTACATCCCAAGTTAAACCCCTCCAATGATCTCTGTTGGCTGCATAAGATAAACAAAAGGACGCCCAATTAAGTAATTCATTTGGACGAGAGGTTTTAGCATAAATAAAAGAACTGAGTTCGCATACTACAATGTCCGTCCAAATTTTCTGTTGGCCGCCTGGCCTTCTTTTCCATCCGGGTAATGGTTGGGCTTCCATAGCTATTCTGGCTGGATGAATGGGCGATCTACTTAAAACGTGGCCAATCCATTTTAATCGTCTTTCTTTCACTAGGGATACATGGCCAATAAATGTTAAGAGACTTACAAATATCTGGGAATGGTCGAAATATTTTATTAGTTATTAAACGAATGCGTTCAATAGAGGACAACGAGCGAAACCAGCAAAACACAGTTGTTAATAGAATTGATTGCAGAGAAATGATTAATGTGTATTTTATAAATTTCTATTTCAGATATAATGTTTTTAAAGAATGTCCACAAGCCCGTACTTGTACAGTTATTCTACGAGGTGGCGCAGAACAATTTATGGAGGAAACGGAACGATCTTTGCATGATGCAATTATGGTTGTTCGCAGGGCTGTAAAAAATGATGCTTTTGTTGCGGGTGATCTATATATATATATATATATATATATATATATATATATATATATATACAGTTTAATATTATTTTATTATGAATAAAGGAAATCCTATTTGCTTCTTGTAAAACATTTAAAAAAAATTATATTAGGATTTTTGTAGTTAACACAGTGATTTTAATCATTCTATGTAGTGTTTATTAGATATTTACTTCAATAGGTTAGAATGCTTTCACACTTTATTTTAAATGCTTTGGGTTAATAATTGACATGATTTAACTATATGGTTCAGTATGTTTTAGTCTTGCCAAAGGTGATAGAGTCCATTGTTACTCCATGTTGACATCTTGGGTGCAGTTGACTATAATGAAATCAATTTTTTATGATTAATTTCGGACATATATTCCAAATAGACCCAAAATTTGTTACGCAACTGTGTCACCTGTAGTCACAACTGACCATGACACAGGAAGTAGTGTAACAAGGTTTTATTCTTATTTTTAGAACTAGTTAATAAAAATTAGTTATTTTCTGTTTTATAACTTTTAGTAAATAGTTTAGAACTGCAGCTCACATTTTTCGGCTGAGTATTATTTCGAAACTATTAATTGTAGCGTCACTAGGGCAAATGAAAAGTACAAGTTCAGTTGTGTGGAAGCTTTATATTTTATTCTATTAGAAAATTACAAATTAGTGATTGTTTGAATATTGTTTTGGGATGCATGTGTTTTAGTGTGATTTGTGTAGCGATGAATTCATTTTTTGTTAAGCTTATCCTTTATAACGTTGAAATGTGAATTGACATTTTTCTAGTATTGCGAGGAAATGTTATTTGAACAAAAACAAGTGGGCGATTGATGTTTTGTAATTGGTTAACTTTTTATCTTACAATTTCAAGGTGGTGGTGCCACTGAAATGCAGCTTAGTGGTTATCTACGAAATGTAGCTCGTAAAATTACTGGCCGAGAGCAACTCATTATTACTGCTATGGCTCGGGCATTCGAAGTCATTCCGAAACAGTTGTGTGACAATGCTGGATTTGATTCAACCTATATTATGAATCAATTGCGTCATTTGCATGCCACAGGTATTGATAATAAAAATTGAAATATTTCAGTAATGTATGTATATTTATGAACTTTTTTTGTATTTTAAGGGTAGATTTTTATCACAATTGTCATTTGTATTTGTCGGGAAGACGAAAGATTTGAGAGCGTGTTTTCATTTCATTAAATGTTTACTGAAATTTAGTGGGCACAGAGACGAGTCTCATTATCGGTATTAAATAACAGCAGGTATAACGGCTTCCGCTACGGCGGGTGGGCGCGAACATACACCCAGGATACTTAAAAGGTATCTAAAGGTATACGTATATCATATGTAGCCCTTGGGCTAAGGGAGATAACCCTGACAAAAAAATCAGGCGACCTCGTCCATCTTTGCGAACAGTGGCGACGTCACAAGGATGCCGTCTACCAGCCAAGAAACTTTGTTATTCTTCCACGCTTGTCAAGCCATCGAAATCGATCGTTCTACATGTCGTATAAATATGGGAAATAATGAAGAGGTGACCACGTCACCAACCAAATGAATGATTAAATATCTGTCCTTTTTCAACTTCGTTAAATTTATTCAATTCATGGGAGCTGGTTACTACTTTACAGCTTCATTATTCCTATATTTGTACGGCATATCAAACGATCGACAACTGTAAACAGTATCCTTGAGATGACGCCACTGTTTGCATAGATTGACGAGGCAGTTTAGACAGGGTTATATCCCTTAACCCAAGGGTTACGTACAGTATACATATACCTTATAAATATCCTGGGTGTATGATTACACTTATTCGCCTTAGCGGAGATCCAGTTATGCCACTGTGAATTCGGTCTCTACTGTTATTAGTGTAGATGTTTATATTCACCTAGTCCAGGATGCATCAGATGGAGGAGGAACAGTCAGGATTATTGGCAGCGAAAACTACACAAAAATTGTATCATTTTTAGCTGAGTAATGTTTAAGTATTAAATTATCACAGATGTGTTTGTGTAGCACATTGCTTACATGGGATATTTTTAAATTTTATATAGTTCAATGTGTATGTATGTTGGGGTACTAATGATCCTGAAGATTTGAGCAATATCTATAATCTCAATTTCCAATAGTGGGGATATTTTTGACTGTTCGTCCTCTATGTGGTGCATCCTGGACTAGATGTCAACAGGCATTTAGACTAGTAACAGCAGGGACCGGGTGCACAGCGGTATATCTGGGTGTTCACTGGATTGGTGCTAGCATACACCCAAGATGATTAATAGGTATCACAAGATAACTATTCACTATGTATAGTTAACTAAATAAGATCGCCTTGTGATTCGTGTGAACACTGGCATCGTTGCAAGGATGCGGTCTTCTTGCCGAGAAACTTCATTCATCCCTCTAAGTTCAATTCGCTTCCGGCATCCTTTTCGTATGGAAATTGGAGAAGCTATTCAAACTTGGAATTAATGAAGAGGTAGCTCTTTCGTCAATTTGTGTGTGTGTATGTTTGTAAATGATTATCTTGAAATGAATCTTACTACTTTATTTTTTTCTGTTTTAGATGGTCTTTGGTATGGAGTCAATATTGATGATCAGTGTGCGTCTGATAATTTTGAAAAAAATATTTGGGAACCTGTCTTAGTTAAAAGTAATGCCATCATTTCTGCTACCGAAGCGGCTTGTTTGATTCTTAGCGTAGATGAAACTATAAAAAATCCCGAATCGAAAAATCCACAAGACAATACACCGGTTCGGCCTTCGGCAATGTGTCATTGAAATTCGGTTATTTTATAAGTGCATTTTATGAACTGGAAATACATTTGTGTTTTGACATTTAGTTTTCATTACGATCACTGGAAGCCATAGATTTTACACCATCCAGTAATACTACAATTTCCATTTAAATATCCAGGAGTTTCATAATGAACATGATAGAAGCTGTAGGGTGTTTTACTAAAACGTCATTCGTATTATTTGATTTATCCACCAGTAGCTTCATCGTGTATGAGCTTTGCGACATTACCATTACTGTCAAAGGATGACGTTCATTTCATTTTGGTTGGTGATGTGACCACCTATTCATTATTTTACATATTTATACGGCCTACAAACGATCGATTCGATGGTTTTATAGGCGTACCGAACGAAGAATAATGAAGTTTCCTTGTGAGGTCGCCACTGATCGCAAATATTGACGAGATCGCCTGATTGTTTGTTAGCCTCAGCCCAACGACTCCGTATGGTATGCGAACACTAAGATATTTTTTAAGTAGCCTGGGTGTATGCTCCATCCATCGTAGCGGAAGTCCGGTTATACCGTTGTGCACCCGGACCCTGCTATTAAGCACACAAAATAATAATAGGCTAAATATTGTAAAAATTATGTAATTTCAATTTATTATCCACGTTAATATAGAAGTAGCTTTTAAAATATGCTATTTTGGCCGACTCAGCCTTCTTAAATAAATATTTTTAAGTATATATGAAGGATCTATTAAGCACTAGATATTATTTTTAATTCTCAATATCTATTTTCACCAAAAAACAATTGGACATAACAAATTAATTTAGATTTAATACCTTTTAATTTTTAAAATGGGTGTAGTCTAGATGTTTAGAAGTATTTGATCCAGGATTGACTTTATAAGCATTACTCAAACCCTCGAGATCATTAGCATCCTAAAGGGCGAAGGTTTTAACGGACTGCCTTTTAACGCACAGTAATGGGCAATGATATAACGGGCTTTTGTTTTGGATAGTATACACTAAAGATACGTTAAGGAAATGTTATATTTAAATGTACCCGCACAAAACTATCAAAAGAAATAATGACGCAGTTTTATAGGCAAATACATTTATTTAGTCCATCCCTTGATGATTTTCGTAATTTACCGATTCACAGCCTCCAAAAGTGCTTACGATCGATAGTAGAAGCGGGATTTGTTTTAAAAACAGCGCTTTGTGATCAATATCAGAAATATATTAAAATTCATAAACACCAAATTCTGTACATCTTTACACAAGCTAAATTCGGACTAGGAAACAATTCCAGTTCGGTCATATTCTTCATATGCGAACACTTCTTTGTGCTGTTCGTCGACGCAAAAGGCAATGTAGTCCAATTCGAGACTGAACGGTCCTTCTATCGTATCCATCAGGGTGAAGGAGATGAGTCGCATGCGGTCTTTGGGCGCTGGCTTTTGATTTTTGTCCACCGTCCCTTTGTTGATTGAATAGAATTTGGAAATGGGAATTTTGGCAATTTGCCAATAAGGACCACCCCGAGTATAGAGCGTAAATCGATTGGCTTCGTACCAAAAAACATCCATAAATTGTATTGGATGAAAAGTCATGCGATAGGCTCTACCATCACCACGATACCTTTATGGGGTGGGCGATAAATTAAGGTTAAAAGCATCTGTCAAACAGAAAAATTGTTGTATTATCCACTATAGTGCACACAACATCCAAACAAGAAACGGAATGTATTATTAAGAACAGTTGACAAAGGACATTCTTTCCTTGTATGTGTGTATAAAATGCAGCAAAATTGTCAATATATTGTTTTCACAATATTCCATTTATCAAAATGAGACAAGGTCACAAATGCTATTATTAAGAGAAAAAAGCGCGCAATATAGGTTAATTTTAAACCAATTCTCTTGTAAAATTGTGCTGATAGCCCTTAACTTTTTAAATAAATGCAAAAGTTGTTTCGGCTATCTATATTTGTAGTAACCAAACTGAAGGAAAAAATCCATTTATCTGCCGAAGTGGTTGTTGAGATACTAAACTCGAAACCGAATGGAGTTCGCTTGGCTTCCCTAAATGTCTTCATATTGTAACAACCAAGAAATTCAAATCTTCAACAGTACCTGTGTTCTTTTAAAAAGTAATGGTCCAAATCTGTACAGGAAGCAGCCAACTTAGAACTGATTTATCTTCATTTCAACGATTAAATTTGAATTTACAAGTAATCGAAATATAATTAGAACTTTACCTAATTACAATGTGAGTATATCTAGGCATGTAGTATCCCACTTGAAATCCAAAAATGTTACTTTCGGGACAACGAAGATTGGCAAACCCGGCCCGAATAAGATCACCGCGGGCCGGAACGCGAGTGCTGATAAATCCACGGAAATGACCATAGCCTCGAAATGCGGGATCTGAACGTGTATTGACCAAGGCTTCAGAAAAAGCCTGTTTACTTCCTGGTGGTGGTCCAATAACAGGTCTGAAAAAATTAAGTTTTGGTAAAAATCACGTGCAACCGACCTGATATAATCAAAATGTGTATATTGCATAAACTGACCTGTAATTGCACCAACATATGTTCAAAATAAGACACAAAAATCTAATTGCACTCATTTAAACCAAAAGTTGACAACTGCTTGTGCGCTTACTACTAGAAGTTGTGCCAATTTTTATTATACAACACGAATCAAACCATTATCAGGTTTTTGGTATTTGGTTTATAAAACACAAATAAAAAATTAATCTACTGTATAGAGTCAATGAGATGCCAATGATCCCGAGGATATGGGTAATGCTAATAAAGTCTCAATTTCCAACGATGGTCAGGTTCCTGACTGTTCGTGCTCCACGTGGTGAATGCTGGACTTGATGCATCTAAACTAATAACTGGGTTCCGCTACAGCGGGTGGGTGCGAGCATACACTCAGGACATCTTAAGGTATACCATATGTAGCCGATGGGCTAAAGGACATAACCCTGACAAAAATTTAGACGGCCTCGTCACCCCGTCACAGGATGCCGTCTACAAGCCAATAAACTTAATTGTTCTTCTCACTTTGTTACACTTATCAAGCCATTGAAATCGGTCGTTTTATGTGCCGTATAAATGTGGAAAATAATGAAGAAGTGACCATATCATCAACATTGTAAAACCTTTATTTCCAATAGTTGGAAGAAAGGTTATATTTGACAAATGATGTACAATATCAAATAGCCACCATATAGTAACTAAATGCCTTTAACAATGCCAATTAATTTTATTGTTTGACGATGTTAAGCTGCAATAAAATACACACACACAGAAGAATCATAATTATTTTCACATTATTAAAAATTTAACGTCAATCCGAATCTAAATGCAGTTTGTTTACTTAAAATTAAAACCAGAATTGTTTCTCCCATCTAATAGTACCGACATTAATGTCGATATACAGTAGGTTTAAGTATACTGAAAATATCTCAATTCTGTACAAACCCCGTTTTTGTTAGAGTGAAGATTGCACGAACCTACATGAACAACCTAACCGACACTATGCCGAACCAACTGATTACAAAACAAGGCGATCATTGGTAACTGAAAAATCGCCATTCTTTGCACTTCCTTCAATAGTTGACGTCTTTTTTCATGTTGATAAACTTATTAGACACGTCATTCATTGTCGATTGTGCACAGTTACGCCTACAGTACATTAAATAATCGATTTGATAAGCGTAACAAAATCTCGTGGCTGATAGACAGCATCCTTGTGAAGGCGCCAGTGTCAGTAAAAATTGACGAGGCCGCCTGATTTTTTGTCAGGGTTATCTCCCTTCGCCCAACGACTACATATGGTATATATATACACCTTAAGGTACCTGTAAGTACCCACCCGCCAAAGCAGAATCCTAGTTATACCGCTATGCATTTAGTCCATACTATTATTAGTCTAGATTCCTATGGGTACTTAGTCCAGGATGCGCCACATGGAAGAGGATCGGTCAGGAATATCACCATCATTGGAAATTGAGATTTTATGAGCATTACTCAAATCTTCAGGATCATTAGTATCGAGAAAATTACAATTGTATTTTCTTCGTAACACTGTACGTTGCATACAAAACTAGCCACTAAATGAGTTCCAGTTAAAGAACTTTGTTTTTAGTTAACAATTGTATACCTACTGCATAGCACAAGAAATAGTCCATTAATAAACACACACGCTTGTTCCTACTTTACTACCGGATCGATACAGCCAAATTCGTGATTGGTGTCAAGTGACTTGTCAAACAATTGTTGAAAATAGTTGCCACCATCATGAACAGTGTCGGAATCGAAAGCGTGTTTCGGATAGACCCGCTGGCCCTCGCCGACCACCTTGGCACTACCAGCTGCAGATCTGTCGGAGCGCACAAATTCAGCCCATGAATAGCCTTGATTGTACGTACGGTCGGTGCTGACAGTCCAGTTGGCAAAATCGAAATCGGTCAAATAGGGAAATCTAACAAAATATCGAGTCAATCCGTGTCCAGTACTCTAGAATATGGAACATAAAAAGCAACATTTTATTAACAACAAATTGATTTAATAAATGCTAATAATCCACGATGATTTGAGTAATGCTTATAAAGTCTCAATTTTCAATGGTGGTGATATTCCTGGCTGTTCCTCCACCACACGGTGCATCCTGGACTAGGTGCCAACAGACATCTAGAATACAGTATATTAAATGATCGATTTCGATAGCTTGATAAGAAGAATATCAAAGTTTCTTGACTAGTAAATGGCATCTTTGTGACGTCGGCACAGTTCGCAAAGATTGACGATGCCGCCTAATTTTTTGTCAGGCTACATATAGTATACTTATACCTTAGGATACCTTTTAGGTATCCTGAGTGTAAGCTTGCACCCACCTGCTGTAACGGAAACCCAGATATACCGCTGTGCACTCGGACCCTGCTGTTATTAGTCTAGATGCCTGTTGGCACCTAGTCCAGGATACACCGCGTAGTGGAGGAACAGTCATCAATATCACCATCATTGGAATTTGATATTTTATAAACTTTACTCAAATCTTCAGGATCATTAACATCCCAGACAATATATATATACATAATTTTAAAAGTTAATTTATTCATTGCAAATTAATTTTATCTAACACATGCGCTTTGCTATGTAAATACGAATGTTTAAATTAAAAATTTTCTTTAAAAAAATTGCAATTGCATCATCATTTTATTGAATTATTATAATGTTAATTATTATTAAACAGTCACCTGAATACTTTTTATTCAAAAGCGCAAAAAGAATGCAAATAACAATACTTATCATAAAAAATAATTAATTAATTGATTTAACTTATCGTGAAATAGTTACTTTGTTAAAAAAAACTCGATTACCTTAAATTAAACCAAAAATTGAAATTTGCGTTTTAGTGACAGCAGTATGTGCATCCACTATTTACAAAATCAAATGAATACTAAACCAAGCCTTGTGAACAATTTTGCTGTTCGCAAAATACAACATATCGAGGGTTATATAAAACACAATTGTAGACAATAACTGCTACAACATTTTGCAATTGGACACATCTATAATATACTTTGATTGTCGCCACCAACATACATACACACACACATAATCAATAAATTCAATTTCTTTGTAATTAAATAACTAAAAGGTAGATTTGAAATGTCAGTTAGAAGTCACTTCAAAAATATACCAAAATTGCTACAAATAAACCATCTTCTTCCTATCCTAATTTTTAACGAAATAAGTTACAAATAAACTTTATATTCACAATAGGCAACCTAGTTGGTAATCCTGAGGATTTGATTAATTTCAAATAGAAATATAAGAAGACGTAAACTGTGAGATAAATTCATTTCGTATATTTTCGTCAGTCACAAACATATAACATTTTAGACACCCACATTATTTACGACAATTTCAAGAATAACCCAAGTCAAGTTCTGGATTATTTTGTACAAATTACATACCTAACTTAATACGTTTTGTTTTGATGGTTGCAGTTCCAAACAAAGTAGCATCATTTGTGTATTGTTATTCAAACATGTTGATTTGAAAACCTACATCAACGCTTGTGTTAGGCAATTCAGTTTAAATTCGACTTGATCTGTCGCCAATAACAAAATTAAACCAAAATGACATCAGACATCCTTATCTAAGATAATATCTCTTTGTATTTGGTAACTATAATCTGCCCTGTTTACCACAGCATTTAAACATGATGCAATTGTTTCAGTTACCAACTAGTTTCATGTATTATATACTACAAAATACCGAATAATAAATGTGACAACCTTTTTCATAGCGACTTCACCTAAACAATTCGGCATGTTCTTAATTAAACTGTTAATGTAATCTCATTTCTAACAATAAAATGAATTAAACAAATTATTCCTTGATTTTTTGTATTCTTATAAACATTTTATTTTATCATTCCAAATGATTAGTCTGAGTCCAGGATGCATCATGAACAAACGCTATAAAAATCACTATCATCATCAAACATTATCAACAATTAAAAATTAAACAAAAATTACCTTGCATTTGCCCGATAGTCAAATCTTTATCCAATCGATCCATATCCGCAAGCAATAACAATTTTGGTTCGGGAATGGATAGAAATAGTTGGGATAAACCGGAAAACCATTTGTTCCAAAACGACTGCGTTTCTATAAGATCTATACGCCATGTGTATGCCCCTTGGTTGCACCGATGTATATTTGTCTTTAGACCTTTATTCGCATTGTGTGACAACGTCCCAACTGGAATGTTTATAGTCTGATCCATGCAACTATTGCAATTTGATAATTGACTATCACATTGATCAATTTGCTTCTTTACAATGTTAAAAAAATAATTAAAACTAGTTGCTTCGTCTGTTCTGTGATTATCATGTAGTTTCACAAACCAATAAATAATTAACTAACAAAAATATGTAATTGTCACAATTGTCTACAATTTGCAAAACCTCTTCAAACTTTATTGCAACAACTCATTTTAGAACCCATCTCATCCCAAATGTACATGCATTTCATGTTGTAAATGTTGCTTGTAATTACAACATTGTAAAATAAACCATTTATTTATAATTAACATAAAAATTTGCCTATTTACATCTAACAAACTTAAACAGTCAAATATTTCAAGTACATTTAAAAACCTACAGTATGTATAAATATTATAACTAATATAAAATTTTCAAAACCAATCTAACTGTGCAAGACGTAGTAAATAAAAAAAGGTAGCTCTATTGAAAACTTTAAATTTCAACTGACTTATTGAATTTCATTAAACTTGGTAAAAAAAAATTAAATATATCAATTGAGTAATTTTATTAACCAAGGGTTAAAAATCCGCCACATAAACGGTTAAAAAGTAAAAAACTGATATAACATTAAAATTACTTAAAAACTATGCCGGATGACAAAAGTCACTGGAGCGTTAGACTTGAAACCGGATAGGCATGAGTTTGAATCTGGCTACCACACTGAATACAAGCCCTTATTTATCATCGCCTAATGTCCACTAGCTGAAAAACGTTTCCTGAGAAACATTTTATTGTACATTATCTATAGAGCTAAAAACGGCGTAGCAATCAACAGAAAACATAATTAACATAAAATCATTAAAATTAGGAAGTTGCCTAACCAAATCCCACGTTTACCGCTTATCAAAGCAGCAAAAGCAACTTTGTGACAGAAAATTGAAAAATATAAATCTATAAATTTTTGGAAGGTCCAGAAAAATTTCATTAAAATGATTTTTATGTAAAATCAAGAATATAAAAAAGCACCTACATAAAATATTCTTACTGCCCAATACTCTTCAAAAATATGGAGATTGTAATAATAGAAAAACAGCTGGTTTGAAACAACAAAAATAGCAATCAACATAACTAACTTCATCAGAACCATGGTCATTGTTCTTATTACCAACTGTTTCTTCACTTTCAATATTTTCAGTAATTGAATGAATCGAAGAACTGTGGTTATCTGATTTATTAGTTATCCCATGAGTTTCACCATTATCATGTATAACAGCAATCTCTCTTTCAATTTCACTTGTAGCGGTCTCGCCAGTTAAAATACGTTTTAATTGACCAGGAAAAGAAACCCTAGCAGATTGCACGTTACGTATTTGGGAAGATCTGACACTAAAAAGTACCAAAATAATCACTTTTGAAGGTTATAGCAAATTTATCTAAACAAATATAATAAATGTGCTCATTTAAATATATATAAATATCTAGTCATTTAGTTTTAATAAAAATAAAATGCTAAATACCTCCATTCAATGGCATGAGATAGAGAACGAAAATGTTTTGGACGACTTTGCAGAAATGATGACATTCCTCGTAAGCAACTCATAGCAGATCCTTGCAAAAAAATAATCAACAATTTATTAAACAATACTCTTAATCTATATTTTAAAAATTAACCGTCAATACGCACATGTTTATATTACACAAAAATGAAAGCTAACCTACCTTCTACTACATCAATAACTACCAAGCCTGCTAAAGATGGGATAGTGCGTTTACAAGCCACATGTACTGCAACTGCACCACCCAAACTACAAATAAAAATAAAACATGCAGTGTTAAATTAATAGAATATTGTAGCAATATATTCAACATTCCATAAAATATAATAAAAATAACAAAACAAACCTATGTCCTACTAAAACTATCGGCGGGGCTTCCGTAGGATACATTGCGAATATTATTTTTATAATATCTCTAGACAAATGAGTTTTTACTTCCTTACTTGGACAATGTATCAATTGATAAATCTGAATTATCTTCACAGTTCGTATCACCATGTCCTCTCATATCAACCGCCAAACACTGACATTTTACCTGCTCAGTTACGAGTTTCTATAATAAATTTATGAAGGGAAAAATAAAAATTACGCTCAAAACTGCCCATGTCAAAGCTGAAAATCCTCCTCCGTGAATAAAAAATAATAAGGGGCCCTCAACACCACGACGATAAATGCGAAAGGTCTAAAATTATACTTCATCAATTTAATCTACCCCAACATCCAGCTCTATATCGTCACTAATATTAAAATATTCGCTCCATTTTACCGGTTCATAAGAACTGTTAATATCAATACAACCACTAAACATTTTGTAAATTAATAATTATTTGTATTGTAAAATGCAAACCTATCAGCATCCTTGCATTTCGCAGACCGCATTCCAGGCAAAGCGAATGTTGCGAATCTGGAGATACTTTTCAAATCCGTATACTTTTATTTCTTACGACACATTTTTAATATTTAAAAATTAGTATGTTTTAATTTAAATTAATGTTAATTAATATTTATAAATAAAATTAATTGGCTACAAATATTAACATTACTAAATAATTTTGTTTAAAAAAATTATATAAAATATTAATTATACGGTTTAATTTTTTTATTACTTTTAATTTATTTACATTTAAAAATTCTATTTTTCACATTTATAAAAATTGTACAGGGTTATATCTAAAATCACATTATTATAACAGGTACAAAATTAGCATAATTATATTTTTATTAATAACAGTTTTAAGTTTCAGGTTTCGGAAGTAAAACTCCTTTTAGTCCTTGGTTTAAAATTGTCAACTATTATAGATGAGAGTACATTAAAATAAATAGAAATATAAAAATAAAATGAAATATTGAACAAAATTATGTGGGTAATGAGAATCATAAGCCGATTTAAATGTCTTAAGGGATGAGGCTGAGACGAAGTGAACAGGTAAGCTATTCCAAGCTGAAATAACCCTATAAAAAAATTGTAAAAATGCAGACGGGACTGAACTTTAGGTTGAGAAATCTTAAAAGGGTTTCCTCTAAGCGAATCATTGGAGAGGATAAAAAGGTGCTTGAACCGATTGGAATTAAGGAGTTTAAAAACTAAGATAAGCTCATCCCCGAAGTCTTCTATTGTGCAATAGGAAAACTCTAAGCGCTTCTAAACGCTTGGGATAAAAAGTATTTTTGAGTGTTTGAAGCGTTTTAGTGAATTTCCTCGCACATTCTGAAGTTTGAAAATGTCCACCTTTAGGATAGGAGACGTAACTTGAATACAGATTTTAAGGTACGGTCGAATATAAAATTAAAAAAGACTAGTACAACTAATAGGAATGTTACCTAAATACAACACAAAATAGTATTTTTTATATTAACAAATGTTAATATATTAAGCAGGACTCTTGCTAAATGTGATTAGAGGTTTATTTAAATAATAAATGCAAAAAGTCAATTTTCTTGTTTATTAATTTTTAACTACATTTAGATGCTACTAACTGAAATAAAAATTTTAATTTTAAATATTTAATTGCTATTTTAAAAAAATAAAATTTAATTTTTGACCTACATTTTCATAAAATTGTATAGTATGTAAAATTTTATATTTTAGTCATTGTTTTAAAAAATCAATGTTACAATAACAGTTTAAACAAATTGTATTATTTATAATTATTAATTTACTTTAATTGTTTTATTTATTTATTACAAAACCCTTTGGTTTAAACATAAGCGTGAATAAATAAGATAGCAATTACACCAAAAAACAACAATAAAGTCCCTTAATTCAAAAAGAGCATAAAACAACAAACTTTTTTCATGTATTTAAGCATTTTGCCAATCGTTTTGTTTAATCCCATAAAACATTTATTTTAATTAAATCTTTTAAAATAGTTTTTAGCCAAGTTTTCTGTATCCTGCCAGATTTTTTACCATGTTCAATCGTCTATTCCAAAGCCGTTCTTGCTGATCTTTCAAGTAATTATCTAATTATGTCATGTAGTAAACGAGAATAAGTTATTCTTATGATCTAATTAATTAAATGGTAATTACGCTAAGTAATTTTTTAAATATTTCTAAAATACAGGCAATAAAAGACGTCTACCAATTTATCAGTCTTGTTTGTTCGCTTCCACGTTTTATATATTGCCGTATGATTATTATTGATGAGTACAAACAAAGTTTTGTCTTCAGGTGAATGGAAGAACATAACCATATTGATTTAAGGCTATGAAAAACTAACATTGCTTTTCCAAGTCTGATTTTAACATCAATTTCGGTTTTTCTGTCTTTAGCAATAACGATTCCCAGATATGTAAAGGAATCAACAGTATTAATATTTTGTCTATTTATTTTAATGTGCAAATAATCTTTTGGCGTAATGTTCAACACTTTCGTTTATAAACAGTTAATCCCTAAGCGAATATAAAAACTAATATCACTGAAACGTGTTGTCATATTTTGCATCATTTCTGGAGATTCACTAAGTAAACCAATACCATTTGCAAGGTCCACATTTGTTTATCTGCCATGGTTCTATTTAATACCATAAGAAAAATTATTTATGGACCGAGTCATAATAAAATTACTTACTGGAAAAAACAAAAAGAGTGATAAAATACATTCTTGAAGTACTCTTGTAACACAGTTTTATACATAGCAGTGTGACTACTTTTTGTTAGAAAATAACGTAAATTTTGGTATAACAAACGCATAATATTTACATATTTTAACGATATTCCGTAAAACTTAATAATTTTTACAAAGATTCTCAATGAACATTGTCAAAAGCTTTTATAAACTTAACAAAATTGATTCTAAGTGATTGCTAAAATTGTTGACTATGTTTAATAATGTTACGGAAAGTAAGTATTTGCTTATTACAATTTTATCTTTTCAAAGACCCAATTGTTGTTTTAAAAAATGTTTATTTAACGCATTATTTAAACGGTTTTAAATTATTTTGCAAAATACTTTACAAGAAATAAACAATAAAGTTATTGAGCGCCAATTATTGCAATCGTTTAGACTTCCTTTCTTATGAAGAGTATCAATTAATCCTTGTTACAAATTATTTAAAATTTATACATCGTGTCATATAACATAAAATAAATAAACATGCTCGCATACTATTACATTACTTCTATATATATATATATATATATATATATATATGTATGTATGTATGTATGTATGTATGTATGTATGTATGTATACATGCGTATTTCATAAAATGTATATTTAATAAAATATTTCAATAGAAATAAGTTATTTTTTATGTTGTAAGGCTACTAAAAAGGTTTGACTTAAATAACTACTATATATGCAGGAAGTTTCTTAGAGGATTGTATTTGGTTGATATACAGCTAGATACATATCTACAAACTTTTAGTAAAAAGAGATTAACTTCGATATATGCATTAATTTAATACAATAAAAAATTTATAATAATGTTTGTATTTTATTTTTAAAGCAATAAAAGTACAATTTTAAAATGTGTTGCAGTTAAATAATGATTAGTTAAATTGAAAAAATGAAAATGATAAGATAAAATATTGTTAAATAACAAAAACATATATAAAATTTCATTAAATTGTACCATCTTGAAAACGTTGTTTTAAATACGCAATCTTGAAAAAGCACATTTAAAACGTTGTCAATTGACAAATAAAATCAATTATAACGTTTAAATGTAGTATAATCAATCAACAATAGATTCCATCCAGGGATGAGGACTTATATTTCCATACTAAAATATTGCAAATATAATAAAATAATTTAATTTAATACAATTAAAATGTTAATTATTGTAACAATAATACTGGCAATGTATTTCTAATTATTTAATAATCCAAATGCATTTTTAATGAATTGTTACAATAATTGATAATTAAAACTTGCATTACATTAATTTGACTTTCTTTTACCGAATTCTAAGTCCGTATTGAGAAGAGGAGAGAGTTGAGACATAATTTATGTTTGTAGTAAACAGATCCT
>JAKXYG010000829.1:0-40845 GCA_025895645.1 Cardicola forsteri | reverse complement strand
TGATTGCATAGACTCCGTATAAACTGAAGTAATATTGAATGGTTTAAGTGTCATACAAGTGTTAATTAATGTAAATTAGTAGGAAATGTAGCAGTGTACAAATGTAAACCTTTATTTACATGTACAATATTTTGAAATTACAAAATTTTAAATGGAATGAAGTACACGGAATAATTTAAATTCTTATATTTATTTATGAAGTCATTGTTCTGTAACAAAATGAATATAATTGAAATGTTTTCCGTATTAAACTGTTCTAACATTTTCAAGGTCAAGAAATCCTCTTTTGATAGAAGAATACACCAAGTTGACTCACACTTACTTACGAAAGTTGATCAATAGGATTTTTTAATTGTTTCTTCTACCGCTTAATCTTCTTAGAGGGGATTAGAAATGAACCGATCTAAAGCCTGAGACAGGAAGAAGATCCGACAGTAAATGAAACCCACGCCAAAACTAGTTAATGGTCATAATCCTTCAACTTGGTTTGATACATAATCAAAAACAGCAACTCTTCATTAAATAGGGAAAAGCTGAAGAAAGACGAATAAGAACCTCAATCTTTAATGCCAAAAGTTGAATGTACAAATACATGTAACAATCCTGTTGCCCTCTTCAGAACGAAAGGGTGTTGAAATAAATAAAATTGGCTAATTCTAACGGTTCTACGCCATTCTCGACATGTACTTATAATTGATTTTATTATGCAGTGTAAAAAGGGGCAATTAAGTAATAAGTATTGTAGGATGCTAATAATTCTGAGGATTTGATGAATGTGTACAAAGTCTCAACTTCCAATCATGGTAATATTTCTGACTGTTCCTTCTTCACGTGATGCATCGTGTACTTGGTGCTAAAAGGCATCTACACTAATAACAGTAGGGACCGAGTGCACAGTAATATAAATGGGTTCCCGCTTTAACCGGTGGGTCCAAGCATACACCCAGGGTACTTAAAAGACATTTTAAGGTATATACATATAGTAGGTGATATATATATACCATATGTAGCCCTTTGGCCAAGTGAGATAACCCTAACAAAAAATCAGGCGACCTCGCCAATCTTTGCAAACAATGGCGACATCACAAGGATACCGTCTACAAGCTACGAAACTCCGTTATTCTTCTACGTTTGTGTTACGCTTATCAAGCCATCAAAATCGATCGTTATAAATATGGATAATAATGAAGAGGTGATCACGTTACCAACCAAAACGAATTTATTACATACCAAAGCTTTAACATTTTTGCAAATTCCTTTTTCTACACCATTTTCTCGGCTATTCGTTTGTTTATATCAATTCCAACATAAAAAAACTTACAATTGAAAAACAAAAGTATTCAAATTGGCATGTAAGAGAGAGACTACAAGCAACATGTACTACATACCAACGTTTTAACATTCCATTTGTGCGCAGGCGCAAAGTTTATCGATTTCGATTTAGTCCCGACTGGTTCAATAAGTCGATCATCAATTGGCACAACGCTCATTTCGTTATCGATTAATAATGGTTGTTCCATCTGATTCAAACCCGAAACCGTCATCGATGATTGGCTGATATCCATAATCGATATTTTGCGTCCCATTTGACCAACGAATGGCCTACGATGAACTTCGGCCAACGTTTGTACATTTTCAGGCATTGTTGTTTGACTACAAAACCTTTTGCTTACTGTTATGCCATATTGTAGTGATATCGATTTCTTTATATAAATAGTGTAAATGAGTTTGTGTGTATGTGTCTTTCTAATTAGGTTATGTCACTAGTTAAGTTAAATAGTGGTTTAAAAAAATACAAATAAAATAAGAACTTATAATTACATAGTAACAACAATTGTTTAAAAATGAATGGATAAATTGGATGAGTTATGCTACCTATAAACAAAGTTTTTTAGTTAATAATAAATAAAATCTGGATAAAGAGGAGGATTTAAGCGCCAAGTTAGAAACCCGGTTTTTGTAAAAAATAATCTATATTGCTGCGGAAACAAACATACAAATATAATAATAATAATGACAATAATAATAATAACATTAATATTAATAATAATAATAATAATAATAATAATAATAATAATAATAATAATAATAATAATAATAATAATAATAATAATAATAATAATAATAATATTAATAATAATAATAATAATAATAATAATAATAATAATAATAATAATAATAATAATAATAATAATAATATTAATAATAATATTAATAATAATAATAGTAACAGTAATAATAGTAATAATAATAATAATAATAATAATAATAATAATAATAATAATAATAATAATGAATGATGGAGTAAATCAAAAAAGAAAATTAGTTAGGAGAACTTTGAGAAAACATTGACCGTAGGATGTTGCGAAGGCTTGGAAAGGACCAAGCACTGATAATATTAGAAGGTCGTGATGACTTTATGGGATAAATGGTGTGATTTTATCCAAGAGTTTGTTCTGAGTTTGACCAGTTTGAAATAATAACTCCCAAGCGCCTACGGTAAAAAAGGGCAATTTGAACCGGAATTAATCACACCCTAACTGCACAAAGAAAACAGTTTTAGAGAAGAAGGGAAAATTTAAGCAAATGGACATAAAGAGATCATAGATTCCTTTTCCCAACGACTAATAACCTACTTGAAATGGTTTAATTTGTGTCAGGACAACAATTGACAAACTTTATGTATGATCTCTAGAGTTAGAAATGGCTTCGAGTTCTATTGCCGATACTAATTGCAGGTTGTCATTTGATCATTTGCTAAAAACTGCCCAGGTAGAAAATAATTTCTGTCGAACATTTAAGTCGATGTAATTAAACAGTACAACGCTCAATTCGAAGGTAGGGTGTGTTCGATCTCTGGATTTGAGTTAAAAATGCGATGTGGATGCCACAAGATTCCGCCTAACAGCATTACAGTTGTGCCAAGACAATAAACGTCTCATCAATCAATAACTGGACTTGCAGTACATCACTCGGCGAAAGACGTAGTTCCCCTAAAACATTCCAAGTGGAAACAATTAAAAAAAGTATAACAAATAATTATTAAGTTTTTCATTCGTGTAAACAAATTGAGACAGGATACATTGGTACCATCCACGTAGAAGTCTACAAGTATAACTCTTCAAGACTATTCTGTCTTTTCACTGCTCCAACGTAGGAGCTCATCTGCCTTCTATCCTTCAATAGGTCAGAGACGTTAGCTGTTGGAATAGAAGCGCACAAATTGCCAGACTACAACAAAGCTGTGTTCTTCTTGAAAGTCGTCGAAATAAAACTTTTGACTGGATTTTTTATGCTGGAGTCTATTCAACGGCGTCAGATATTGACTTGCTGTAAAAGTGCCTATCGTGTTAAAATTATTTAAAAGCCTCGGAAACTGAATTGGTCTCTATCACTCACAGTTAATGGTCACGAGGATATGAGTAATGCTCATAAAATTTCAATGTTCAGTGATAACAATAATCCGATTCTCTAATTCCACCGCCGACCCGCTAAATGTGGGCCCACGTTTGGCTTTGCTAAAATGTTCACTGTTGAAAGTTGTTTCCCGTAAAACATTAAATTAGTAACTAAATTATATATATATATATATATATATATATATATATATATATATATATATATATATATAACATATACAAGCATCCATGCAAAGTACTTAAAATGTATCTTAAGGTCTGCGTATATACTAGCTTTTAGACTGACAAAATATTCAACGGCCTGGTTAATTTTTGTGACCTGTAGCGTCATCACAACGACGCCATTTATTAGTCACAATTGCTGTACATACAAAGATTTTGGGCACATAAAACCATGAGAGGCAATCGTCCAAAAGGCTTCTCTAAATGTGAAAATAATGAAAAAGTAACGGCGTCGTCAATCCCCCATCAATTTGTCGATTGTTAAAAATTGTTGCCTTGTTCACTATTTGTGTTTGTGCCAAGTACAAAATGTTATATGTGAGCTCTCTTAATTGAACATGTATCCGTCCTGTGCACCATTTACAACTAAACAACGATAAATCAATATTCTTGTTTGTATATAACTCATTTAAATTGATTTATTTTTAACTTTTTATGTGCATTATAAAAATATAACAATGAAGAATAATTTTTATTTGCATAGGTTTTTGAAAACAAGACTGCAATGCTATTATAACTTTACAAATAGCAACAAACTATTATTTTATAAGTAAAAATTACTAAAAGATGTAAACTGTGAGATGAATTTGTTTCATGTATACACATGTCACTTACAAACAGTTTCAGCATATATAAGCAAAAAAGAAATGTTTAAAGCTGACTTTACAGGAGTTCATGTTAATACAAATCAATGACAAGACACGTAGCATGACGTATAGGTTGATTCAATGTAGACTTCTGGAGTCTGGACTGAACGGAATAACAAAAGCCGGTTTTATCTTGTCTCTGCTGTTCTATTTGATTTTATTCTCTATCCTTACTCGAACGTCAAACGAAAAATCTGAACCACTTTACAATATTGTAACTGCATATGGAATCAATATAGTGCTCTATGCTTTTCTTAAGTAATGCGGTTCTATGTTGTAACTGTTATTGTAATCTGAATGTATGCTATTTTCAAATAATAATAATAATAGACGGTTAAGGAACCCTCGCGTTCGTCTACATATTACAATCACATAGCATAAATGATAATGCTTATAGGTTGTTGACGCTAAACAGTCATTGTACAATGAGTGTTGGCAACACATTTTTCGCTTACAAAAATATACACAGAGCAACGTGGGTTTCTCCCGACGGAAAAACAGCAAACGATATTGACTACATTTGTATTAGCACAAAATGGCGATCTTCTTTGCAAGATGTACGCCCATATCGCTGTGCTGATTCAGCTCCTTTAGAAGCGCATAAAACTACTAACCAACAAATAAAAACATTCAAAAACATCTTCATTGCAATGTTGATACATCTTTAATATATTTATGCTCCTTATATACTAATTCAACCATGCGAAATACATTCAAATGATGTTTTTCACACAAAAAATTGTCCAGTGTTGCTTCTCTTTGAAAATGGAATATAATATATGATGTACATTTAAATTACAAAATATGTTCATAAAGTACATATTCGTTACTTTTATTCAAAACTGTTTTATTTACATAAAATGTAGGTTTTCGGATTAACAAATATATTTTAACAATCTTTAACTAAAAAACTAAATATCAAAAAAGAACAATTAATTAATTAACAATTGAACGAAAAGTTGAAATAAAGTGAGAATTATAAAATGGTGTAATTTTAAGCTTAAAAATATTCCTAAATAGATTAATAATAAATCTCGAATAACTTTTATTTAAACAGATTCATCGTTTAAACAGTTTAAAATAAATGTTTGAATTGAAATTTGTAAAACATCAATTTTTGTTACTTTATTGATGAAAGAAGTAGTAAGCAAATGTATTGTAATAATTTAGTTGCTTATCTGCGTACTTTTGTATCGATCAATTATTGTGCAATTAAACGTCTAATGTCAAGAAGCCATCTCTTCACTAGAAAATAATCTGCATGTCCCCGAATCAACAGTTCAATTAGTAGATTAGTCAACAAATGATGGCCTAAAATTAAATCCTTAAAAATGTAAGGTACTTCTTTTCGGTTCATACTAACCTTCAACACAATAAATTCAACTTCACCCAAAGTTTCGTATAAAAAATGTGGAGATTGTCACTTCTGATAATTTTCAATATTTTGGTGTTGTACTGAATAACGAACTTACCATATTGAGCATTTGCTCACAAAATCTGGGCGTTTTCGTTACTATATGAGACGGCTAGGGAATCATCGAGTTCGTTTACATATTAATTCATATTTTAAAGCTACATTTTATCCAATAATATTATTTTGCTCTCCCGTAATATTCTCGGGACTAAAAAGAAAAGACTTTATGAAGTTAACAATATATCACAATCCATCGACATTTCAAGGGACGTAATTAACATTTAATGTCAGCACACCTCAAGTGTCGTTCTTCAAGTACACATTACAAAAGTTGACGTTTTTGCAGACGTTTTGGTTTTTGGACTACCCTGGGTGATAATAATCGGTGGGGGATGTTTATCCCCGATGATGATGATGATGACATTTCAAGGAATTTTATCAATCGTATCTCCAACATCACACAACATTCACTTTGTCATAATTCCAGCAAATCAATTGCATCACGAAAGACCAGAAGATCACGTATCGACGTCAAGTGCAGAACAAATGTGTACTTAAATTCATGTCTGCCGTTACTGTCCAGTCCCAATAAAGTTTAAAGTGACCTTTACATAAACTTTCCATGCATACCTACATCCAGGTTGTTTTAATACTCATACTTCCACATGAGTCATTCACAGTTGATGTTATATTAGTATACTACTAACTATAGTACGTTTCCAAAGTAGTATTATGCCCCTTTACGCACATGACATTTAAATATACGTTAATTTTTGAGCCATTAGACTGTAATTTAATCTTATTTTATTTTCTGACTGATGTTACATACTGCTAATTGTATTGTATTTTGCAATTGTACATATTTATGTGTGCTGAAAGCTACTTCTACTGAAGTATCTAAGCCAGTAACCATAATAAAAATAATATGCCGGTGTGGTTTGGCGGCACACAGCGCTCAATTCGAAACCCAGTAGCTTTACTCATGCTAAATGGGGAGTATGAATGTGTTGGGGAACTGTAATTTGGAGACGTAACAACAACACATCCTCATTAATTCCAAATTCGCATAGTATCTCGAATAATCCCCTTTCCATTGTTCACAGTTTTCGGAGGCATGTAGGAATATGTCAGTCCAACCGACTTAGCCATTGTTTTCAAGATAACGTCCCGACCAAGGTAGTGTGAAAATCGTCCCAAACAGCATCCATCCAAGTACGTTTCTAACCACCTTTCCTCTTCTTCCAATAAACATTTGGACAAGCCACGGTTACGATACGTAAGATTGCATCAGGATTTTCAAACCAGCGCAATCTTCATTGTTGCGATACCAATGATGAAAAATTGTGAAATTAGAAGTCATTTCGAATTTGACGGTTGCTAATCTTTTTCGTCCAATCCGGAGAATGCAAAATGGGTGTTGTGCCAAATGTATCTGAGACATCTTCCTTCAAATTTGTCAAGCTTCTTGATCTCTGACTCTGTAAGAGCCCACGTTTCAGCTGCTTACAGAAGTACTGTGCGAACCAATGAAGAAAAAATGTTGATTTTCGTGTTTGACCTAATGATTTTTAGTCTCCAAAGTGGACTGGTAAGTTTTCCAAATGCAACAGCAGTCAAACAAATTCAACGGTTTGCTTCATTAGATGAAACACCGTCAAAAGTAATCGAAGAGCCCAGATGCGTAAATTCCTTTACATTGGGGAGCACAACACCATTTAATACAATCCTCGCATCAGGAGCTTGAGACGACATGACTGATGTTTTTGGAAACTTTCACAAGGAAATCCAATGCAAAAAGTCGGATATCGAATTAAGTTGAAACGTTCAAAAAACTTTATTCAAACTGTACCTAATTTCCAATCATGGTAATATTCCTGACTATTCCTCCTCCACGTAATGCACCCTGGACTACGTGTCAACAGGCATCTAGACTGATAACAGCGGGGACCGACTGCACAGCGGTATAACTGGGTTTCCACTTCGACGGATGGATGGGAGCATACACCCTTGACTTGAGGGAGATAATCCTAACAAAAAATCAAGTGGATTCGTCAATCTTGGCGAATACTAGTACTGTCTACCTGCCAAAAAAACTTCGCTATTCTTCTGCGCTTGTCAAACCATCAAAACCGATCGGTTGCTATAGAGATAATAAAGAGGTGACTAGGCGTCACCAATCACAATAAACAACAACGCAAAATTGTACATTACATTTTTAACTTCGAAAATTGTGCATAACAAATATACTCTGATTTCGCCTAACCCAGTCGTCAAAATCATGCTTCTACTTGTTTGTAGTAGCGTAATGAAATGACTAAGAAAGAAGACCGTCCCCCTACTTCGCGCGTCCACAGGTGGCGGATAGTGGAATGACCTTTAACAATAAAGGTTAGCTGTAAATAAGGCTGTGCCAAATAAACAGCAGTGGACCAAACGGATACTCAAGCGTTAAGGTCGTTAACGCATTGACAAGAAGGCGACAACAGTTATCAGTATCACTCAGCCCTATTTAGAGATAGCACTGCTTGCTCCACCCGGAGCACACCTCAAGTGTCGTTCTTTAAGAACACATTACAAAAGTTGACGTTTTTGCAGACGTTTTGGTTTTTGGACTACCCTGGGTGATAATAACCGGTGGGGAATGTTTATCCCCGATGATGATAATGATGATGTAATGAAATCATATCCTCTTGTGTTGTTTCTTCAGTAATATTACGTTTTAGAAAAGCCCAAACCGGACTTGTCACCGGCTAAGATGAAGTCGATCGTTTGATACGCTGTTCAAATATCAAAATAGTGAAAGTGACCACATCATCAAAAATATCAATCAATTGACACTTCACTAAATACATAAAAATTATCATTGTACCATTAAAAACTTTGAATACAACAATAAAATAGACAGAAATTAACAAAAAAAAAGAATTAAGAAAAACAACACAATCTATAAAAAAACCAACATTCATTTACAGTGAACCAGTTGATAAAACAAGCAATATACTTTATACGATAAAATACTAAAGACCCAACCACCACAAGTCACTGCCAACATCTCAACAACAACAACAACACCAAAACCATCAAAGCGATGATAAGTATGTGTGTGTATAAAAAAAAGCTACACTAATTGTACACATTAATTCATGTTGGAAAGCCAGGTGTGTGACGTGAATAGGCCATTTTCTTGTCATTGAAAAAACTCTTCAACACCGTCACTTGTCCAAGAGTTGTCAAAATAACGACAACCGTCACAATCAAACTCCACATGAGAACAGCCGAATTGAGGTCTTCGGCTACCAAATAGTCTCCCAAATCGTTATTTTTCAATTCGGTATTCACAGAATCGGCGTAGGACAAAAATCGATGCAACACTTCGATTATACTTTCGATCAAGGTCATTGCCGTCGGTTCATTTGCGTTGGGTAGGCCAGCTTCTTCGGCAAGTGTTTCGTAATTTTCGGGATGCAATTCGAAGTAGACGAGTTTGTGCGTTATAGATGAAAATTCGTTGCCAAAGCAAAACGAACAAGTGCCGTTCGACGAGATTTCGATGACGAAATCGTCGTCTGAACCGCGTTCGACGGTGCGAATAATTTCGCCGGTTGGTCCTTTTATTTCGATGTCGACGTCTTGTTGGCCGCCGTGGATGACTTGATAGCCGAAATTGTATTTGGTGTGCGATTTCAAATGTTCGTAAAAACAAATCATTTCGTTGTCGGGCAATTCGAACGTAAGGCGCAGTGGGTAGGCCGATGCAGTTTGCATGGAGACACAACACAGCAGAGCAAGTGGCCAGTAGATAAATGACACGAGCGACATGATTGGTCCAAGCCTATCGGAAATTATTTTCAATGTTGGTTTGTAGGAATTACACTGTACTATCTGATAGTCAAAAATAAAATTAGTGTAACAAAAAACACTTTTATTTCTAAATGCCAAATGAATATAAATTCATGATTGGATTTAAAAAAACTGATATAATGATCAATAATCATCGTTTGATTACATTATTATTATTACTACAAAATGATTGAATTGGCAACATAATTGTTTCTTTATTATTTCAGTATTCACAGGAGAATTATGTAGCCAATAGAATGCTAATAATTCTGAGCATTTGAGTAATTCTTTTAGTCTCAATTTCCAATAATTATGATAACCCCAAATGTTCTTCTACATGGCGCATCTTGAACAAGGTGCACTTAAAAATCTAGACATATACATAACTGAGATTCCACCCTGGCAACTGGATCCAAGTATACACATGGGGTACTCAAAAGGTATCTTAAGGTATACCACAAGTAGCCGTTGGCCTATGGGAGATAACCCTGACAAAATTCTGATGACCTAATCCATTTTCGCGGATAGTGGTGTCATCACAAGAATGCCGTCTACTAGCCAAGAAAATTTGGTATCCCACCGTGTTTGTTACGTTTCTCAGGCCATCAAAGTCGATCATGTAAAATGCTATACAAATATAGAAATAATAGAGGTAACCAATTAAATATTCGAATTAAACTGTATTTTATTAAAAAGTAAACAAAATAATATTAATCACAAAAAAACGAGCAAAAGAATTATTGTAGTAAAAAATAATCAGTAGTAAGTTATTACAAACTTACCGTTGCTATACTCCATAAGTAAAATATAATTTTATTTCTTACAAAATTTTTACCCCTAACTGATCACAAAGTTGTATTATCAACGATCATTATATATATATATATATATATATATATATATATATATATATATATATATATATTTCGGGTACACCCTATTCATCGATTATATACATAAAATAGTTCGAATTATTAATTTAGATACTGTTTCGGGTGAAAACAATTTAACGATTGTCCCGAATAGCATCTATACAAGTAAGCAATTTTCGCTGTAGAGTCACCAGTAACGAAAAATTATGATATTAGAAGCATAACATAAGCAATTCCAAGTTTGTATAGCAACTCGAACTTCTGTACCAAGGTTGTCAGATGCGAATTGAAGTTGAGTAGGGGGAGGGGAAGAAACGGATGCAGTTTCTTTATTTTATGTTTGCTTTTTTAAATGTTTCACGAGAAACAGCAGTGGAAAATTAGCGAAGCCAAACGTGGGCGATGGGATTCGAACCCATGTCCACCAAGATCCGAATTCGAGCGCTGTACCGGGTAGAAAACCGCTTTCTTGCAACGACTCGTGTTCACAAGAATTGACTAGGCGATTTTCTTAAGAAGAATTGGGGGTTAGCGTTTCCACCAGTCTAATCGACTGTATATGGTAATGGATACATTCGGATATCTTTTAGGAATCTTGGGTGCACCCATTCACCGAACGAGATTCTAGTATAAGCCTAGTTATATCGCTGTGCAATCGGTCCCTGCTGCTATTAGTACCTAGGCCACAATGCACAGGAAACATGGCTCAAATCCTCGGGATCATTAGCAACCCATTACAAATCAGGTAACCACCAAGGTTATTTGTCTAAACCACCAATTTATTTTTCCAAACATGTACGAATTTTCTATTCAAATTGTAAACTAATTGTGATTTCTAACCCAATAGAAGCGCGTATCTAAGCAGCATTGACAAGTACTGTAAGAACTATTTAAATGTTTATCTTGATGTTTAACTTGACTTGCAAGCATTACAAACGGGACAGCTAAATATTATTTACTTCGTTAAAAATTCTTCCAAAATGTTAAATATTATATCAGTCTGTCCATGTTCTTTTTGATTCATGGATCTTTCTAATTATTATTTTCTTGCTGATCGACCTTTTTTGAAAAAGATGAGTTTTGTAATAATAAAAGATAAGATTAGATATGTTAACCCACTTACATTAGGAAGTACAGTACCTAGTAAAAACTGAGTTGCCCAAATTTTATTATAATCAAACAGAGATCCTCAATGAGCATTAACGGATCATACTTGAAAATGTTTGCATCTCATTATGTTCACTGATATCCCTATATTCAAAATTTCTGCAAATACACAACACCAACAATATGCTTTACAGAAATTGGGTAAATTAAGGGTAGAATTGTGCAAGTAGTCTGGATAAATGCAGGATAATAATCAAAGTCTGCAACCAAACAATCTATATTGACAAACAATGTACGACGAGAAATACAAGTACAAATGCAGCAAACTATTTATTTTAAAAACACGCACATTGTGCAAATCGTGAGTGAAACAAAGATCAAAACATAATGATAATAATAAATGAAACATATTCACACCAATATAAAGACACGTGCATGCATCACCAATATATATATATATATATATATATATATATATATATATATATATATATATATATATACACTATATATACTATAAAAACAGCAACAAGAAAGATTAAAACACAAATAAATAAGCGGAAACCAAGAAAATACAAACATCACACTCGGAAGACCGGTATTTATATGTAAAAAAGGAATTTAGCTTGAAGTCAGTGAATATTGGTGGGGAGGGGAGAAAAACAAGAGCAGAATGAAGAGGATTATGATGCATGGGTAATCACATCAAAGCGGAACAGAGCAAATATTTGAAAATAAAAAAAAGATCGAGGCGCTCCAATGAAACGAAACGTGAGCAAATTGAATGAAGGCGGAAAGTTAAGTTGATAAAATTATCTAAAATCACACACACACACACACACATATAGTTGCGCAAAAATAAGTGTAAAATGCAAACCATAAAAAACTGGATATATGTAAAATGTTAAAATAACTTCACAGGCACGCACACAAGCAAGCATATATATGTATATATGTATACGTATGTATAAATGTTATCAAGTAAATACAATGAGTCACTATTAAAGTAATGAAACGTATGAAAACAAATAGCGTCACCTGAAAAATGAGTTTGTTCAATACCATGAAAGGCCTAGACTGTACTAGTCTGCAGTTTTGATTAAAAAACAACTTTTGGTGTTTATGATGGGAAACTAATCAATAGATAAATTGTGTGTGTGTGTGTGTAGCAAAAAGTCGGGTTTGAACGAAATTTTTTCAATTGTCCTCAGCAGCCACAGCAGATTGTCTGGATGCTGAGTTGACATTAATAGTGGGACCGCTGGGAAGTTTGGCATTCCTTCCATTGGCTACTGGTTGACCGTTTGCAGTGCGACCAGGATTACGTTGTTGCTGACGTGGTAGCGGTGCTGACAATTGACCAGAACTGTTTATAAAATAATTTAACACAAAATTTAAAACACCAAACATAAAATGTTACGTAAGTTAATTTTAAGTTCGAATAGCTCCTCAAATTCCTATAGAAAAAAGTTGCCGGATTCAAATTGAACTTGGAGGGATAAATGCAGTTTCTTCGCTAAAAGACCACTTCCTTATGATGAGGCAATCTTCTTTGGAGATTTACGCCGATTGACGGGTTCACAAGCTTAACGAGCTTGGTAAATAGCTACCTTGAGATACCTTTTAAGCATCTTGGGTGTATGCTAGCACCCATGCACTGAACGGAAATCTAGTAAAAGCATTCGGTCCCTGCTGTTATTCGTCTAGATGCCTGCTGACATCTAATCCAGTCAGGAGTATCACCATTATTGAAAATTTAGACTTTAAAAGCATTACTCAAATCCTCAGAATCATTAACATCCCACCAAAATTGATAACAGCACGGACCGAGTACACAGCGATATAACTGGGCGTTCATTTCAGCAGATGAGTGCAAGTATACACTCAGACTATTCAAAAGTTATGTTAAAGTATATATACCACGTGTAGTTCTTGGACTAAAAGATAAGATGGACATGGCGGATTTATTAAAGTGCTGGATTCAATTGTTTGTTGGTAAATGCGCATGGCGGTGCTAAGCTTTTTTATCAAAGTCGACAGCAGACTACCCCCCGATCGATGTCCACTTACTAAAAGTTGTTTTGAGTTGGAATGCGTAATGCTTATAAAGTCTCAATGTCCACTCGCTGAATCAATGCGTTTTCCGTCAAACAGTTAAACAGTAACAACCAAATAAAACAAAATAACCAACAAGATCTATAAGAATACATCGCCTTGTAAATATAGCATTGGCAAATATAATCTCAGACATGCTCACGCACCAGTCTATTTTACTGAAAAATCAAAAATACACAATACACTAATTGCCCATTTATGTAAACAAACAAACTAACTAACCTGCCATTATTATTATTATTATTCACAACCTTCCTATTGTTATTCACGCCGTCGACAACAACCGAACAAGAAACTCTGCCCAATTCGTCCGACAAATCATCGTCATCGTCAGCTACGGCTCCTCCATCTTGAAGCCGTCTTTCCCATCGAGTTGGACCGCCTTGTTCCGATGAAAATCCGTTGGCATGACGATTGCGTCTGCGTGTCGATCCGCCACGACCACCGCGCCTTCCTTTCGTCTGTACAGAGC
The DNA here is from genome assembly GCA_025895645.1 of Cardicola forsteri. Lineage (NCBI taxonomy): Eukaryota > Metazoa > Platyhelminthes > Trematoda > Strigeidida > Aporocotylidae > Cardicola > Cardicola forsteri. The sequence goes on along the minus strand of JAKXYG010000829.1, from coordinate 26,737 downwards.
GACCGCCTCCGGCCGAAGGATATTCTTCTTCTTCCCAAATTGACTCCGAATCGTCTGAGCCACGACGGCGATCTGTGACATCGTCATTGTTGTCGGCATTTGCGTATCGAGGGTTGCCAGCGCCACGGCCTGATCTGAATCCGTTTGCACCTCCACCCCCACGTGGTGGATGCAATGCTTCACGAGGCTGTAAGAGAAAAGGAAGCATATATATATATATATATATATATATATATATATATATATTCATAAAGTATATACAATATATATATATATATATACAGTGTTCATAAAGTACCATGACAATTTAATATATTTATTACAAAAGCAAATAATGGGATACGTTGATTGAATGTGGCACCAAAACTGGATGACCTTCAACCAGTGTGGTGCACCACCACCTTAGGGGCTGGATATTTATCGGTTCTAAAATCAAACAATGGTAATGCTCCTAACTGCGTATAACTTAAATAACTTTGCTGAAACTGAACAAGCTTTTATCTATCCATTTGGATAAGAGTCCAAATTTTGCAAGTATATAGTAGAATAGAGAGAGAGAGAGAGAGAAACATACCTGCTGTGGTCTGCGGCCTCGATGCTGCATCGAATAATTGCGATTTTCGTCATTCGACATCATCGGATTGGAATTCGGACCACCAACAGCATAGTCGGGGGCAAGATGATCGTGCAACAACGATGCACCACCTCGGCCAGGATAACGACCACCACGAGAACCGCCACCGCCGCGGTTCCAAGCACCCGCATCTCGTTCGTTCCAACGGTTCGGTCCGGAATTGCGAGTTGTATTGTTCAAATTGGGAGCGTCATTTTGGGCTAGGCTGCGAAGGAGCTCTAGCTTTTCGTCCTAAAAGAGTCAAAAATGGCATGTACCAAGGGGAAAATATTAATTAAACAATAAATGTTAATCGGAACGGTCAATCAGTGACCATTAAAACAAGACCGTCCAAAAAATTGTTTTAACTGGGTTGAAGATGTACGCAACTAACTGCGCCACAAATTGATTATATACAATATTAATTTGTCCAATGGACATTTTAGCGAAGCCAAAAATGGGCCTGTATTTAGTACCAGTTGTGGCGATCGAACAGGTTCAAGTCGTGTGTTGTATTATGAGACCACCATAGCCTATCCCACGTCCGGTTGGATAAAGGAGGAGGGTTTGAGCGCAAGAATAGCAACCTGGTGTCTGTAAAAAATTACTATTGCCAACGAAACAACACGATTTCACTAAGAAATGAAAGCAGAATGATTGGTCACCATCATTCATTCATTTTGGTTAGTGAACACGTAATCACCTCTTCGTTATTTCCCATATAAACGATCGATTTCGACGGCCTGATAAGCGTAACACAAACGTGGAAGAATATTAAAGTTTCTTGGTTGGTAGATGGCATTCTTGTGACGTCACTGTTCGCAAAGATGGACAAGACCGCCTGATTTTTTGTCAGGGTTATCTCACATATCCCAATGGCTACATATGGTATACGTATACCTTAAGATATCTTTTAAGTATCCTGGGTGTATGTTTGCACCCACCAGCCGAAGCGGTTGTCCAGTTATACCACTGTGTACTCGGTCCCTGCTATTATTAGTTTAGATGCCTAGGGGCACCTGGTCCAGGATGCACCACGTGAAGGAAAAACAGTCAGGAATATTACCATGATTGGAGGTTGAAACTTTATAAGCATTGCTTAAATCCTCAGAATTATTAGCATCCCAACAAACGGTTGACGGGCCTGGCCAGGATTTGAACCCGGGACCTCTCGCACCCTAGACCAGGATGTGAAGTAGAATACTAGTCTCATAGAGACTTGGTAAACCTGCAATGCCACACAAGCTCCCCTCTACCAATCTTATAATCAATTATTCTTCCACGTGATGTAACTGAATGCCCAGTTCTATAACTAGGCTTTCGCCTTAACAAATAAGTACTTAAAGAACATCTTCAAATATACGTATAACCATACGCAGGTGGTAAACTAAGGTAACCGATTCGGGCACAGCAATCAAGCACCCTTGTTAATTGTTGCAAATCATAATGCCGTTTATTGGCCAGGAAAGTTGACTACTTTTCTTGCGTAACCGTTTGATGTGTGGTGAAAATGATGAAGTGACCATATGTCAACGTGTCGTTTGGCAATCCTATTTTGAATAATTAAAATATGCAGATTGCCAATGAAATATTCACATTCAAACGAAAATACAACTATTTGCTAAAGCAATCATTGTCACACGAGCACACACACACACGTCCTAACCTCTATACTATACAGAAACACAAAAATCGAAATTGAAATAATAATAATAATAATAAAGGTAGTTCGTCTTCAATAATGTACATACATATATTATACAATTGTAAATAAATAAATCAATATAATTCGTGTCACTAGAGTGTGTATAAAAAGAAGTGCAATCTATTTTTTGGAAAAACAAAACAAAAACGACACAACAGCTTCATCTGAAAACAAGCACTGGATGAATCAATTAACCACTTCTTCTCCAAAGCAAACCAAACTGATACACACTTCCTGTTTTGTTTGAGAAAAAACTCACAAACATCGGGTTTAGAAATCACTCGTCCAAATCAACTTATTAACCTAGTCCTGATTTAATAGTACGATCATATATATATATATATATATATATATATATATATATATATATATATATATATATATAATGGACGCTAATGATCTTGAAGATTTGAATAATTCTTTTTTTTAACTTTTTTACAAATGATTATAAAGTCTCAATTTCCACTGATGGTCATATTTCCGACTGTCACCTATGCCTGATGCATCCCGGAGTACGTGAATTTAAGCAAACAAATAAGAAACATCGTTAAACGTCTACATTTGTTATGCTTATCAAGCCATCGGAGTCAACCGTTTAATGCACCGTACAAACGTAATGAAAGGGTGACTAGGTCACCAACCCCACAATGAATGAATAAATAAATACAATATAACATAACTGTTTATTTGACTGTATAACAAGAACGGATAGTTAGCTAATCAAAGTTGCACATGGAAGCGTCGCTATTAGGGGTCAAAAATATTATCGACTAACTTAGTAATCTAGATATTAACTTTATAAAAGTTTTGAATTCATGATTTTATAAACAAAACTTCCCAATTGTATATGTGTAGCTTTAGCTAATATTACATAAAACCAAACTGCCCACAACTGGTGTTAGTCCCCACATGTGCATAATTATAATAATGTTAAATCGTTCAAGGTCACAGAATACACACGGACCATTTTGCTATATTGCACCGTCGATGGCTTAGCTAGGTGACCAGCAGATTGGTAACATAGTTATTTGTATGGCAAATTACACGATCGATTTCGATGACTTGGAAAGCGTAACAAACACAGAAAAAGAACAACGTTTCTTATCTAGTAAACAACGCAATTGTTCGCAAGGATTAATTTTTTGTCAGGGTTATCTCCTTTAGCCTAACGGCTACATATGGCACACATATATATTAAGATACCTTTTAAGTGTATGATTGCACTCACCCGTCGTAGCGGAAGTGCAGTTATTAGTCTAGATGCCTATAGGTACCTAGACCAGGATTCACCACATGGAAGAAGAACAGTCAAACATATTTTTCCTACTTTAAAAGTTTTACGAGAAACGCATGCCTTTCAGCAGTGGACATTGTTTAGCGGAGCCCGCATTGAGTGGGCCGGTAGAGGGATTCAAACCCCCATGCCGCCCAGATCCAGGTCGAGTGCTGTACCATGGGAAATGTGAAACTTTATACGTATTATTCAAATCCTCAAGATCAATAGGCATGGTCGATTTATACTGACAGGTATAAATATTTGGACATAATCATAACAAGCACTTCTTTGTAATGCCACATTCGATTCAACAACACTTAGCAATGGTCGTTCTTGTGTCACGTGGAGCAAGTTCAGTTTAGTAAGAAATTATCCAGTTTAAACATTTTCCAATCAAAACCCATTAATTAAATATTGTCAATATTGCCTTCGAATGAACAAGCATCACAATTTTGTGATTCGAGTGTTGTTCATTGAAATAATCCTATTAAATTGATTTTGTTTTAATGTTTTAAATTATCACAAAAGCAACAAACAACAATACCAAGTTAGTGACATGGAACAAGTCGTTGTTTATACAATACAAAAAAGTTATCCCTCTCTTTCCTAAAACAACACTGGAAGACAACAACGTGGCAGGATCCCATCATTGATCCGTGTTCACATTGTCCGGTTAGTGACCGTGTCACTTCTTCACTATTGACCAATCAACCGATGCATTTCAAACCAAAATGTTGGCCCAAGCAATGTGCATTCACCGGTTATTAAGCAATCATCCCCGACACGTTTATAAGCATGTCAAATGTAGGAGTGTATTATCCTTGTGAGATGATAGCACATGTATCGGCGAAAATAGATGGTGGTACCTAATTTTTTTGGGCTAAAATTGTATCTGTTCTAAGGTAATGTAAAAAATCCATCCAACGACAAATACCTCAATTTTTTCCAATTCATAAAAGTAGTCCAATTGGAAACTGATGAGCAGACGGGCTTTTTCAATCGAATCGCTTGTGCCAACCAATATGACGCCGACATATTCTTCGTTTTCGGCCGGTTGATTGAGAGGATGCGTTCCACCGATCTGTACAAATAAAAGTAGAAACGCCAAAGTATTGCAGATTTATGCGGAAAAAAAACAAAAATGGCCGATAGCCCTTCCAGAGGAATGCCAACTTGTTAAGGAATGGAAGATTTGATCCTCACAGCCAGAACTGATCGTCTGACAGGGTTGCACATGCTTGGGACACCAATGATCCTGGCGATTTGAGCAATGCTTATAAAGTCTCACTGTTGGTAATATACATTACTGTTCCCCCCCCTCCATGTGGTGCATCATGGACTAAATGTGCGTAAGGACCTAGACTAACACAGCAGAGACCAAGTGCACAGTGTTTCCACTTTGACAGATGGATGTAAACATGCCCACCTAGGGTATCTGGAAATATACTACGTCTCCCTTGGGCTAACGATAACCCGTACAAAGTTCAGGCGGAAAGTAGTGCCGTCTACCATCCAATAAACTTTCTTCCCCGTTTATTACGCTCATCAGGTGACTACATCACACCAACGAAATGAATGAATGAATTATGGATTCTAAGCAAGTTGAAAAAGAGAGAGAAAGACCCAATAAGAACACTGCGGCATACCACCTAATTGACCCGCAGAAATACAACCGTTGAATCCGTATCGGACTAGTCCAGTGGTACACCGCTCGACCTGGACCTGGATTCGAATCCCACCAAATGCGAGTTCACGTTCGGCTTGGCCAACAAGTCCACTGGTAAAAGATGCGTGTTTTCCGTAAAACATTCAAAGTAGTCAAAATGGATTTTTTTTTTTAAATTTTAATATCCCAATAGTATTACAGTCCTAAATTGATACACATGAGAATATAAAACCAACATACAGTGCAATTGTTTTCACAAAACTCCATCATTCTAACCAATATAGCCGATTAAGAGATCCAATCATTTAATTTTTATTTGATGAAAATTGTGCATTCTCTAACTTTTCTTGGTGCTCAACATACAATAATTGCAGCACAAAATGAGCAATTTTAATAATATAGCCTAAAGAAAAACATTGTGCTGTTTACTAGTTCGAAATATTATCCAATATTGGCAATATAATACAATTGGGATGCTAATAATGCCGAGTATTTTAACAATCTATATAAAGTTTTCAATTTATAACGATTGTGACAATTGGGATGCTAATGACCCTGAGGATTTGAGTAATGCTTATAAAGTCTCAATTTCCAATGATGGTGATATTCCTGACTGTTAGTCCTCCACGTGGTGCATCCTGGACTAGATGCCCCTAGACATCTAGACTAATAACAGCAGGGTCCGAGTGCACAGCGGTATAACTGAGCTTCCGCTACGGCGGGTGGGTGCGAACATACACCCAGGATACTTAAAAGGTATCTAAAGGTATACGTATATCATATGTAGCCCTTGGGCTAAGAGAGATAACCCTGACAAAAAATCAGGCGGCCTCGTCAATCTTTGCGAACAGTGGCGACGTCACAAGGATGCCGTCTACCAGCCAAGAAACTTTGTTATTCTTCTACGTTTGTGTTACGCTTATCAAGCCATCGAAATCGATCGTTTGCTATGTCGTATAAATATGGAAAATAATGAAGAGGTGACCACGTCACCAACCAAAATGAATGAATGAATGTGACAATGTTGACTGTCATGCTCATCCTTGATGAAGTGCACAGTCGATAGATGGAATAGTTAAAAGGCATCTTGGGAGGGGGTATTGGTAGCATTCCATCAAGCGCAGATAGACTATAGAAAATAAAGTTGCCAATGACGCCGTCTTTTTGCTAAGCAACTTCATTTCAGTTGGTAATCTCATGTGATCACCTCTTTATTATTTTCCATATTTATACGGCATAGCAAACGATCAACTTCAATGGTAGGCAGCATCCTTGGGACGTCGCCATTGTTCACAACAATCGACAAGGCCGCCTTATTTGTTGTCAGGATTATCTCCCTTAACCCAAGGGTTACATATGGTGTATATATATACGTTAAGATTACTTTTAAGTGCCCTAGGTGTATGCTTGCACCCACTCGCCGAAGCGATAACCCAGTTATACCGCTGTGCATTCGGTCTCTGCTGTTATTAGTCTAGATGCCTTTCAGCACCTAGTCCAGGATGCACCACGTGGAGGACGAACAGTCAGAAATATCATCATCATTGGAAATTGAAACTTTATAAGTTTTACCCAAATCCTCAGGATCATCAGCATCGTTAACAACCACAACCAAACAAAATTCCTTTTATAAACGCCGCTTCAAATCAAAACAAAGTTAAATAACCACATGTACCCCGATTTTTAAACAATGCAATGCGCTTCATACAAAACAATTAAATACATGAACGTCTTTCTACACAGTATTGGTTAACAATACGTGCATTAACACATATTTTCTCAACCAAGTTATTACAGGATCATGTGACATCGAAATATCACATCAATGACAACAAATATTGATTCAAAAAATCGATATAAATTAAAACGGATACAACCAAGCAGTCTAATTAAGGTTTAATAAAATAAATATTTGTAAATGTATTTATTGATAATATGAGTAACAATTCCGATTGTCAGATAACAAGGTCATTATCAATTCAAGTTGGTTAAGACACCAGAGCACTAGATGAAACGTTATCAGCACTCATGAATGGAACTTGAAAACCTTGCGATTTCGTAATATTTTAGTTCTTCAAAATCAGATTGTCCTGTACATCAATAATGTGTAAGTGATAGAAACAACTATAGTGCCAGACTAAAAGATAAACAAGGCCAGCGGTGTCCTTATCATCCTAAAGATTTTAGAGACGCTTTTAAAGTTTCAGTTTCCAATATTATTCCCAATACCACCTACTTACATGTGTTGCATCTGAACTAATAGAGAGTTCAAGCTGTTCTTACGTTAAGTGAACGGATGTTTGGAATTTCAACTTCGCGCATCTTAGGCTCAAAATAACACACATCAGGAATCAATTGCTTAGCAATACAAATGGATTTCCACTTTGGTAGATTGGTGAAAGCATACATATAAAAAAGTTTTAAGGTACATCAAAGTTTACGTATATAATTTATAACCGTTAGGCCAAGAGACAACTCAGCGTAGTCTTGACAGTCTCTACAATCAATAGCGCCTTCACAAGTAAATTTGTTTTTCTCGTACATCAAATTTCATTCACATAAAAAAACCGCAAAAAGTGATCAACTGATATACTCGATGAATATGGAAATAATCATTTTTCAATCTTATTTAATTGGCCACCTCTTCATTATTTTCCTTATTTATATGGCATATTGAACAATCGGTATCGAAGGCTTGATAAGCGTAACACAAACGTAGAAGAATAGAAATTTCTTGGTTGGTATTTCTGTGGCGAAACTACCGTGCGCACATTGACGGGGCTGTCTGATTTTTTGTCATGGTTATCACCCTTAGATAACTGACTACATATAGAATACTTTAAAAATCCTTTTAAGTACTCTGGGTATATGTATGAACCTATTTGCCAAAGCGGAAGCCCAATTAGTATTAGTCTAAATACTTGTGAACATCAGTGTCTACAAAAAAACAACTCATTTGGTTGGTGATGTGGTCACCTCTTCATTATTTCCCATATTTATACGACATAGCAAACGATCGATTTCGATGGCTTGACAAGCGTAGACAAACGTGGAAGAATAACAAAGTTTCTTGGCTGGTAGACGGCATCCTTGTGACGTCGCCACTGTTCGCAAAGATTGACGAGGCCGCCTGATTTTTTGTCAGGGTTATCTCCCTTAGCCCAAGGGCTACATATGGTATACGTATACCTTTAGATACCTTTTAAGTATCCTGGGTGTATGTTCGCACCCACCCGCCGTAGCGGAAGCCCAGTTAAACCGCTGTGCACTCGTGTGTTATTAGTCTAGATGCCTAGAGGCACCTAGTCCAGGATGCACCACGTGGAGGACGAACAGTCAGGAATATCACCATCATTGGAAATTGAGACTTTATAAGCATTACTCAAATCCTCAGGATCATTAGCATCCTCTGTGCTGGTTTAGACTTTGGCTTGTATTGCTTTTCAACAAAAAAAACAAAAACCACTAATGCTCTGTTAGAATGGAATCTCCCGGTGGGATCCCATTGGATTGCAGTTACGAGTTTCTTGGCTCATAGACGGCAGCATTGTGATAAGGCCACCGTTTCGCAATGATGAACAAAGTCACCTGATTTTTGTCAGGCTAATCTCCCTTAGCCCAACGGCTACATATGGTATATGTATACCTTTAAAAACCTTTTAAATACCATGGGTGCATACCTGAACCTATCCACCAAAGCGGAAGTCGTTATACCGCTGTTCACTCGGTCCCTACTATATTATTATTGAGACTATAAGGCGCATTAGTCAAATCATGCAGCCAAAAAGAAAAGGGTTGCAAGTCTCAGTACCCAAGAGATACGTCTGCCAAAATTGTATCAACAGCCTGACTGGTGTCCCTGTTAGTCACATTGGCCAAAATATTTCCCTCCCACCCCCAACTCACTTTCAAAAACAATCGCTTCATATTGCGACTCCTCGACCGTCCAAATTTGATCACATCGCTGCCAATCATCACGTCGGAGCCGTCTTTGGCCAAATTGACGTCGTTGAACGATTCGGCCAGTTCGTTGATGCTATCGTCGAAATAAATATTTACGACGCGGGATTTTTCGATAATTGACAAAATGTTGGCCGTGTAGCGTCCAATTAGACGACTGACGTAGCGATGCGGAATGCACAAATAGAGTTCGGTAAATTCCAATGCGGAACGCGCTTGTTTGGCAGCTTCTTGGGTCTTTGTTTTTAATTGGGGAGCGTGACAAGGATGGGAAAATAGTCGGTTTTTATTAGTGTAACGTTAACTTTACGATCAAAAATACGTACCCATGATTTATTGTTACTCTTACTGTTAGCATGTGTTTTGTGACACCAATTGGTGTTTAGAGCAATGTCAACGGTGAATGCACTACAATCTACCTTGGGCAAATTTCTTAATAATAATTATGTGGTCAACTCCTCATTATTTCCATATTTGTATAGTATATCAACTCCAATGAGTTTCACAAGCCAACACAAACATGAAATAACGACGTTTTTACAACGATATACAGTAGCGGCAGCGTGACTTGGCAGCAAGCGCTTGTCTCCAAATAGAAATATCCTAATCCAATATCTCGAGCGTCACTTCGAATAGAATTTCAATCTTCAAAGCAAAAGGGTTTTTTTTTAAATAAATAATACATACGTACAAGTTTTGTAGATTCACTCAATGACCAAATCTAACCACATCCACCCTTTAATCAGTTTAATTTTTCAAAATGTTTACACTTGTAGCACGTGTAAAATTGTTTATAGTCACAATAAAACCAACCTGATTATAATAAACTATACATGACCTTATTTACACTAATAAATGTACAAAGAAAATCTAACCAATTATCTTCTGGACAAATACTGTTAGACACAATACACAATGTTATTAAATATTGCAAAAATAACAACACAACAACCAAGCAATGTGCAATCCAACTAGAAGCGTAATAAACTCTAAACAACGATTTATTTTTTTGTGCAATTAACGTGATGTTAATTGCGGAAATAACAGATTAGAAACTCGGTAGGTATGAGTTCGAGTACCACTACCAGTCCACTAAATTCTGGCCCTCATTCACAGCTTAACCAAACATCCACTGACTAAAAGATACTTTCCGTGCACACATTCAAGCAATAAAAATAAATAAAATTTATATTCAATCGCTCATAAAGTATATGTCCTAAAAGGAATTACAGTTTATAAGCGGTTTAGTGTTTTTATAACTCTCAAAATTACACTAGTTATATCAGAAGGGTACTAATGATCTTGTGGAATAGAGTAATGTTCATAAAATTTAATTTTCTCACAAAAATCAACAGGGCAGATACTTATGACCAAATTCACCAAAACACCATTCTCAGAGCTCAAACAAAGCAGAATGTGACTCGCGACGCTACTGCCTGCTCTGTGAATATTACTCGCGATAATGCACCGGTTATTAAATCTAGGATCTAGGATTTGCCCAAAATTTAATTTTCCAATAAAAGTGATACTCCTGTCAGCTTCACGTGGCGCATCCTGGACCAGGTACACCTAGACCAACACAGTAAGGACCGTGTGCGCTTCCGACTTGGCGAACGAGTGCAAGCATGCATATAAAATACGTATATAATATACAACCGTCGGGCTAAGAAATCAACCAAAACACTTCGTTATCCCCCTACGTTTGTTGCGCTTGTGTGGAAGCAATCGTTTAATATCCTGTACAAATATAGAAAAAATGAACAGGTGATCACGTCATCAATCACAATAAAATGACATTACTCATAATAGACAAACCCAGGTAAACAAAACCAGCCTACTCACCGTTATAGGAACAAAAATTGTTTTTACATCTGATTACGAGTTGCATTAAATAAGCATCTTATTTTATTTGGCTTAAATGGTTTGATAACGTTTGTCATGAAATGAGCGCTCACTCATTTAGTAAATTTGTGCTAAAATGAGATATAAATCGAGAATCTGAACAATAACAATAACAAACAACATAAGTTGGTAGCAGAGCCACCTTTTCATTAATTCCAGGTTTAAATAGCTTCTCGAATTCCCATATAAAAAGGTTGTTAGATGCGGATTGAACTTGGAGGAATAAATGAAGTTTCTTGACCAGAAGACCGCTTGCTTACGACGACGCCAGTGTTGACAGGAATTGATGAGGTGATCTTCTTTAAGATTGACACCGATTAACGGACCCACAAGTCTAATCGGCCACATTTGATAAATTGTTATCTTGAGATACCTCTTAAGCATCTTGAATGTATGCTAGAACCTATTCACTGAACGGGAATCCAGTGAAAATCTGGTTATATCGCTATGCACTCGATCCATGCTGTTACTAGTCTAGATGCCTGTTGGCACCTAATCCAGGATGCACCACATGGAGGAAAATGAACAGTCAGGAATATCACCATCATTGGAAACTGAGACTTTATAAGCATTACTCCATCTTCTTTTAATTTGAACAGATTAGAAAAGTGTTTGCTCAATTCTAACCCATTCACAAATATATCAAAAACCACCAGTTGGTCACATAAACAGGCACAATTTTTGTCTGTCAAAATACACACATTTGGAAGCGCAAAATCACAAAATCCAACCAAAATATACTAGCAAACGTAGCACCTACCTTGGCTTCAATACAAAACAGGACAGAATCATTGTCCAATCCGCTTTGCACGTCAACTTCTAATTCCTTTCGACCTAAGTCGCCTTGATCCCATTGAACAATGCGAATGACGTCGGGAATTTCGCGAGCAGCCCGAATATTGGCTCCGTGTGATCCGATGGCTAAACCCATAAGGTGTTGCGGCACGTAAAACTTTTCAATAAAGTTTTTCGGATCAGGAAACCAGGTATTGTTGAAACGTACATTCGATTCGCCAGGACCTTGTCTAAACTGGTCAGATGACTTCTTGTTTACCTGTCAAAATAAACCAATCATTCAGTAATTATTTTAATGATAGTTGTGCAATTTACGAGAGAAAGAGGAATAGTGGCAATTTTTAATTTACGTCCCAAAACTGAACATTTTTACACATTATATAGTTAGTGATAATCGGTTATCTATATTCATTATTTTCTTATCCACAAAACATATAAAACAACCGCAAGAAAGTGATAAAGTTGTTTTGTACACAGACGGCATTTTTGTAAGAATGCTACAGTTCACAAACATTAACAAAGTCATCTAAATTCTTAACAGGATTGTCTCTCTAAACCGAATACGGCAAACTCTTGCACACAGCGCCAAAACCAAAGCCCAGTTATATCGCTGTGCCCGGTCGTTGATCCATCTCAGTTTAAATCCATTATGCAGCACAAGGATGTAAAAAACGGAATTATCAAAATCATTGAAACTTGGTCATTTATAATCACATCAATAAAAAGCTTAATATAAAATAAAAATACTTCCTTATTCCTCATAAAACCAAAACTCTACAAAACATTACTCAAGCATTTAGCGGAATAAAAAGGTATATTTCTTACTTCCAAACTGCGTATAGTATTTCTTAAACTGCGCGTCAAGACCCACTTTTGACGTAGCATCCTCAAATGTATTTCTTGTAATAAAGCTACATTTGTAGATGTAAATGCATCGACACTTAATACTACCAAAGATGATGATTGGGGATCATAAAAGTGACTAGTTGGACCTCCGCAATAGCGCAGAAAATCTTCGTGAACAGACGGGTCGGAAGCACTAATAAAGGAAGCAAAATAATTGTAAATAATTTTACAACTCAATCCTATAAACCATATAAATATGCATGCAATAAATATATATATATATATATATATGATATTTAGATCTAACTAGTAGCATACTTCTATCTACAAACCTAACTACAAAACATACCCAATATCTTGTTTAAGAAACTATTTTCATTTTTAATTTAATTATCAAAAGTAAAATTAAAACTATCACAACCCCAGTTTCGAAACCCTAAACAAAATTTTAATAGTTTGGCTATAGCAACAGAGCTTTCAAATAAACGTTTTTGAACTGTAGCTGTAATGCAAAAACATTGATACATTAAAATCAAGAAATATGAAATTCATTATTTTTAATTATTCATATTAATATACGATAACATTTTGTACCACTTTTTAATATCAATGGATAAAGCACTTAAACTACATTTGGCCGTCATCACCATCAAAGTTGTCGCTGATAAACCTCATCGAAGAATTACATTAAAAAGCTGCAACATAACATGTTATTAACGAGAATTATAACCTTAACTCGAAACAGTAGAAATTCATTCATTTATTCGATTGGTGACGTAGCCACCTCTATTAGTTCGATATTTGTACGGCACATTAAACTATCAACTTTGATGGCTTGATAAGTGTAACAAACGTTGAAAAGTTTCTTGGCTAATAAACAGCAGCCCTGTAACGGCGCCACTGTTAGCAAAGATTGACAAGACCGTCTGATTTATCAGAGTTCTCCCTTAGCCCAGCGCCTACATATGGTATATGTATATCTTAATGTATCTTTTAAGGACCCTGGGTGTATGTTTGAACCTACCCACCAAAGCGGAAACCCAGTTATACCACTGTGCACTTGGTCCCAGCCGTTATCAGTAAAGATATTAATGTGCATCTAATCCAGGATGCACCACGTGGATGAGGAACAATCAGGAATATCACCATTATTGGAAATTGGGATTTTATAAGTATTACTCAAAATCATTCGATGCTAATGATCCTGAGGATTAATTAATAAAAATAAAAATAATAAAAATAAGTATAAATTCAAAAAACTAACTAATATAGCCATTATTTCCGTAATTACTAAGCATTACAAACGATTGCCTTCCATTATTCAATATGCAAAGAAAACTTCACAAGTGCAACAAAAGTAAAATTGCACCAAATTACTCGCTTAATAGACGGTATCCTTGTGAAATTCTCAAACTTTACAAAGCTTGATAAGGATGTATAAAATTTTCTCAAAGTTCACCTAAATATATTTTTGTTTATTACTTTGAATGTTTTACAAGAAACATCTTTCAGCAGTAAATATTTTAGCGAAGCCAAACGTGGACCCACATTTTAGTGCAGGTGGTGGGATTCGAACCCATACCCACGCAGGTCCAAATCGAACGCTGTACCACTAAACCACCCCGGCACATTGAAATATATTTTTATTATGCTTGTATCCATCCAAGCGAGCTGTGCAACCAGTCCTCGATTAGTCTTAGTCCAAATCCAAATTGTTCCTTATCGGTAAACAAAATTAGAAAAATTACCATTATCAAGAACTGAGGTTTTATATGCATTATTCAAATCTTCCAAATCTTTAGCATCCCAAAATGCTATCACAATATTTAGCAAATAAACCTCATAAAATTACTGTTTCTGCAAAAGCTTTTGGTTGAATTCAGAAATAAAAACCTTTTTAATTGACAAAAATACTTACAAATCTGATAATTCCTTGTTTATTTCAATATAATGCCGGTGAATTGATTCAGACGTTAAACAGGGAGCATTTTCACTTGACGGTCGCAAAATGTTCCGGGAAACTATGTCAGTGACGGCGGATAATTGATTATTAAGCGATTTTTCTGAATTAACAATACCATCCTCTATTGATGGATTGAGTTTAATCACAACAATATCATCGCGAACTTTCACAACACGACAAGGCCACCAAGCCAGGATCGATAAATTAGCGTCCCATTTTCCATCCGTAACAATCTCAATTTCACTCTTTCCATTGACATCATCACCCCACCGGCATGTTAAAACATCTTTTTTAGTTTGACTGGGCAAAATTGAAAGCAAAACTTCGGCATTTTGACAAGGGTGAATGTTACTTTAAAATACGAAAAATACAAAATAGATACATAATGAAATACCATCACCAAATCAAGGGTCTAAAAATATATTAAAACCCAGCGTTGTAGTTGCAATAATTAAACAAAATAATTATAGTAAAAACTAGGTAATTAAATTAATCTTTCCGAGATTTCGAAGCACCTTAAAAACTAACATTTATAAAAAATAATCCGTTACTAAAAATTCATCAAAAACAACTAACTTTTCAAAAATTGGTGGCAAACGAACTCTTATTAATGGAACACATTCTTCTTCGTTTCTAAAAGAAATATAAAATGCATATGAGCTTACAGTTCAGGATAAAATACGATCGCTTCCTCATTAATCACGTTCCGCAAAACAGCCTATTAAAAATTACATTAAATAAATGTGCACAATACCTTCATATACTGGTTCCAATGTCCTACAACCTCGACTTCAATCATTTTTAGACTACTAAGCAAGCAGAAATGTGCGAAATTCAAGTAAAGTAGCCCGTTGCGCAGACAATATTGAGCATACACAGGAAAACAAAATAAAATAAATGTATTTAATAATTTTTAAATTTATTATTTTTTTTTTAATAAAAATATTACTTAAAAATATTTATTTTTATTTTAAAATTAATTTTTTTATTTAAAAACGGTACAATTAAACTAAGCTTAGATACATTTTATGAACTAAAATACTTTATTAGTTTTAAATAATTTAAATAAGTGTTTTTTAAATAAATAAATATAATATGGATATCAAAACTTTATTTTATTATCATTCAAAATTCTACATTATTTTCTCTTTATTTATAGTTTTCTATTCGAAAAATTATGTAAAAACGTTTTTTTAAATTATTTAAAAAAACAATTTTGTTAATTAAAAATTATAAATTGTAACTATAGCAACAGTTTAAACATGTACTATGTATTAATGTTAGTAAATCATTCCCTATTTTTTACTTAAATATTTAGTAAATAAACATTTAACTAGTTGTAATAATTAAAATCTGTTATTAAATTGCTACTGTAAATAGACGATGTTGATGTAATTTATTTAATTCAAAAATTACATAAATAAATAAATAAGATTAACTTATTTGTTGTATAACTACTTCTGGGTTATTTGTTTGGTATTTTACAAGAATAGTTCTTGGTAAATAAAAGAATAAATAAAGTAATAAAATTTAAAGTTTTGTTTCTTGTAAAACACGAGCTTAACGGTGACAAATGTTGTTTATCATATAATTTGTATTATAAAATTTTACAATTATAATTTTAACTATTGGAAATAAATTCAGTACGGGTGCAAACGTTTTTAACAGCCGATAGTAAAAAGGCTTATTATTTTATTATTATTATTATTATTATTTATGTTTATTAGCATATGACATTCTATTCCATTTTGATCACATTATGTGTACCACTACTTTTTTAATTTTTGTTATTATTTTTTTATATCGATGGTAGAAATGTATTTTACTGAATATTATCTCTAGTGAGATATTAAATGTGCCGGGGTGGTCTAGCGGGGTACAGCTCGAATTCGGACCTCGGTGGACATGGGTTCGAATCCATACCCGGCACTAAAGTTGAGCCCACGTTCGGCTTCGCTAAAATGTCCATTGCTGAAAGATGTTTCTCGTAAAACATTCAAAGTAGCAAACATTAAAAAATAAAAAAATAAAATAATAATAATAATAATAATAATATCTACTTACAGCAAATTAATAGTCAGTATATTCAAATAAAATTGTAGTTTAACTAATTAATGTATTTATTTATTTATTTATTAATAATATTAAAACGGTAATTGTATGTATGTAAGGAATCATTATTATAACATTGAAATATCTTAGTGAATATAAATTGATTTTTTTGTAGATTGGCTATTCATATTACTAATATAATCATTATTGTTACTATTATTATTATTATTATTATTATTAATATTATTATTAAGCTTTAATATCTCAATAAAGGTACATTCAACGTAAAATACATTTCCACCATCGATATAAAAAAATAATAACAAAAATTAAAAAAGTAGTGGTACACATAATGTGATCAAAATGAAATAGAATGTCATGTTAATGAATATAAATATAGTCAATACAATAAACATGTAATTTTTTTAATTCAAAATTACTATACATTGAATGAGTCAATATAAGGCACAGTTATTACATTATACTGTAAGATGTTCAAATTAGTTCAATAAATGCATGGGTAAAATGATTCCTACATTCAGGATTCAGGATTCAGGATTTTTTTACGAGTTGAGTAGGCCAAAACGCCTTTCAGTACTCGGTTTTCAGGGGAAAAATAAAATGGATGGTGAAGTAAAAGAAGATTAGTCACAGAAAAAATATTTGAAATCAGATAAAATCAAGGTAGATAGTGGAAGTTAACAATTATAGAAAGCGAGCAAAAATTATAAATATAAAAAAATAAATAAACAAGTTACGTATTACAATGTAAAAACACTACAATAATCTTTAAAAAAAAGAAAGAGAAAGGATGAATAACGCTCTAATGGAAGTGTAGCGTGACGCGCGCCTCACCTCGTGAATGTATTAGGTTTGTTAGTAGTTTAATTTTGTTTGATTCTGTAGTTGGCAGACATAAATTTTTGTATTGATTAGTTTTCGCTTTTATGTGCATGTAAGTTCTTCTTGTTTTCTAGAAGCTTTAAATTGTATACAGGATTTAAAATGTTTATTAACAATATCATTCAATAAGATAGAATATTTGATTCCTACATAATTAGATACCAATCATATGCATCTTTTTAAAACAACATAATCCTGTTTTAATAAACCAGGAATAATTATAGGTGAGCAATATAATATTAAAGGATAAAAACATGATGTAACAAACAATTTGGTAATATAATTGTCAACATTTAGTTTTCTTAATCTTATTATGTAATAGCATAAGAATTTGGTTTTTAAAAATATATGCTCTACATGATCACACCAGGTAAGTATGCTATTTATTTTTACACCAAGATACTTAATTTTGTTACAGGTGCATATGTTTGTTTAATTTAATTTAAATGTTCTGTTTAATTCCATTGTTTCTTTTGGACGCCTCATTGTAAATTTAACCAGTTTGTATTTCGATGGATTTAAATTGAGATCAAAGTTAGTAAACCATTGTTTAATTTTATTAATAGAATTTTCAAATTCGTTTAGATCATTATTTAAAGAAATTTTTATGCACAAGACCATATTATCTGCAAATTTAAACAAATGTGATGGCTTCGGTACTTGCAATGGATCTACGTACAGTGAAAATAAAAACGGAGATAGTACTGCACATTGTGAAACTCCATTGTTATTTTTTGTTAACTCTGATTTATTACGACAATTTGTGTAAATTGTTTTTGAGAAATAATTTTGTAGCCAGTTTAAGATGTGGTCGGGTCTTTCAAGTAGTTCAAAACGTTGAATTAATTTTTTTCTTGATATATTATTGAAAGCAGATTTATAATCCAGAAACATGCAGTATATTAAACATTTTCCTTTGTCAAGAAATATAGTAATGTAATAAACAAGACTGACTACACAATATAAAGTATAATAATTATTTTTATAAACAAATTGATAATGATCATTACTATTGTTTAATATAGGCTTAAGGTCATTAAGTATTGTTTTCTCAGTTAATTTTAAAAACACTGAGCGATAGTGTTCTGGATTTGTTGATGGGTTAAAAACTTTCGGAATAGATGTGATTTGTGAGATACACTAAGTATCAGCTACTTTACAGTTCATAATGGATTTGCTTATTATTGTAGATAATAATAAAGCAATTACTGGCATGCAGGGCTTTAATAAATTGCAGCTTATTCTATCAAGTCCAAATGAAGTGCTTGCTTTACAACAGTTAATTAATTTTTGAATATTAAAGTTGATAATAGGTGTTGAATAAATTTTGGTAAATTGATTATATAGCATAGAGTGGATATGAGAAATTAAAAAAAAACGGTTTATAAACAATGAGTGATTAAAATTACTGATATAAATCTTTTAAACGAATTATTTAATAAGCGGATATTATATAGGAAGTATATTTAATGAATTTATAAAAGCAATTCAATGCGCTCATAGTTTACAAATTATTTTTAAATTTATATCTACTTTGTGTTATGTAAATATAGTCTATGCACAATGTATTGTAACTTCCATATTGTGTTAAATTAAAAAATAGTGGTATTTCAATAACTGTGCTTTAACAATTAATTATTAAATTAATTTTGAAATTTTGAAAAAATACGATAACATGGTAGTATCAATGTTAGGCTGATTATCTAAATAAAAAATACATTACCATTTTGTATTTTCTAAATGTATTCAATTTATAAAATCATAAATTCCCGAAAAATTGCATTAAGTATTTTGATATGTTTTTACAAAAGAATTTAAAATCTACTTGAATAAAAATAGTACCATTCTAATTAATTTTTATTAAAACTACGCAATTATTTTTTATCTCAACAGCATATACATTCGGTTATGACAAATTTCATTTTCTTTGTTCAAACAAAAATGTGACATTGAATTATTAGATATTTCTGACGCTAATTGAAATTTCTCAATTATTTTATGCATGTTTTATGTATTTATACATTCTTACTTACACAACTCAGTGTAAACAAAAAAATTGATGATTGATACAATAATAAGTACTTTTTTTATTTTATTATACAATCTTTTCTTTATTGTGTAAGATTTTACTGAGGTCTTGGCCCCGATTTTTAATAATTTAACTTGATACGGATATTTATCAACCCATTCAGCTAATTTCAATCAAAAAAGCTCTTATGTGATCTAAAATATCGTTCCTCAATTTATTATTACAAAATAATTTAAATTAACATGCCAATACTGTTTACTAACAGAAAAAGCAAAACGCAACAATATTCACAAAATTGCAATTACGTCAACAACTAACGTGATAAATGCAGATACAAAAAAAGTGATTTAAAACAAAGTTTAAACAAAGTCAAATAAGGATGAAACAGCTGTTTACCACTCGTAGCTCAGTAGTTTAAGGCACTGTCCAAACACCAGATAAGGCATGGGTTCAAGTTCATGTTCCAAATAAGGAAGAAACAGCTGTACAGTGCTCCTGATTGACATAAAAACCTAGTAAATTTATTATTTAAGTGAAGCTGACAATACTAATATAACATTTCTAAAAACAAATAATCTTTTAAAAACCCATTAATAAATACAACCGAACCGTACTATATAAGCTATTAAACCTGGCAGTATGCAAAAACCTATATGGTGAAGTCCTAGTGAAAGGGTTATCTCACTTGCTAAACCGGTAGTAACATAACAGCATTTGAGGACACTGGGCAATTAGAATTGATTAAATTCACTATAAATAATAAATTTACAGGTCCAAGTTTATCCACCCGTAGCTCAGTGGTTTAAAGTGCCAGCCTGACACCAGATAGGGTGTGGGTTCAAGTTCATCTGTGTGTAAAACTTGAAAGGTATGCGCTACTGATAATTCCAAATAAGAATGAAACAGCTGTACAGTGCTCCTGGTTGACTTAAAAACCTAGTAAATGTATTATTCAAGTGAGTTTGACAATACTAATATAACATTTCTAAAAAGTCAAAATTGTCTAAATGTAAAACATTGTAGTTAAAATAGAAATTATCATTAATAATTTTAAACATTTTTTTTAACAGTAACGCGTTGATTTTAATAAAACATACTGATTATGTAAATTTTATTGTACATATTTATAAAGCCATCAACTAATAATTTAATTTAATGCATTTTAATAACACAATCGCAAATGTTCCATAATTAACATTATAATAAACAAAAACAGAACACAATGGCAATGGTGACGTAAAATGTATTCTGTTTACAGATAAAAAAAACAATTAAATAAATAATGTATTGTCTAAGTAATCTCATTTAACCGAACGGATCCTGTTTGCATTGTAAGTGGCAACAAAACACATTGGCAGACAACCTTCTGTACAATGTTCTTTTATCGGCTTAATAAAATTTAATTACCGTATATTTTCTGTGATTCTCCTATTCATATGCCACCAAACCTTCCTCCTTCAAAATTTACAATTTTTAAAAATTTTTATCTAACTTTCGTCTTGCGTTAACCTAATCTTTCTTTGTAACGTAATTTCAGATTTGTCACAAACATACAGCTGTATTTGGGAAATCGAATTTTTGGGGAAAAATAAAATTTTGAAACGTTATTGCTTTTCAAAAAATGACTTAGTTCTATTTAAATGTAACAAACCTCTATTATCAAAGCATGTATTTTGGTGACATAACTACACATTCATCATATTTCTAATTCAATTTCCAGCTTGATCATTATTCACGTGGACAGGTTATATTCACTGGACAAATCGATTCAAGAATAATGACAAAAATTGGAAACATTCCAATAATAGCGACTTGCATCATGAAGGTGCCGATCCTTCCAATACGGAACACAACGACCCGATAGAAAATGTCGACCAATTGAAAGCGTTCGAACATTTGTTCAATCGCAACGTTCACGATTTACACAAGTATTACGAATATGAATTGCAGCGACAGACACGAGACAACGAATTGCAATTGTTTCGGGTACGTCCATCAATAGTAAACCCAAATGTTATTCTTCTACCAGTCCAACAAACGTCGCTAAATGCCTACGTTTGCAACGTAATAAGCCGCAAAGTCGATCGTCTATATGCCGCATAATTATGGAGAATGATGAAGAGGTGACATCACCAGTCACAATGACATATATATAATTCATTTTCATTTATGTTTACTACTTAGGATGTTTTAACGAAATACGCATCTTTGTAGTGGACGGCTCCTGCCAAGTCGAACGTGGGCCCACATTTAGTGCCACTGATAGGATTCAAACTTATGCCCACAGGTCCAAATCAGGCTAGTACTGCATCGCCAGACCATCCCGGCATATATATTAAGACGATAGTGAACAATGGCCCAAAATGTATTTCAATACTTTTATCAATCTATACAATATTCACAAAAATAATAGAAGTTTCAATAAATATGGTTTGAGTTTTCATAATAAAAATTAATACTTTGTACAATAAAAAAATACATTTTGTTTGCCAAGCAAAGATATTTTGATTTTAGATTTAAATGTTTTGTTGAATTATCACTTTCATCATTATCAATATTTTCCTCAAATTCATGTGTGTGTTTTGTGTAATAGGAAACATTTTCGAAAGGCACTCACTGATGGTATTTGAAATGAAACCAACTATTATAAAACAAAATATTAAACAATAGAAAGATGAATGATTACAATGAATGATTGTTTTATTGTTGTATTCAAATGTTTTGACGAAAAAATGAGCATCTCTTAGCAGTGGACATTCGAACCACGTCCGAACAAAATGGCATTTGGAGTCCAACCAGTTCGCTAAAATCATCCCGACAATAATGAATAATTAAATAAATATTGCAACAATACAACTGATTATAATTTTTACATTGTGTTGAGCGGTACAGCGTTTGACTCGATCCTGGGTGGTTATAGGCTCGTTCTACTACCAGCATCAAATGGGAGCTTACATTTGGCTACGCTAAATTGGCTACAGCAACAAATGTTGCCACTCAAACATTTGACACAATTCAGACAATCACTTTTTTTAAATGATGTGTATTTAGGATAATTCAATTTTTCTATATTGTTCATCGAACGTTTTACGAGAAAGACGTTTGAACAGTAAAATTTGCTAAGCCGGCTAAGGTAGAAATCGAAGCTGTATCCACTCACAGGCAGAACCAACGAATTGCAGTTGTTTAGATTACATTTGTGTGTGTGTGTGTGTGTGTCCCAATGTACACCATTGTTGGATCGAAAAGAACCAATCTAGCCAGTTTGAAGCTTGAATAAAGGAGGAGGGTGTGAGAGCAAGGTTAGCAACGCGACTTCTGTAGAAACAAACCATTTTGCTACTGAACCAATAAGAAAATAAAAATGTTTCTCGTAAAGCATTTAACGTTGAGAAAATGGCTAGATTTAATATAAAAGTTACTACTTACATCTTAATTATTCGATTTTTAAAAAAACATAAATTTGACAGCTTGGCTTTTGTAAAAAATACAGAAACAAAAAAGTCGACATTCCAACTCTAACAATAGGTGTGACTGAGAAATGGATCAATTTTTCAGAAGCGGTCAACTCAAACTTGGGTGGGCACAAGTCTGATTGCCACGATTGGCACCAAATGCGGATCTATGTTTGGCTTCGCTCAAATGTGTCTACTGCTGAAATGTACGTTTCTTGGAAAAAATTCAAACGAATGGAAATAGGATTAAACCAAAAAGGAGAAAAAGATTTAAGCTGCAATCGGATATTCGAGTCGACTGCGCAACAAGTGGCGGACTAGAAAAGGATCCCAAGTAGATACAGAACAAACATTTTGGAAAAATTGAAATTGATGTTACACGATGTCACCGTTTTTGTTTCTTCTGCCAATTGATTTCATTATGACTCGATCCATAAATAATTTGTCTTATGGTAGCAAATGGAATCATGGGAAATTAATAGATTTGAATTTTGCATATGATATTGGTCTACTGAGTGAATCTCCAGAAATGATGCAAAATATAATAATTATTATTATTACTATTATTATTTATTTATTTATTTTTATTACTTTGAATGTTTTACGGGAAACATGCCTTTCAGCAGTGGACATTTTAGCAAAGGTGAACATAGGCCTGCATTTGTCGCCGGTTGTAGAAATCAAACCTATGCTTACCTAGGCCCAAATCGAGTTCCGTACCACTTGTATTGTTTAAACTATTTAGTTCTTGTCCTTGAAACGAGTGGGTTAGTAAGTCCACGTTTTGGCATACACAAAATAGCTCATTCTGGCATCAATTCATGTAGAAGCAGGCGTGACAGCTTTAACCAGCCTGACGCCATATAAAACAATGACACTTACCATCACTGATTTGTTTTGCTCTGTAACAATTTCAACTTTGTCAAATATTCGGAATTGTGCACCAAATTCAAAATGGAGGACGTTCGTGTATTTAATGGCGGATTGTTGTCGTTTTTCGCATTTCTTAGACGCGTCAAATTGTCAAACAAATAATTCATAATTTCATTTGTTTTTCGATCGATATCGTATTGATTAGGTGGCGGTTGTTTTCTGATAAGTCAGTTAGAAATGCATAAAAATGCGCGAGTGCGCGTGCACACACACACACACGTATATAAAATGTGGATAATTGGTAAATAAAGAAAAGACTTGTAACCAAAAGAATGCAACTTTTATAAGCACTGTTGCCGTTTTCTGGATAATACAAATGGTTAATATTGTGACATTCGTACCAACTGATTGAAACTGTAACTAGTGCACATATATAGTAGTGTAAGTTGTAAAACTATTTGTGGAATAAAATATGTAATTTGTAGAAAAAAGAAAATAGAAAGTAATAGCGTACCACTATGTAGTGAATCCTAGACTAAGATTCGTTTCACAACGGTATTACTCGGTGCCGAGGAATTGACTCGAATCATTCACGTTCGATCCACACTACCGACCACGTTCGGATTGGCTAAATGGCTGAAAGGCATGCGTTTCTTGTAAAACGTTTGAAGTAGTCAAAATGAAATAATAAATATCTAGGTTGCTTAAAAGATATCATAAAGGTCGTGAAAACTAGAAAAATCAAGTTGTCACGTTAATTGGTTATAAACAATGGCGCTATCACAAGGATACCGTTCGTTGTACATCTTTGTTTTACGGGAAACGCATCTTTTAACAGTGGATATCTTAGCGAAGCCGAATGTGGGCCCGCATTTAGTGGGTCGATGGTGGGATTCGAACCCATGCCCACCCATGTCCAAATTGAGCGCTGTACCGCTAGACCACCCCTGGCAAAAGCAATGGAGTACCGTGAGGTCTACCCACTGACAAAAACTGCACGCCCGAGCGAACCCGATTAGGGATCATCAGGAGCTTCAACCCGCCGAAGTACGATAGCGAACCTCCACCTAGCGTCAGGGCATTCGTGATCACTCTGAACCCGGCACTAGGTAAAGATTATTATTCGCATAACGTGAGAAGCAACAGATGAAGATGTGACCATGTTACTCATTTTAATAGAGCATTTATATATCTCCAAGTCTTTTTGGTTGCTCAAGGTCATTATACAAATGTCAAATCAGATTCATCTACCGGCCAGACATTTTTAATGTACTTTTACGTATTTAAAAACACAATAAAATGATTTTTCCGACAATTACTTCAATCTGTCCAAAGGGTCGTGATCATTATTTCTCAACTTCTTTCCAATCAATAAATCAATATCAGACTGATCATAGTTCACATTCAAATAATTGCCATAATCCTTCTTCTGATTCATCGCACTACTATTGCTATCATAATATGCACGATTTGACCTATCGAGAATGTGTTGCAATTGATTGAGGTGATAATTATTCGTCATAAACCGACTGCCGCCTTGTCCACGTAGAACTGGACAATTAGACGACCTAAAATCTGTCTGAAATAGACCAAACGAAGAAGGAGAACGCAAGTTGGGAGAACACTCTTCACTCGAAGCTCGAGGGCGTTGTTGAATTGGTTGTTTGATAATTGTGGGACATTCATCAAATTGTACCCTATTTGTGCTAGAATATGGACAATATTGCTTTTTCCACAACGGTTTCAACGACGAACTATTGGAGGATTGGTGCTGGTTGTACAAGGAAGATGATGACTGGGGGTCGTCGATTGTTGGAGGTTTGGTCAACGTTTCAATACCAGCCAAAATGCGATATTTTTCTACTTCGTGTTCCAGTGCTTCGATGCGATTTGTGAGATGACAAATTTTCATAACTCCTTCATTTTTAATCTAGTTGACAAGAAAAATATGGTAAAATAACGTGTTTAAATTAAGTGTCATGATATGCAAAATAAAGCTAAAATTAGTTTAGAAATGTTGTTTTACAAAAAGATTTTGAGTCACAAAAAATGTCAAAATATATCAATTTTTTAATGGTAAGCATCACGCTACCAATTTTGTTTTTTGCAAATAAACAAAAATAAGTTGACTTTGTTTGAAAGTGTACAATCTCTGTTTTAGTTCATTTAAAGTGAGCAAGTGTTGACAGGGTTACGAGAATAAATGACAAAATACACATTAAAGCCCCTAATCTTTATAAGAACTACATACAATGATAAAAAAGCAACGAAAAAAGAATTAATCAATGACATGCCAAACCTGGCATGTAGAATGTTCGCATTTAAAATGGGCTGTTGGAGAATGATCTTAAAGAAATAAATCAATTATTCGAAAATATGGGTCTTGTTCACAAATTCAAATAACAATCTTGAAGAACATGTTCTGACTGTCTACTACGAAAAGGTATGTGTACACTGGTTAAGTATTTGGCATCAAAAATTAAGTTTATTTTCGGCTTTCATTCAACCCTGTCATACGGGTCGTTCTGTCACTTCTTTGCCTCTCTTTTCCAGAATGGTGTCTTTTTATTGGTTTAGTAGCAATATGGTTTGTTTCTACAGAAGTCGCGTTGCTAACCTTGCTCTCACACCCTCCTCCTTTATTCAAGCTTCAAACTGGCTAGATTGGTTCTTTTCTGATCCAACAATGGTGTACATTG
>JAKXYG010000824.1:0-27808 GCA_025895645.1 Cardicola forsteri | reverse complement strand
ATTTTGCATAATATTTGCTCTGCTGCTAGCAATATGTCCAAATCAAATAATTAAAGGCAAGAAAACGTCTGACTTGGATACTAACCATGGAAAAATTGTACATGACCGACATTTTTTGCGCTTACCGGTCAAACCAAAATTGAGTGATGATACAACGTCGGTAGGAGCAGGTCTACTTAACGAAAAAGTGGATTTGGGTACAATTCAATTCATTTTAAAATTATTTTAGAAACCATAGAAAAATTGCTTAAAACGCCATATCCACTACTTGAAAAAGCTGCCAAAACGCTAGCCAGAAAACCAACACCACTATCGAAATTGAAATCGTGCAAAAAAAATTCAACTTTAAAATCTAAAATCAAACATTCGTCAAAACGGAAAACCGATAAAATGAAAAAAGTCGAAAAATGGAAATTCGACAATAAGTCGTCTACTTATAATCAATTTCGAAAAAAATTATCATCCCCATTATCGCAAAGCAATAGTGGAATGCTTATGCGGATAAGTTCCAAAACTGTGGGCGAACCAATAGCCGGTGCCAATATCTTGATAACGGCAGCTATAAAACAGATATTAAGTCTACTGGGCATTAATATACCTGATTTGTCAAAATTATTAGAAGCAATCACATTTTTAGTTGAACTTATTGAATTTATTCAAATGAACTTGTTGACTATAATTATTCTATCGTTTTTAATCTATTTTTCAATGTTGATTATGTTAATTGAAGTTTCCGTTGTATGTTGCCGATCATGGCACAAACATAATTATAGATGTTGACACTTATTTTTGTCATTCGTGTTGTCAATTACAATGTGTCTTAATTGAAATACAAAAATGACTTCTTATCGTTTAGAGAGAATGTACATACCATATATATATATATATATATATATATATATGGTACAAAGACTTTAATTTGTGCTGTATATCAATAGATAGATAGATAAGTTGGTGGAAGATCCACCTCTTCAGTAATTCCAAGTTTAAATAACTTTTTGAATTCCTATACAAAAAAATTGTTGAATGCCAATTGAACGTAGAGGAATCAATGTAGTTTCTTGACTAGAAAACTGCTTTCTTGCACAGACGTCAGGAATTGACGGGACGATCTTTTTCAAGATTAACGCCAGTCGACGGATCCATAAGCCTAACCAGCTACATATGGTAAATAGTTAACGTGAGATATCTTTTAAGCAACCATTCATTGAACGGGATCTAATGAAAACCCTAATATACCGCTGTGCACTCAGTTCCTGCTGTTATTATTCTAGATGCTCATATACACCTAGTCCAGGTTGCAACACGTGGCTCCTCTACGTTATGCTTATCATCATTGTTGGAAATTGAGACTTTATAAGCATTACATAATTTAGTGTTAAATATTGTCCGGACACTGACTATTTATTGTATTTATTTCAAAACTCTTTTGTTTTGAAAAGTATAAGACAACAGGACTGTTCCATCTAAATGCACATTAAACTTTTAGCTTCAATGTTTGTGCATGCTGAAGATTTTGATATAACACTTTGCCAGAATTATGTTTTCTATGAAATTGTGTTCTCTTGTGTTTTAAAAACAATATTACTGACAAAGGCTAGGTTGCAGACTTTGAGCACTTGCAAACCCTCTTCATTATGCGGCTGCGGTGAAGTTGTCAGGCATAAATATAGGAAATCTGTATTAGTTGGTTCGGTTTTAAATGCTTTAGTATTTTTTATTTTATGTTTATTATTTTAAATGTTTTCGGGGAAGCATCTTTCAGCAGTAGACATTGTTTAGCGAAACCGAACGTGGGCCCGCATTTAGTGAGCCGGTGGTGGGATTCGAACCCCCATGTCCACCGAAATAGTATTAAGCACAATGGTCGTTCAGTCATTTAAAAGCTTACAATATTTTATTTAATTTTTGAACAAGAAACAGTGATAACATTTAAGCATACAATGCAGACTACCAAAATTTAATAACAATAATAATAATAAACGTAATTCACTAAATTTCTACTTATCTACCTTCAGATACACATAGATACACACTTTAGAAAAGTCAAAACGTTTGGGTTACAAGCAAAAACAGTTGTATTGGGGTGTTTAGAGGAACTAAAATCATTGAAACAATTGCACTTTCAGTAAACAAATACTAATTAACTGAATTATTTTAAAGCATTGGCTTCCCTTTATAATTCCAAACAAAAATAATAGAATACGTAAACTGTGAGATGAATTCATTTCGTATATTCACTTTAGTCACAAACATATAAAGAATCAATATATATATATATATATATATATATTGGTAATCGTGTTTGTGTTTATGTTATTGCATTCAGTGTCACGACGGGTTTTCTTTGTAATATAATCCGAGAATTGAATGAACTTGATTTGATATAATAAAAATAATAAAAATATATGATGTAATTAACTTAACTTAACTGTACATATGCAACACGCATATGTTAAGTCCACGCTAAATTTAATGAAGTTATAAATTGTTTTTGTGCACACAAAATGGTTTTTAATCTGTGAATGTAAAGTGTTTTTAACATGTTAGCAGTTTGAGAAGTAATCAACACTTTAAAGTTAATTTGGTGACATAATAATAACGAAGTGTATAGACGTTCATTTGAGTTGGATTCTTTTTCGATCCAATTAGGAATGTGTTCTTTGGCCCGTTCAGATAAGCGATCAGTTGTCCGACCAATATATTTGTCACCGCAACTGCAAGTAAACTGGTAGATATAATGGGAGGTGGAGAACATTGTTTTAACTGTTTTTACGTCTGTATAGTTATTAGTTTTAAGTTAAATGCACCATATTACACCTTTGTATGTTTATGATTGAAGAGAATGTACGAAATGAATTCATTTCACAGTTTACGTCTTCTATTTTTGTTTGAAAGTATAAAGGGAACCCAATGCTTTAAATCAATTTATCGTCAAAATGAAAACAATTAGTTAAATTGTATTCAACACAGCGGTTTTTAATACAACACGGATGGCAATTAGTTAAGTTTGGCTGTAAGTAGATAGCGGCTAAACGCTTTTGACTCGGTAACGTTTCTTTTTTTGCAAAAGTAGAGTTTTGAACGAGTACTCGGAAGTTGTATGATAATCGAATCCAATACTTGTCAGTTATCAATACTTATATGCATTAGTTATTTGCCAATAAACTTTGACAGGATATATACACGATATTCGATGCTACAATTGTAAAACATGTAGGCAAATGAACTGTACACACGTTCTTTCAAAGTGGCATCATACCTTTACGTTGAATTATTTTACCCTACTAGAAGTTGCATTTTTCCCAAATTTCTACTAAAGCGATTGAAGTTTATTCTTACTCATTATGTATATTTAAAAATGTACAATTTTTAAAAATGTTTACATGACATATTTATAGTTAAAATTAGTAAGAGTGCAAAATTTCTGCATTTAGGTTGAACAGTGTTTTCTTTTAAAATACATTTGTAGAAAATATGGTCTTTGCAGAGGACAGACCAAAGTTAAAACTTGTCTATTGCCTGTTTTTTTAATTTTAAACAACCTACTATTGATAGATAGGTCGAACAATTAAATATTGTCAATAAAAACATTTCTCACGCCAGAATTATGCTAAATTGGCAGAAGTGATAAAATTCCAGTTGGATTGAAGTTGCGGTCACTGCCACCAAAATAAAGATCTGTGTTTAACCTTGCTAACTTTAAAATGCTTCTCCTAAAGCATTTATGCAATTAAAAACAAAATTTAGTAAAATTAGTAACGTTATGTTCAAGTTTAACTTAAAGTACCAAAAAATTTACATTGAAAAAAGTTGTTTTGTAAAAAGAAATTTTTTTAAAAATTTACTATAATAAAAACAATAACTGCCTACAATATTCAAATTTAAATGACTTTAAAGTGAAAAATTTAAATTGTTTTAATTTTTAATAAATTTATAAAATTAATTAATAAAGAAATAAATTTTATTAAATACATGTTTTTTTTTACAAAAAAGTATTATTTTAAAATACGTGGCTACATGTAAACAAAGAAATTTGCACCAGACATTTAATTGGTCAATTATTACTCAATTTTATTAAAATTTTAGCGTAAATAATTTTAAAACAATTTTTTTTTGCATGATTATTTTCTAATAAAATGTCCAATTACATGTATGAAGTTAATAGTCTGCCACCTGGCGGTTTTAAAAAAAATTAATTATTTTATCAATTATAACTCAGTTTTATAATGCCTAAAACAGATCAAAGTTCATTTTTAAGGGCTGATTATTACAAAGAAATTCAAAGTCTATATCAAAATGATGTAAAATCTAGAGTAATCGCTAAAGCATTTAGAATACACTTATCTACTGTCTACAGAGTGATAAGGAGTGAAACCGGTCCTAAAACGCATACAGGTGGAAAGAAAGCATTGACAAGTAAGCAAGATAATCATTTTATCATTACTCAACTAAAAAGACACAGAACAATGAACATAAGGGAAATAAATAAACGATATTAAATAAATTCCTCTTATTTAATTATAAGACGCATCCAATCAGAAAATTATTGTTAAAGAAACCAATTAGGAAATCTCCTTTAAGTTGTATACATAGATCAAAATAAGTGGAATGTGCTAAAAAGTACAATAGTAAACCATTGTGTTTTTGGAGATTGTTGTACTTTACAGACGAGTGTGCTATCACTTATGAACCATGGGCGAAAAATTCAAGAGTAATTTATAATAAAAATTTTCCCATTGATGACACCTGCATTGTTCGTAAAGTGGCACATCCATCCTGCGTTAAAATATATTTTGCTTTAAAGTACAATCAAACACCAAAATGGATTTGTATAAGTAATAACCTTAATAGCAGAGAATTTATTTAAAGTTTTAAGGAAATTTTTAATAACGAATTGCGACAAAATGCCTTAGGACATTTAACAATTATTTAAAATAACGCGCCGATTTATACTTTAAAAGAGGTAATGTGTTTTTTAGCATAATTTTTAATTTACTTAATTATTTGTGTATTTAGACTGCAAAAGGCATAACAAGTAAAAGCCTTCGTTCCAGTTGCCTCCTACAGTCCAGATTTAAATGTTATTGAAAATTTTTCATTGTTCTGTGAGTTAACCGCATAAATAATAACATGTCGCTAGTGGAAAAATTGATTTTGTTATACACAATCGTACCACAGGAGCTAAAATAGGAGCTGTCGATAGCATATTGAAATTGATTGACTTTCCGCCACATCACTTAAGTATATTAGGCACATCAACATTTTACTAAAATAAACATTAAACATCACATTAGCAATATCAATATTCAAAACACTAAAAATATATTTTTTAAAATAGCATTATCAAATTTACTCTTAGACTAAAAACCAAGAATTTACACATTTCGACAACCTTATTGAAAAACTACTACGTTATTTGCTTAAAAATAAATTGTATTATGAAATATGTACATATATATAAAGCCGACATCACCAATTGTCTAAAATTAATTGGGGATAGCCATGCTTTTTATAACTTCTTTTAACCGCTTCGGATAAGAATCGACCAAATTATTGATATAATCTTGTGGAATTCGATTGGCCAACGCATGGTTAATTTTTTCAGTAAGTGTGCCTCGATTTTCAGTCCGATTCACCTCCTTTAGTTTAGATAACTAAAAATTTTTTAATTACATTGAGATCTGCTGGGCTGTATGGAAGTGTGAACCATAAAACTTCCAGCTTTTTGCTATTTAAAGAATCCCTTCTGATACAGCTTAGCCAAAAAAATCCGTTAATTTTTAGATTATGATAAAAACCAAGTTACCTTTTTGGATGTATGCACTGGGCATTATCTTGAACAACCACTAAATGCCCTGAAGCATTTTGTCGTAGTTCAGACTTGAAAAATTTAAAAATAGCTACAAATTCTGAGCTGTTTAGATAGCTATAGTTTGGCTCCATTTTGGTAGTTGCCCGTAACGTTAAAATATCCATAGAACATGATAGATGTGCAACCTTTTATAATGCAATTGTTATCTTGAAAAGTGGACCACAAATAACCGTGGCTACGCTTACCCATGGTTTATATTTTAAAGCACACTAATCTGTGAAAAACAGTGATCTCCAAAAACATAATGGACAGTTTTCTTACGTTTGGCAAAGGATTATGTTAATACCCTGGTCGACTCGTATCCAAAAAGGCTACAATAAGTTATTAAACACCAAGGCTTAAGATTGAAATATTGAAATAATAAGTCTGTAACATTTATTTTATATATTGATGCATTTTAGTCAATTATATAATTTTTTTAACAAATTATGTTGTTTTGATTTAGGTATTAGCAAATGGTGGTATTATGTTTTATTGCAAGAATGGATGTTGTTATATATTATAATAAGAAATTATTTTGTGAATAATGTTACTTAATGTGTAATGCTAAAGCATTATCTAAGGTATGTATTAGTAACAATTACATATGTCTAAATAAGTTACTAGAAACACATAATGATTACTGTTCATCCGTCAATCATCACTTATTGTAATCCCACACTGACAATTTCTGGCAACGTTGATTTTAAGGAACGTTGATGCCACTAATAATAATAATAATAATAATAATAATAATAATAATAATAATAATAATAATAATAATAATAATAATAATAATAATGGTAACATTCGAACAATTAAAAATATATCCAATACCATTATTTTTAGTAATATTGAAGCAAATAATTTAATAAAACAAGTATAGTTAAACTCAAATCGTACCTACGGTTTTTGTATAATTACAACTGACATACTTTGAAAATTTGATATTCCGGACGGTCAATTAATTGCAGTATTATTATACCGTTAGTTGCTTTCATTAATGCAGATGATTATAAATGACAATTACAATTATAATATATAATATAAATAATAATAACAATAATTATAATATATGTATAATATAATAATAATAATAATATTAGTAATAGTAATAGTGGTACTAGTGGTAGTGGTAGTAACAGTAGTAAGTAGTAATAGTAATGTGTCGTAGTAATAGTAGTAGTAGTAGTAGTAGTAGTAGTGAAAACTAGTAGTAGTAGTAGTAGTAGTAGTATTGATAGTAGTAGTAGTAGTAGTAGTAGTAGTAAGTAGTAGTAGTAGTAGTAGTAGTAGTAGTAGTAGTAGTAGTAGTAGTAGTAGTAGTAGTAGTAATCAATATTAGTAGTAGTAGTAGTAGTAGTAGTAGTAGTAGTAGTGTGTAGTAGTAGTAGTAGTAGTAGTAGTAGTAGTAGTAGTAATAGTAGTAGTAGTAGTAGTAGTAGTAGTAGTAGTAATTAGTACAACCCTCCACAACAATTACACAAACAAGTGATTAATGCAACTGAAACATCTCTAGCAACTACATAGCATGCAGAGAAACGTCACTTTATTTATAGGATATACAATACTATATAATAATTGAAAAAAGACTATAATTATTTATACATATATTATAATTAAAAAAAATTGTATAAAATATCAACAGATTTAAAATCGGAAATAGAGTAAATGATTAACTTGATTTATAACGTCAACTATTACTAAAAATACAGATTACATGCAATTTTTCAGTTACCAAATGATTAAGGACATTACAAAGTTCAGAAAAATTTAATAATCTATGTGATCGCCTTTCTTTTGAACAACCTATTAAACAACGTCAGGTGGTCTAACGGTACAGAGCTCAAATTCGGACATCGGTGGACATGGGTTCGATCCATCGCCGGCACTAAAATGCGGGCCCACGTTTGGCTTCGCTAATTATCCACTGCTAAAGATGTTTTGCGTAAGACATTCAAAGTAGCAAACAAAATAAAACTATCTAGGCGTTTTGGAATATACTGTCGATGAAATGTTGATATATTCTTGTTTTATCTCATATTAGTTCAACAAACCGAATGCGTTCACATAAATCCTCAATTTCAGTATGCTTATTGATGTTACTTTAGCATAGTGAAAAATTTTAATAACATTGATATCCGAAATGTTAGGTGGCAATTGGAAATGAAAGATAGCTTGTTTATTGTCCTTTTATTGTCTAAATGTAAATATAAAGCAAATACAGTGAACTTATGACGCTAAGACATACTGTATGAAGCATTGTCCTGAAAAACAGTAAAGTAACCCCCGTATACAGTGTGCTGCATTTTATAATAAAAAGATCATACCATAAAACTGAAATAAATTTTTCACTATTTAATGTACCAGATATAATTCTCAATTTTATAGGTTAATTATACTTAATACCAAACCAACGTACTTGTCGGGGGTGGGTTTCTAACAACCGGAGTAAATATTTTTTTGAAAACTGTCCTACACAACACTTTGTTTTTAAAGCCAAATGGTTCATCCCAAATCATGTTTCATCAGCAAAGTATACGGAACGCCAATAATATCAGTGTCGTTCACTCCATAGTTTAAAAAAGCTAATCTGTCATCTTTTTGTTTTTTGATAATAAATGGCTTAACTTTTGCTGATTGTAGAGTTAAACCGGATTCAATTGCTCTGTATCTTATTGTAGAATAAGTAAAATTGTTTAAATTATTTCTTTTGGTTTCTGAAATAGGTTTATTATAATTTTTTAACTCTATAATAATGTTTTGGTCATCTGTACTTGTTGTTACACGTTTTCTTCCAACATTATCATAATTTTGATAAATAGTTGAAAAGTTAACTCTATATAAATCTGCCAATCTTTTCGGTAAAAATCCTTCATTTTTTAGTTCTTTAATAACACAATATTCAGAAAGCAGAATTAGCGGGTAAGCGGAATCTCAAGGTTAAACGTAAATAATAAATTATTAGATTTATTTTAAAATTAAGAAAATTTTTAAAATTATTTTTATTTATATAGATTGGAATAATTAAATGTTTATTTTAATAATTATTATGACATCACAATCAGAGCGAATTTGAATGTACATTAACATCAATTTTATGAATTAGTTATTGTTCATTTTTAATGAAATTAAGCACACAAAATAATAATGGACTAATTATTTTAAAGTGTAATTTTAACTTATTTTCTACGTTAATATAAGTAGCTTTTTAAAATTCGCTATTTTGGCCGACTCCAGCCTTCTTAAATAAATATTTCTAAGTATATATAAAAATTTATTAAGCACTAGACATTATTTTTAATTCCCGATATTGTTTTTACGAAAAAACAATTGGACATAACAAATTAATTTAGATTTAATACCTTTGAAATTTTTTGCGTTAAGTTTTGAAATGGGTGTAGTAGTAGTAGTACTAGTACTAGTACTAGTACTAGAAGTACTAGTGATAGCAGGGGCAGTAGTAGAAGTAATAGCAGTAGCAGCAGTAGTAGTAATAATAACCCCTTCTAGAAACAATTAAGAATTAACATTGAGAGTAATAATAATAATAATAATAATAATAATAATAATAATAATAATAATAAAAATTAAAAAATAATAATGGTAATACTGTTAAAAAATATAACTAAATTAAATATTTTAATAATGATAAAAATATAATAGAATTGTAATCATAAAATTAATTTATAGGTAAATTAATAAAAATATTGTGTATATATGTTGGAAACTGTTAATAATGGATACATTTCACATATAACGTCGTATTAGATCACAGACTGAAGCCTTATCCACTGAATTGAGTAGTTGATGCCATTGTGCATTAAACAAATACTATAAATCTATATTTAGCAAAGTTAATTATAGTCTTATACCCAACACGTTTGTGTAAAAAAATTAAATGTGGGTTTTAAATACAATACTGCCATAAATTTATGAAAAATATTTCCAAATTGTGTAAGCACGTTGAGTAGCAAAATATA
This sequence comes from Cardicola forsteri, assembly GCA_025895645.1. Taxonomy (NCBI): domain Eukaryota; kingdom Metazoa; phylum Platyhelminthes; class Trematoda; order Strigeidida; family Aporocotylidae; genus Cardicola; species Cardicola forsteri. The sequence continues at coordinate 17,971 of JAKXYG010000824.1, read as the reverse complement.
ACAAACAACATAAAAAAATAAATGGGCCTTCAAATATATTGTGCACACAGCAACATGTTTTTATAATTTGATATAGTGCTGGTTAGTTATAGTGAATAAATCAAGATTTACAATATTTTATTAATTTATTTCTATCTCTCTCTCTCTCTCTCTCTCTCTCTCTCTCTCTCTATATATATATATATATATATATATACATATATAATATTAAATCTGCAAATCCTTAATTGCTACATTGTAATAGGTAATTTTCGATTTATGGTTTTTTATTCATATCTGTATATGTTTAACAAGTAAAAATTAAACAAAATATTGTTGTTTTTTAGGTTAATTATGCATCACAATTGGAAAAGTAAGTAGAGTCAAAAGTGTAATTTATAAATTTGTTGAGTTAATGACATAAATGTATGTACAAATAATGAATATAATTTGCACTAGAATGTGATGCATTAATTTGATTTTTTTTTATTTGTAGGTTCATTTTGCATAATATTTGCTTTAATACTAGCAATATGTTCAAATCAAATAACTGAAAGCAAACATACGTCTGATTTAGATAGTAACCATGGCGAAGATGTATACAACCATCTACTTTTGCGCTCACCGATCAAACCAAAGTTGAGTGGCGACAAAAAAGAAAATAAATTGCCAACATTATTACATGTATCTTCTCAACAAAATAACAAAACAGTATCCAAAGTAATAAAATTGAACAAAATAAAATCGATCAAAAAGAAATTGATTCCAAAATCTAAAGTAAAGCAATTAAAAAAATTGTTAAATTTGAAAGAAACAAAGAAAAAGTTGGCTAAAATACCGCATTCACTAAATAAAAAAGCTAAAACAATAGTATCCAAGGTATTACCATCAAAATTGAAATTGGACAAAAAAAAATCGATTACAAAATCTAAAGTAAAACAATCGAAAATGTTGTTAAATGGGACAGCCGATACAATAAAAGAAACAGAAGAAAAATTGATTGAAATGTTGCATCCACTGCTTGAAAAATTTGCTAATATGTTGTACCAAAGCCAAATACTCATGTCAAGCTTAAAATCAAGTATAAATGATGCAATTTTTAAATTCCAAATGGAAAAATCGTTAGAAGCAAATACCGCTACACATGAAAACGCATCACTATCAATACAAGACAAAAATTATGTAGTCAATTTGTCAACTAATTTTAATCTAAGCAAACATGGTACTAGTCCAGTTCCTGTGTTTTTTGGAACGATACTAGATTCATATTATAATGCTGTGTCTATAATTAGCTTCCTTCAAGAAAATTGGATTTACATAGCCGCGGTGCTGGCCGTATTTGCCCTGACATACATCATCATGTTCATTATGACTTCATATATATGTTGTCATGTGGCAGGTTGTTGTAAATCAACCGAAAATACTCCAGTAGATGTTGTTTAAAAAAAAGTATAAATACAATACATATATATTTATTAATTATTTACTTATTTTTACTACTTTAAATGTTTTACGGGAAATAGATTTCAGCAGTAGACATATATATATATATATATATATATTCTTGTGTTTTTAAAGGTAAAATTGAAACAACAACATGAAAACGTCTTTTTAAAGTTAAAATAATTAAATAACTTTTTATTTCGATTTTTTTAGAATTAATTTGACTTGACATTTGAAGCGATTACGACAATTAAAAAGATGTCATATTTTGTACTTTAGTAGAATCCAAACGTTTATGCAATAGAATATTAAATTAGGAGATTTTAAATTTCAACTGTTAGAATAAAAAATATGTATATAAATAAATAATAAAAATAATAATCATTATTATTACTATTATTATCATTATTATTATTATTACTATAACTATTAGTATTATTGTTTATTATTATTATTATTATTGTCATTGTCATTATTATTATTATTATTATTATTATTACAATGATTATTATTGTTATTAGTATTAGTATTGTTACTATAATAATGATTATTATTAGTATTAGTATTATTACTATAATAATAATAATAATAATAATTATTATTATTATTACATTATGCTTTAATATCACACTAGACATACATTCAGCGTAAAATACATTTTCACCGTGAATAAAAAAAGAATAAATAAATAAATAAGAACTGAATTTTAAAAAAGTGGTACAAATAATAGGAACAAACAAAATAGAATGTCACCATATTAATAAATATAAATATAGTCAATACAGTAAACATGCAATTTGAAAAATAAATTCAAAATTACTATACATTGAAATTGATTCTACAAGTCCACAACAATTACCGCAAAAAAGTGATCATTTAACTAAAACCATTTTAGCAACTACATAGCATACAAGAGAAACGGTTATAAACAGTTATAAAATAAACAATATAATATAATAATCATATTAAACAACAAACCAAATGCGTTTACACTGCATCTCAATTTCAGTATAACATCGATGTTACGTTTTAGCACTTACTGAAACATTTCAATTGAGTGAAGGATAGCTTTTAGATTGTAGTCTCCTTTATTGTCTAAATGTAAATATACAGCCAAATATAGTGAACTTATGACGTTACTTTTGGTTGTATAACATGGAGCATTGTCCTGAAAGACAGTAGTAACTCCGTGTAAGTGTGTTGCATTTTCATAATGAAAGATATTTCTTCACTAACTGAAGCAATATTTCATTATTTAAGGTACCGAATATAATTCTCCATTTGATAGTCCTGATATACTTAATACCAACAACGTACTTGTCGAGGGTGGGCTTTCTTTCTAATACTTCAGGAGTTACTGTTTTTAAAAACTTGACTTACACAACACTTTACTTTTATAGCCAAATGGTTTGTCTTGAATAATGTTTCATCGACAAAGTATACGGAACACCAATAACATAGGTGTCGTTTACTCCATAGTTTACAAAATACTAATCTATCATCCTTTTGTTTTTGGTAATAAATGGCTTAACTTTTGATGATTGTGCAGTTAAACCAGATTTAATTGCTCTGTATCTTATTGTAGAATAAGTAAAATTGTTTAAGCTATTTTTTTGGTTTCTAAAATAGGTTTATTATAATTATTTATAACAATTTTTTGATCATCCGTATTGCTTGTTTCACGTTTTCTTCCGACATTATCAGAAGTTCGTGGTTTTTGATTATTAATAATCCGATATATTGTTGAAAGGTTAGCTCTGTATAAATTTGCCAATTTTTTGGGTGAAAATCCTTTATTTCTTGTTTCTTTAATGACACGATATTCATTTTCGGTAAAATGAAAATATGTTTTATCATTACTGTCCATTTTACAAACGAAGCAATTAGATAGCAAAATTAGCAAATAAGCGGAATCTCAAGGTCAAGCGTAAATAAATTATTCAATTTGTTTTAAAATTTTTATTTAATATTAAAAAAAAATTATTTTTATTATTTTTATTTATATAGATTAGAATAATTAAATGTTTATTTTAATAATTACGATGACATCACAATGAGAGCAGATTTGAACGTGGGTTCAACATCAATTTTAAAGACTAGTTATTGTTCATTTTTAATAAAATTAAGCACACAAAATAATAATAATAATAATAATAATAATAATAATAATAATAATAATAATAATAATAATAATAATAATAATAATGAGCTAATTATTATAAAAATTATGTAACTTCAACTTATTATCTACATTTATAGAAGTAGCTTTTAAAATATGTTATTTTGGCCGACTCAGCCTTTTTAAATAAATATTTCTAAGTATATATAAAAGAACTATTAAATACTAGACATTATTTTAAATTCTTAATATTTATTCTTACGAAAAAATAATTGGATATAACAAATTAATTTAAATTTCATACTTTTGTAATTTTTTGCTTTAATTTTTGAAATAGCACAGTTACATAATTCTGTAGGATGTCCAAATTAGTTTAAATAAATGCATGGGTGGAATGATTCCTACTTTGATAGGTTTCTTAGTAGTTCAATTTTGTTTGATTCTAGATTAGTTAATATTCTGGATAAGTATGGCAGACATGACTTTTTGTATTGATTAGTTTTGGCTTTTATGTGCAGTTCAGTTCTCCTGGTTTTTCCAGAAGCTTTAGATTTGTTTAAAGCTGTGTATAGTAGGTAAGTGTTATTACCTTCAATCCTTGATGCTAGTTGTATACAGGATTTAAAATTTTTATTAACAATATCATTCAACAAGATAGAATATTTGATTCCTGCAGATTTTAATACCAATAATATGCATTTTTTTAAAACAACATAATCTTGTTTTAATAAACCAAGAAAAATCACAGGTGAGCAATATAACATTAAAAGATAAAAACAAGATGTAACAAACAATTTAGTAATATAAATATCAACATTTAGTTTTCTTAGTCTTCTTATGTTGTAGCATAAGGATTTAATTTTTAAAAATATATGTTCTACACGATCACATCAGGTAAGTTTGCTATTTATGTTTAGCCTAAGATACTTAATTGTGTTACAGATACATATAGTTGTCTGATTTAACTTGAATGTTCTGTTTAATTCCATTGTTTATTTTAGATGCCTCGTTGTAAATTTAACCAGCATGCATTTTGATGGATTTAAATTGAGATCAAAGTTAGTAGACCACTGTTCAATTTTATTAATAGAATTTTCCGATTTTTTAAATTATTATTTAAAGAAGTGTTTGTGCACAAAACTATATCGACTGCAAATTTAAACAATTGTGATGGCCGTGGAACTTGTAATGGATTATTATTATTATTAGTAGTAATCGTGGTAGTAGTAGTAGTAGTAGTACTTTATTAGTCGTTCAATGCTTTATAATTTTTTTTTTCAGTAAATGGATATTTTATCTTGTAGTGTTTTTAATAGTACTCGAATCTACGCAAAAGTACTAACAAACTACTCTGGCACAAGGGTTTATTTATGTAAAATAGTAAAATATAATCAAGGTGGCCAATGTTTATTTCACGTTTAAAATACTATTTTATCGTGCTACGATTGTGGTGGTTTTTAGTTTGACTACCTCAGGAACTAAATATGAGCTTTTGTTCACCTTGACGTAAAACATTGAGAACCATTAAGAAGCCAATAAAAAATGTTGTTCTTGTTTATGTCTGTTTAAAAATTAAAACATTTTTTATAAATAATTTTTGTTTATTTTATTTAATTATTTCAATGATAATGACTTTTTCACTATTTTTTATATGTACAAAGCACATAAAAGAATTGACTTTGATGGTTTGACAAACGTAACACAAACGAAGAAGAATAACAAAGTTTCTTGGCTGGTAGACGGCATCCTTGTGACGTTGTTACTGGTCACAACTATTGACAAGGTCACTTGGTTTTTGTCTGAGTTATTTCTTTTAGCCAACGGTTACTTATGGTATACGTATGCCTTAAGATACCTTTTAAGTATTCCGGGTGTATGCTAGTATCCACTCGCGAAAACTGTGCACTCGATCCCTACTGTTTGTTGACACCTCTACAGGATGCAGCACATAGAGGAGGATCAGTCACGAGTATAACCATCAAAAGAAATAGGGACTTTACTCAAATTTTCTGGATTATTAGCATCCCATTAGAATTGAAATAAGAACGTTGATCTTTATTATACAATGACATACATACTACAAATATAAGAACGTGCATGTAATTACATAATTAAACTTGTGTTTAAATTACTCAACGTTTTTGTATAATTTATTACACAAAAGTTTGTTTTAAAATTTGTTAAAATAAATTGTATTTAAAAAATAAAAAAACTGTTTAAAAGTTATAAAACATTTTTTATAAATAATTTTTGTTTATTTTATTTATCGATTTTATTGTTACCGTTTTCCATGGTTTACGACAAACATCTTTCAGCAACTAGACATTTTAGCCTTTGGCATTTTGCAGTTGTTGCTGCTATTGTTACTACTCTAAATGTTTTAAAAGAAACATTTTTTAGCAGTGGGCATTTGGTGCTGGTAGTGAAGATCAAATCCATACTCACCACTCCGATACGGTTTAAAAAACTTATTGTATTGTACTTTTTTGCGGAAATCAAAGACAAATGATTTATTTGCATTGGAGAAGACACCAAAATATTTTGCTTTATCTATTTTTATGTTCGATTGAAAAAGAGTTAAAAGTAAAAAAAACATTTTATTAAACTATTGCAAAAAAACGAGATGACGGGGTACGGCAAAATCCTAATAAAATTTCAATCTTCGATTTTCACAATTTTTAAAGTCAACATTCCAATAATATTTTAGCCAAATTTATGTAATTTTTATTTTTGTGCATTTCACATTTTTTTTACCAAAGTAGGCAGTAAACAAAAACTGGCACAAGTTTTTGAGTCAAAACTTTATTTACATAGCGAACTTTACGTCGCTATTGGAAACAGCAAATTTTGTAAATTTAACGAAATTCTTACGTCGCTATTGAAAACGGCAAATTTGTATATTTGCAAAACAAAAATTAATTTGCGAACCTCCAACGTCGCTATTGAAAGGTCAACGATTTGATTAAATTTATTGGAAGAAATTGAATAAATTTACAAATGTCAGAAAAATCTCCACCTGTGTTGTTAAAAGAAAAACGTGAAGAAAGGGCTGAAAAAGTTCGGTCAGTTGATGGGTTTAATGATAACTCAATTGCGAATGATAAAGAAACTGATGAATTAGTTTTAGACAAGTATCCCAAAAACATTTACGGTTTGATGGATCTCCCAAAAAGGGAAATTACAAGATTCGATGGAAATCCTATAAAATATTGGTTATTCATAAAAGACTTCGACGTTAGTGTTTGCAGAAAGACCAACGATCCGGAATTGAGACTAAGTTATCTCATACATTATTGTGAGGGAGAAGCCAAGGAAACAATAGAACATTGTACTATTTTTGACCCACGAAAATGTTATTTAGAGGCTCGTAAACTTTTAGAGAAGCGTTTTGGTCAAAAACACGTTATATGTCATTCTATGATTGATAATTTAATTGATGGTCCATTTCTACGGTCAGAAGATGCTCGAACTTTAAATCAATCTACCAGAAAGTTACGAGTTTGTGAAATGACATTAAGCGAGATCGGATGCTATGCAGACTCTACCTCTCATAGAACACTAAGGGCGTTTGCGTATAAACTGTCCAACTTGATCAAACAAGTCAATTGTAAGATAAAGGGTAGTACCCTTGCTGTTTAGTTGATAACACCCAAATTCAAAATACCATTCAATAGTCGTAGTAAACAAAATATTTTAAATTTCCAAAATAACAATAGTTCCATTTATAAAATGTTAAACATATAAAAATGGACATGGAACAAGATACAATTTTCTTGCGGTTGTTGGAACGGAAAAAGTAGTCATATTTAAATTTGTACTATTTTATAGAGCCTTAAATGTTTGACTGGAAATATCTTTTAGTAGTGACATTTTAGCAAAGCCAAACGTGTATCTGCCGATGATGTAGATCGAACCCGAGATTACCCAAGATCTAGTCGATTTTTGTGTCACCAGACCATTTTGACAATATTGAATTTATTGGTTATTTATTTTTTTATTTATAAATCAATTCTGCCAGTGGTCTAGCGGTACAACGCTCGAATTCGGACCTCGGTGGACATGGGTTCGAATCCCACTACCGGCACTAAAATGCGGACCCACGTTCGGCTTCGCTAAAATGTTTACTGCTGAAAGATGTTTCTCGTAAAACATTCAAAGTAGCAAACACAAAATAAATAAATAAATAAAAATAAATAAATTAATTAAAAATAATTATTAATAATAATTTTAGTAACAATATCGTTTACATTAATTGTTGTGCAAAACTGATTTATGTTCTACAAACTTGTTTATATTAAATTGAATACCGATTATAAAGAAAACAATACTGTAAATTTATCAAAGACATTTCCAAACATTAAAAAAAATAATTTGAAGCTTTTATGAGGAAAGATACAATCACGTCTGTAATTACAAGGTGAGCTCGCTAACATGATTTTATAATTTTATATAGTGGTAGTTTATAGTGGCGAATAAATCAAAATGTACAAGTTTTTATTGGTTTTAAATAATATATATATATATATATATGACATAATACAACAAAATTTAATAAATTAATATTTAGATTGTGTAATTTTCTCAAAATATTAGATATTACAAATTCTCAATTGCTACACTGTATACGGACTACAGGTAATTGTTTTTTATGTATGAAATTGTCACAATAGTCATAATAATAATTTGTAGCTTAGATGAAAGTAATTGTAACTAATAAATAAAAATTGTAATTTAAAACATACATGTAAACATATATATGCTAATTAATATTGTTAATGGAAAATTACATCAACATATTTGAAGACTAGAGGTAGTTAATATTTAAACACTTGTTACTGTTTTAAAAATATATTTATTTTTACAACTTTAAATGTTTTACGGGAAAGATATTTTAGCGGTGGAGATTTGAACAGAGCCAAACGTAGGTCCGCATTTAATGCCGATGGCGGGAATCGAACCCAGGAACAACCAGGTTTGAGTTGGGTACGGTACTGCTAAATCGCCCCGGTACCTAGTTAAACGAAAATTTTAAGTTTTTTTAATTTGAACCTATAGGCAATTAATTATTAATTCGAATTCTATAACATTTCATATTTACAAAAATTAATGTAGCTATTTTCTATTAGAAAATGTTTTTTATATAAAGTGAAATGGCTTTGACAGTAAACAGTTTTTTTATGTAAAGTCTGGTTGTTATAAATTTATTTAACATAGAATTAAATTTAAATATCCATTGTAATGAATAAAAATTAAGCAAATTATTTTTACTTTTCAGTTATATGATGCATTGCAGTTTACAAGGTAAGTACAGCCAAAAGTGTAATTGAGTTAATTACATCACTGTATGTACAAATAATTAATATGATTTGAACTATTTATTTATTTATTATTTATTTTATGTTTGCTACTTTAAACAATTTACGAAAAACATCTTTCAACAGTGGACATTTTGGCGAAGCCGAACGTGGGCCTGCATTTTAGTGCCAGTGATGGGATTCGAACCCATGTCCACCGAGGTCTGAATTCGAGCGCTTTACCGCTAGACCACCCCGGCATATATATATATATATATATATATATATATAATTTGTAGACATACGTTGCATAATATTTACTCTGCTGCTAGCAGTATGTCCAAATCAAGTAATTGAAAGCAAAGAAACGTCTGATTTGAATAGTAACCATGGAAAAGATGTACATAACCAACTTTTTTTGCGCTCACCGATCAAACCAAAATTGAATGACAATACGACGTTGGCAGGAGTAGGTCGACTTAACAAAAAAGTGAATTTGGGTAAAATGTATATCAATCTTTAATTTTTGAATTATTTTAGAAAATAAAGAAAAATTGTTTAAAATCTCGCATCCATTACGTGAGAAAGATGCCAAAGAAATTGAATTACTATTAAAATTGAAATCAAACAAACAAAAATCCAAGCTGCTGCGTTCTGTTGAAAATATAAAGGCCAACATTTCTAAATCCTTTAAAAAAGCAAATGCAAAACCTTTTGAACAACTTATGAAAAAAGGTTTATGGGATTATAAGAGTCTGGAAGCTAATTATAGGAAAGATAAAGTACCGATTCCTTTAAGAAATCCATTAGTTCGTAACGTGTTAAAACAAATACCTGGTGAAATTTTAAATAGAAAACTAAATATATTTTCTAGTAAAAGGATAATTCAACCAACTGCTGCAAATTCAAAAATATCAAGTGTTGCAGGGCAAAATACAGGAACTGGTAGAAAACCAAATTCAGGAACTGGTGGAAACTCAAATCCTTCTTCAAGACCAAAGCAACCAGGTCGTCCAAGTGTACCATCTGGTCCGAGTGTACCATCTGGTCCACGTCCAAATCAAACAAATATTAACCCACCAACTGAAAGGAATGGTTCTATACCAATTCCATCGACCAGCGTTGGGTTTACCGCAACAGATATGGGATATTTAAATTGTATATGGTTGGGGGTGTGTTTCTGTTTGTGTATATTATTAATTCAAGTTTCGGTAATATACAGTCAATCATAGTTCGTGCACAATAATAGAAACTTAATTATTTATTTATTGTTTCCATTATTAATAATTATGTGCTGTAACTAAATAATATAAAATAAATGTCTGGCTTATAAAAAACGTGTAAATACAATATTGTTAATATAATGTTATGTTGAATGCTTGAATGTTGAAATGTAAGTTATTTATTAATTTATGACTAGCATTTTATAGTAATTTAATATTAAATAAAAGTTTTGTTATTTTAAGATACTGTAAGTTGTATTATTTCAACATCCAATCTAAGCTGTACATACATTGGGAAAATGCAATTTTATAATGCAATTATAGTTGGAAAATGTATAACGTGTGAAAATGTTTAAATAATAATATTTTCTTTAAAAACGAGTGCTATTAGAACACGTTTGTAGAAAACATGGTTTTTGTAGCAGACAGACTGAAGCAAAAACTCGTAAATCGTTTGTTCTTGAAATTTAAACAACCTACCAATGATGTATTATATTACTATTATATTATTATTATTATTATTATTATTATTATACAAAACCCTTTTGCTTTAAAAATAAGCATGGGGTAATAAGACAACAATTACAGCAAAACAACAACAACGGGAACAAAGTTTTGTTGGCATTGAAGATTCTGCAAATCGAAGATTGATCTTACTTTCGGCTTTCACTCAATCCTGTCATTTGTGTAACTCTGATAGTTTTAACAATTAAATATATAATATACAAATATTTCTTACGTCAGAATTATGCTAAATTGACAGAAGTGATAGAGTTCCCGTTGGGTTCAAGTTACGTTTACTGCCACTAAATACATATCCATGATTGACCTTGCCAACTTTTTATTTGCATTAAAACGCTTCTCCTAGAAGATTTATGCAATTAAAATTTATTATTCTACAAAGAAAATTAGCAAGTTTAAATTAAAGTACAAAATATTAAACCAAAAAATAACACTAGCTAAAAATGTTTAAATTGTAAAAATACGTTTTTATAAAGTGATACACTTACATTAAGTAAAATTAAAACAATATTTTGTAGTTGATAGTAACTTTATTTAAAAATGGAAGTAGCTGTTTATTGTAGCCGGTTGACGGTTGGAAAGCAAGATTAGAAACCTAATTTTAAAAAAATTACGTTAACAAAAGAATAAAATAATTAAAATTTAAAATATATTATTATTGTCAAATTCACTTGTATAATAAATTTACTAGGTTTTTAAGTCAACCAGGAGCACTGTACAGCTGTTTCACATCCTTATTTGGAATCATCAGTAGCGCATACCTTTCAAGTTATACACACATGAACTTGAACCCACGGTGTGAAGCTAGCGCCTTAAACCACTGAGCTACGGATGGATGACCTTCGACCTGTATCTACTAATGATGATTCCAAATAAGGATGTGAAACAGCTGTACAATGCTCCTGGTTGACTTGGAAACCTAGTAAATTTATTATACAAGTGAATCTGACAATACTAATATAACATTTCTGAAAAGCAAATAAACCTGGAAGTATGCAAGGACCTATATGATAAAGTCGTAGTGAAAGGGTTCTCCCACTTGCTAAACCGGTAGTAACGTAGCAGCATATGAATACATTGGGCAATTAGAATTGATCAGATTCACTATAAATAATAAATTTACAGGTCAAAGGTCATTCACCCGTAGCTCAGTGGTTTAAGGCGCTGGCCTGACACCAGTTAGGGCCTACGTTCAAGTTCATGTGTGTGTAAAACTGGAAATGTATGCACTGCTGATGATTCCAAATAAGGATGTGGAACAGCTGTAGAATGCTCCTGGTTGACTTGGAAAGTGAATCTGACAATACTAACATAACATTTCTAAAAAACAAATAATCCCTTAAAACCCATTGTTAAATTTAAAATATACTTTGTATCGTATATTTGACGCATTTGTTAATTTAGCAACCAATTTTGCTACACATAATATATTTGCAAAAATGTAGTCGTTCAAATAGAGAAATATTTTTATCAAAGTTACTTTTTTTTGAGAAAATGTTAACTAGTATTTGGATTTAAATCTTATAGCTAATGCTTTTTCGTGAATCAATACACAGCCTCACTTTAACTGCTTCTTTTGTAGAGTTCGCTTTATTTCACGTTTATAGCTGTAATGGTATCAATGATTTTTTGAAAATAATTTAAATTACACAAGTGTTTTAATTTTCATTTCATTCCAGACAACGAAACATATTTGTTACACAATCGGAAAATGTTTTAATAATATTAGAACAATGAATAAAACTTTTTGCTTGATATTGTTTGAAAATATTTCTCAATGTTAAGATTTAATAATTTGTTTAATTTAGAACTCCTTCCCTCATTGTTTACACTTGTTTTTAGATTTTTGGTAGTAGTGTAAAAAGTGGAAGTTTGTTTGGTTTAAATTCTTTTGTTGAACTAGAAACGGTAACAATTTATCAACAATTTTATCAATTATGAGTATTTTGGAGTTTTTTCAAGTTTAGAATAAAATTATTTACTTTTTTCTTTTAAATGGTAGGCATTTATTTATTTATTCTTATTTTATGTTTGCTACTTTGAATGTTTTACGAGAAACATCCTTTAGCAGTGGACATTGTTTAGCGAAGCCAAACGCGTGGGCCCGCATTTTGGTGCCGGCGATGGGATTCGAACCTCCATCTCCACCGAGGTCCAAATTTGAGCGCTGTACAGCTAAACCACCCTGGCTTGGTTAATAATGACTCTATTTTATAAATAATTTTAAGATAAACCTTTGTTTACAAGTAAAACTCAAGGTCAATTATCGAATCCCGTTCCATTGTTTTGTATTATTATGCGCAAAGCACAGTTCATACTTGTGTCAAACACCATGTACTTTTTTTAATCAATATACAAAAGTGTAATGTTTACACAAGAACGGTCTTGGCAACGCATGAAACAAAAGTGTCATATTTGTACAAATGTTTGTTAGTAAAGCAACAACAACAACAACAACAACAGAAGTTAGGGGGGCAAGGTCATATCTTCATTAATTCCAAATTCGCATTGGCATCTTGATTTTCGGAGGCGTGTAGAAATATGTCAGTCGAGGATGCACTACGTGGAGGAATAACAGTCAGGAGTATTACCATCATTGGAGTTTGAGACTTTATAGTATTACTCAAATCCTCAGGGTCATTTAGCATCCCGTAAATAAAGAATACCAATTTCCGAAATAAAAACATCTACAAGTGAAAAATATAATTATTTTATTATCACAAAATTTTAAATAAATTAACTTTGTAAATTTAAAAAATGTAAAACCAAGAAAATTTATAAAAATGTTTCATTTAAAATTTGGATTAACAATTTGAAATAATACATGTTTTATGAATCCGTACACACACACACACACACACACACACACACACACACACACACACACACACACACACACACAAATTAAGATCAATGGAATTAGTACAATGTATAAAAGTTATTGTTTACAATTTTACAGACGGATAAATTCAAAAAAAATTACAAATTCTACACTACACATGGTAGTGTAGATTTTTCTACAAATATTTGTCCACATAGTTACTAGTATCCTTAGTTCAAACAACACGTTAAACAGTAAAAAATACCAACATTTAGAATAGATTATTTTAGTTACAGTTAGAATAAAATATTTGTAAACATTCAAAAAATGTTCAGAATAATACTACTGTGTGTAGTTCGGAATTGCTAATTTGGTTTTAAGTATGGTTTACAATTTAAACGATAAAACCTCAAATGTGAGGTAGAAAGTAACGTGGAACTTGTATAAAAAAATTAATTACAAGGTAAATAATTGCATTTGACAATATTATATTGGCATTTTGATAAACTAATATTAAAAATGGATGACAAAACTTAAGAAAAATAGTAAATATAACTTGAATTATCCACATTACAATGTGTGTAATTTTTATTTTATTTATTTATGTATTTTGGTCAATATAATATTTCTTTTTTTCAAATTATGGAATATTTTTAACAGTTTTAATAAATGGTAGTATTGGGCTATTTTAATAGATTACAAATTAATGATTTAGCGGTACAGCGCTCGATTTAGACTTCGGTGGGTATGGGGGTTCGCATCCCACCACTGGCACTAAAATGCGGGCCCACGTTTGCCTTCGCTAAAATGTTCATTACCGAAAGATGTTTTTTGTAAAACATTCAAAGTAGCAAACATAAAAAATAAATAAAAATAAAAATGTTTTTCAAATAGTGTTTTCTGGTAAATATTGTTTAATGTATAGTAGTAGTAGTAGTAGTAGTAGTAGTAGTAGTAGTAGTAGTAGTAGTAGTAGTAGTAGTAGTAGTAGTAGCAACAATAGTAATAACGTTTCCCATAAGTAATCGGGAATGAATTCATCTAGGCTATAATAAAAGAACATATTCTTCAAAAAAAAGTTGCATTTGGTTTGATTAATGCAAAAGTATAAATAAATGAAACATTTTTACAAATTTTTGATAAACATAAAGTTAATTTTATAAGTAAACAAACAAACAATTATCTACTGAACAACTACTTTACATATAATACAATTGTGTTTGTGTTAAGTTATATGTGGGTTACAAACATTTGTCAAGTGTGTATATATCTCAAATAATAAATCTAGTATTTTACACATAAACACATCTGTAATTACAAGGTGAATATGTCAATATGTTTTTGTAATATTATATAATGATCCTTAACAATAGAAAATAAATCAATTTTTACAAATGTTTATATATATATATATATTTATTACTTTAAATGTTTTACGAGAAATATTTTTCACTAGTGGACATTTTAGAGAAGTCCGTGAGCCCGATATACATACACACATATATATATATATATATATATATATATATATATATATATATATATATATATATATATATATATATATATATATATATATATATAATTACATAATATAACTACATTAATTTATTCTAAATTTAATAGATTTAAAATTAGATCCTGTAATTTTATCAAAATATTCAAATTTTTAATTTCTGCGCTATCATTGGGCAACAAGTAACTTTTTATTTATTATTTCTTTAAACTGAAAATTACTAATACAATAGTAGTATTATCATTAATAATAATAATAATAATAATATAATAATAATAATAATAATAATAATAATAATAATAATGACAATAATAATAATGTTAAAATGTATAGCAATAATAAATTACATTTTATACATTAATCTTTATTTACTAATAATATGTTTTAAATTGTTAAATATAGATATTTAATATTATGTGTAAAAACAAATTTTAGAGTTTGTATTAATATTTATCCATAACTAATATTTTTGCTTATATATTTGTGACAAATAACATTCTAAGTCGGTTTTTAAAAATAAGATACTGCACAATTGTTTATAGGGTTAAAACTTAAAATATACGAATTTTGTTTGAACACATTATTTATATGAAGTAGGCAAACATATGTAATAGATAGACTTCCATGTTAAGGGTAGTTGTTAAAAATTTATTTAAATAAATATATATTACATTCGAATATTTTTAATTACTTGTAATGAGTAGAAATTAAACGAATTATTTTTGTTTTTTAGTTTTTTAAAATGCATCACAATTGGAAAAGTAAGTCCAGTCAAATGTGTAATTTATAAATGTATTGAGTCAATTACATCACTGTATGTGCAAATGATGTATTAATTTGTTTGTTTTAATTTGTAGATAGATTTTGCATAATATTTGCTCTGCTGCTAGCAATATGTCCAAATCAAATAATTAAAGGCAAGAAAACGTCTGACTTGAATAGTAACCATGGCAAAGTTGTACATGACCGACATTTTTTGCACTCACCGGTCAAACCAAAATTGGGTGACGATACAACGTCGGTAGGAGCAGGTCTGCTTAACGAAGAAGTGGATTTGGGTACAATTCAATTCATTTTTAAATTATTTTAGAAACCATAGAAAAATTGCTTAAAACGCCATATCCACTACTTGAAAAAGCTGCCAAAACGCTACCCAAAAGTCAAACATCATTACCAAATTTTAAATCGGTCAAAAAAAATTCAAATTTAAAATCCAAGGTGAAACATTCAAAAAAATTAACAACATTATTAAAAGCAGTGACTGCGAATATGGCGAATATAGCAAAATTGCCGAAATTACCAAATATACCAAATATACCAGGCCTACCAGGCATACCAGGCATACCAGGCCTACCAGGCCTACCAGGAAACGGTAGTATTATTGGTGGACTATTTCCCGATCCAGTTCAGCTATTAGATGCAATCACTTTTTTTGTGGCTTTGATTGACTTTTACGAAAGTAACAAACTTATCCTTCACACCATACTATTATCATTTCTTTTTGCATTCTTTCTAACGCTTATTGAACTGTCGGTTGTATGTTGTCGAACGTGGCGCAAACGCTATTATCGATGTTGACATTGTGGTGATTTGTCATTGGTGTGGTCAATTATCATGTTTTTTAATTGTCATGCCTAAAATAAACCCTGTGGTCGTTTGTTATTAACAGCGTTGACAATTATAATGAATGTGAATATAAGCCCAGTTAACTTATATTTCCTAATTGTTTTTTAAACAAAGCATTAAAAAAATAGTGTTTCGCATTTAATAGTATAATTATTTACAAATAATTGATTTTAAATAAAAAAAAACAGTGGAAAGTGATAAAATAAAATGTTTAAGTGGTCATTACATCATTTTTACAATAATTAGCTTAATTCATAAGTTTAATTTTATTTTCAAATTATTGTTTATTAAATGTTTATTTATGAAACATAGTACCCAACTTTATATTATTAATTATAACGAAAAAATACTCTATTATTTTTGAAATTGTAATTGTTTAAAACTATTTTGAAGCATTGGCTTCCTTTTATCATTTGAAATGAAAATATCGCGTAACGTATACTATAAAATGAATTTTCATTTTTTATCAATCATAAATCTGTAACTAAAACATACATTATACAATTGCTTTTAGACAACACAAACCTTTATATAATTGTAATTGTTTAAAATCATTTAAAAATATAGTGTAAATGGTTTGAGAAATGGTGCCGGGCATGGGGGTTCGAATCCCACTAAAATGCGGGCCCACGTTCGGCTTTGCTAAAATGTCTACTGCTAAAAGATGTTTCCCGTAAAACATTCAAAGTAACAAACATAAAATAATAGTAATAATATTAAGTTTTAAATGGTTACTTTCATATCCATCTCTAATAAGGGTTACGTAATGCAGGATAGAAACTTTTCTTAATATATAACTACTATAATAATTGTATAGCACTTTCAGCAGTAAATATTTTAGCAAAACGTAATGTGGGTCCCATTTTATGCCTGTAGTGACGATCGCATCCAGCCCACTCAAGTACTGCTGGACCAACGCGGCATAGTTAGTAAAATAATGGAACTAAACTGTAAAATAATGTTGTGTATTAAAAATAAAAAGCATAAAATAATAAAATAATTGTTAAAGTTGCAAAATATAGTTTTTGTTAAATTGCATGTACGCACAACTAAATAAATTTTTTTTTATCGCTTTGGAAGACATAGGGAATTTAGGATGCTAATAATCATAGTGATATTCTTAACTGTTCATCGTCTATGTGGTGCCAACACGCATCTAGACTAATAACAGCAGGAACTGAGTGCACAGCGGTATAACTGGGTTTTTACTGGATTTAACGAAAAGGTGCTAGCATATGTTCAAAATGCTTATAAAGTATCTCAACTCCACCTAGTTTGGATTAGAAATAATTCAGTCTAGCCAGTCCCAAGCCTAGATAAAGGAGGAGGGTTTGAGCGCGCAAGGTTGGCAGCCTGGCCTCTGTAAAAATTTATACTGCTGCGGAAACAATGAAAGATGACGCCATTCCGGCAAACAACAACGTTTCT
>JAKXYG010000028.1:35000-65542 GCA_025895645.1 Cardicola forsteri | reverse complement strand
ATATATATATATATATATATATATATATATATATATATACAAATGGAGGGGTACAGTTAACATTCAAGGTAGTACAAATCGCTAGCATTCAGAAAAACAAAATTACTGAAAGATGCTTCTCGTGCAAACATAAAATAAAAAATAAAACGTACTTCTTTTTTTGGAGTGGGTGACTTGGTGAAAGGCAGCGTCGATAGAGTAGATTCTGCAAACAAAATAAAAATTAAGTTATTTGAAGCCGATTTAATCAATTTGAAATTTTCATTGTGGTTCGTGAGATAGTCACCTCTTAATTAGACGACATATTAAATGACCGATTTCAATGGCTTGATAAGCGTAACAAAAATAGAATAATTTTTTTTGGCTGGTAGACGACATCCTTGTAACGGCGCAACTGTTCACAAAGTTTGACAAGGCCGCCTGGTTGTCAGTTATTTCCCTCAGCCAAACGGCTAGTATACGTATACCTGAAGACACCCTTTAAGTATCCTGAGTGTATGCTTAAACTCACCCGACGTCCAGTTATATCGCTGTACATTCGGTCCATGCTGTTATTAGTCTAGATGCCTTTCAGCACCTAATTCAGGATAGACCACATGGAGGAGCAACAGTTAGGAATATCACCATCATTGGAAATTGAAACTTTGTAAGCACTACACAAATCCTCAGGATCATCATACTGAAGAGAAAAAGGGCAATCATTCCTACCTTCATACAACAATCAATCTTACAAGTAAATTCATTATTTGTGTATTTTGAAAATAAACGACCAAGTTCAAATCGGGTGGATGCAAGAATACACCAAAGAAACATAAAAGGTATCTTAAGGTAAACATATACTATATATAGCTGTTGAACTAAAAGAGTTAATCCTGATAAAAACACCTCTCTGCAAAAACGGTGGCGTCGTCACAAGGATGCTGTCTATCAGTCAAGAAACGTCGTTATTATCCTGTACAAATATGCGAATGATCACTTCACCAGCCAATTATCAAATAAAAACCCCCAATGCAATAGTTCACCAAAAACTGCACTAATTACCCTCATTTCTTTTCAATTTAACATCCTTTTGCGCTGATTTCGAAATTGCACTTTTGTTAGTCGAATGCTTAGCTTTTCTCGAAGTCACCACCACCCAATTTGTATCGACTTCCACCGGTTCTTCGACTTTTTGTGTTTGAACAACCTCAATTGGAGATAGATGTTTCATTTTTTTCAATTTTTTGACAGCCGGTACACTTTGAATAGTTTCGGTAACAGTCACCACAACCTGTGGGTGTGATACATCCGGAACGTCTTTCACCTTTTCGAACGATTTAGCAGAATGGGAATTATTCACTTTACTATCCACAATCGTTTTGGAGTCGACATAATCGGCAGTTGTTTTCGCTGTTTCAGACTTTCCAACCATCAATTTGGGTTTCTTTTTCAAAGCGCTTAAACGATGCATCTCTTGACGCGAATCGTTGCTAGTCGTTTTGAAATGCGTGGCAACAACGGAACAAAACAAACCGTATTTGTAATGCAAAAAGCTGGCCAAAATAGATCCTAAACCTATAGTAACAGGTACGAGTATTGTATAGTCAAATGTGTCATTTTTGTAATCATCATTCATGGAATTCGAAAACCAACGAAAGATGTTCATTTGTATCTAAAAAAAGAATCAACAATTATATCACATTCAACAACAGCAAACTCGAAACTTAGTGGACATAGGTTTGATTGCACATACCTATTTTTCGTTTTAATTTCTAAATTTCTTCTGCTACAAATACTCCTTCACCTGACACACCCACCCAATTCCTATTTTCTTCCAATAACTTGATATAGATTAGAACCAAATAGGATCAAAAAGAGTTTATCCTACTCAACTTGTGTTCCAACCATTAACTGATATACCCATTTCAAATTCTTTATCTTTCACCTATTTGGATGGTAGAACATCAAAATAAATTAGATTTTTATTTCATGCATATAAATTCCCCAATCATGTAAAATTGAAGTTACACTTAGAACATTAGAAATGTTTGTGTAAACCAAAAAAATTATACACTATAAAAAAACAAAGTAAGTAATGAATCTAAAAATAACTTCATTTAAAAAAATTTTAAGCGATAAACAATAGTTCTTCACTTTATAACTGAGAAAAGATAAATTTAAATTACTTTTAAAAATATAAAAAATATTAAACGTATTCAAGTTTTTTACATTTTACAAATTCTATTTTAAAAATCACTAATTACTTGCATTATTTCCAATCAAATAACTATAAAATTTAAATTAAGCTAAATTAAACAAAACTAAATACTCTTAATTCTTATTCATTATGCAACCAATTTATAAATTACAAACGCAAGTTTTATTTTTTTAAATAACTGCAAATGGTATCCACTAAATAATATGTTATATAATCTGCAAAATCATTAAATTTTCTCAACAAAATATAAACTATAACTGCAATTTATTTTATAAATATTTACCGGCACCTACGATTGTGCACACACGTCAAAGGTTAAAAGTATTCGCGCTCAGTAAAGGTGAAAACCTAATTTGTATAACCAACTACGCTAAAATTAAAATATTTTATTTAAAATAAATTAATGTTAATTAATTTTACAAATTAATTAATTAATTAATAATTTACTTATAAAGCATTAATAATATATTGAAATGTATAAAATTTAAAAACATATTGTTGTTATTGATTTTGTGTATAGATAATTTTTAGAAATTTATTTTTTTGTTTTAAATATTATAATTAATAAATTGTTGATAAACCTAAAAAATCTTCAATTAATATAATTCAATAATGCAGGTTGGTCAAGTAGAAGAATGTTTTTTAGATCCTTGGTTTCATTGTGTTAATATGTACAGGTTACAGGTTGATACACGAGTTAAGTAGGAGTAAAATTCTTTTTGATTCTTGGTTCTGTTTATTAGTTTATTAAAAGATTAATAACAATAAATAAATAAAATTTAAAAATAATTGAATATTAGGAAAACAGAAGTTAGAGGTAAATGGTTAGATCAGGTGAAAATGGAAAGTGTATAGTTGTCATATGCCTTTTTGAAGACCGGAAGTAAAGACCAGAGATGACGTTGCCAGGCAAAGTGTTCCATAGAGTGATTGCTTTATGGGAAAAGTGATCACTTCTCAGTTTGAAAAAAGATCTAGCTTTGGATAATTTAAGGTTATGCTCTCTAAGTGAATTTCGGGCTAAAGTAAAGAAAGGCGCATGAAAGCCGGAATTGAGAAGTTGATAAGTCAGGACAGCGTCACCCCACAGACGCTTATCACTTAGGGGAAATAATTTTAGGGATTTAAGCCTTTGATGATAAGAAAGGTACTTAAACCCACAAAGCTTTTTAGTGACAACCCTCTGTACCTTGTCTAATCTAAGTGCGTCAGATTTTAGGATGGGAGATGTAACTTGAGCACAGTACTCAAAATAAGGTCTCAAATACAGCATGTAAAGTAGGCGTAGGCATTTAGGTAGAATCCTTCCAAGATTTCTTGTAAAAAAACTTAATGAGCCTGATACATTTATGAGTAGCTAAAAAGTGATGTTCAGTAAAATTAAGAAAAGAATAAAAAATAACTCCTAGATTCTTAATAAATTTGATTAATTTTATTGGCTGTGAGTTAGGAGGAAAAAAAACAGTGCCAGACGGTCATCCGAAAATAATGTGCTGACATTTATCCTTATTGAGTGGAAGCTGATTCTTTATCGACCAACTGAAAATATTGAAAATGTCCGTCTGAAGTAATTCTGGGGTTAGTCCCCCAAATCTTAACATCATCCGCATAAAGCAGAATACTAGAGTGAACGGCTAAAGGTAAATTGTTTATAAAGAGAATAAATAGAAGGGAGCCTAAAATAGATCCTTGAGGAACCCCAGAGGAGATAGAACAGGAGGAGGAGGAATCAGACCCTACCTGAACCTTAAAAGTACGATTGGAGAGAAAATCTTTAATCCAAGCAAGAAGAGACCCAACTATCCCTACAGACTTAAGCTTAAAGATAAAAAGATTATGTGGAACTTTATTGAAAGCCTTAGCAAAGTCAAAAATAGATGGCATCAACAGATTGATGACTCTAAAGCAGTTCTGTGATGCTGTTTGAGTAGGTGATAAGATTAGTAAGACAAGACTTTTTAGGCATAAAGCCATGTTGGGCAGGACAAACGATATTAAATTTAAAGAGATGATCCAGTAAATGGGATCTAATAAACCTTTCCATAATTTTGCTTGGTGTGGAGAGAATGCTTATTGGCCTATAGCTATCAGGTAGAGATTTACACCCTGTCTTGTGGATAGGCCTCATAAAGGCGACCTTCCATATAGAGGGCACTTGACCGGACTGGACCGAAAGATTGAAAATATAAGTTAGGAGAGGGGAAAGAATATCCGCATATTCTTTCAAAATTCTAGAATATATGCCATTTGCATCACTAGACATAGACTTAAGGTTTCTAAGGTAGTTGGAGACTGAGAGATTAGAGATTAATAGATGTGTTATAGGTGGATAATCAGTAGTAAAATATTGAATATTATTTAATGTCAAAATTTGTACATACGCCTTATTTCTATTCGTTAAAATAGGTTATTAAATTATACAATCAATATTTTTGCATAACGTTAATAATGTGCCGAAAAATGCAAAATCTGATATATATGTATATATCTGATATATATGTATATATATATATATAATTTAAAAGTAAATACCGATGTATTTGCGATAAGTTAGTTTTAATTTTTAAAAAGTTTAGGTATTAAATTATCAGCTGATCTAAAACGCTCAATTAATGTCAAAAGTTTATAATAGAAGACACAAAAACAACCCGTATTAATACGGATTTAAAATAATTTTTAAACAATTTGCAAACTCTAAACGGTAAAAAAATTAAAGTATTATTTTATATTGCATGCGTGTTGCATATCCGTTGCTAAAATTTTATTCTCCAATATTAGGTAACAGTCTAAGTCATAAACAATATGGCAACAGATTGTAGAATAGAAATTTTTAAAAATAAAATATTAATTTTTGATGAAATAAAATAATATTGTTTATTATTTGCGACTTCGAATTATCTCTGTCAATTTTCACCGCTACAAAATCTACCTACAAAAGCTTTAAGCGTCTTCAATTTTTCAGTAATTTTTTTATAAGTTTAGAAATAAAACATTTTAAATGCCTTATTTAAAAAATGTTTTTATAAAAATAAAATTAACTTTATTTAATTTTAAATCTGTAAAAAAATAAATGAATCGCAAATCATTTACTCAAACAATTTTTATAAAGAAAATTCTTGAATATTTTTGCAGTTTTTGTTAGATAAAGTCAGTCACTAACTGACTACACCTTTGCGATCTACAAGTAAATGTATTTAAAACATTTATTTTTTAAATAATGAAAACAAAATCTACAAGTCTATATTATTATAATTGATTTAGAAAAGATATTCAAAAACACCAGAAACATTTAATAACATCTCGTCACAGAATTAATTTAAATTACCAGCGTTCTTTTGTTATTTATTAAACAGATAAGATTGTTGATATTTTTGTAACTCTTTTTCTTTCCCCAATTGTATTTGAGAGTAGCAACAAGAAAGTGCTTACTTAATTTTTGTTAAACTGACAAGTTGTGTCCAAAAATAATACTTTATGTTTAACTGCAAATTACAAAAATTGTACCCCATATCTGCTCAATTACTTAGCCCAAAGTTTAATTTTAAAATTCACAAATTAACAAAAAATCAATTAATTTATTCATTTAAAAAAGTTTAAATTTACATAATCTAACTTAAATAATCAAAAAACAAATTATTACTTTGGTCGCATTAAACAATACATTTTTTAAAATCTAAATTAAAATTACGATAATTGGAAAATGTATGACAATGAAAGACAAAAAATAATAATACTCGAATAAAAAAACAGACAACAACAATAATATTGATCATTTTCATCTTGAGCAAATAATTCTTTTTTTTTCAACATTCATGATTGTATAAAATTTCACTTTTTTTGACACAAATAGCGTTCAAACACCGATTTTGATATGTCGTAAATGTGGGCAATTGGAAGACGATCGGACGGATTTGACTGAAGACACGCATTGACCAATGATCGAAGCTAAGTTAATAGTGGGGAAATAAAATGATTGCTTTACAAAAAACATGCTTTTCAGTAAGTACACATTAAGGAAAGCTGCCTAAAGAAAATCGGAAATGAACCATTTTAGCCAGTGTGAACATGAAAAAATTCAAAGTTGGTAAATGAAATCTGGCCACTAGTTATAATTAATTTTTATTCCCAAATTAATTTAAAAATTTTTTAATTATCTTATTTTAAATAATTAATTTAAAATGAAAAATAAATATTGTTTATGAGAATTCCAAACAATGAATTGATTTTTCAATTATGAAATTAATGATACGTTTTGCATAATTAATTTTATAGGTCATGTTCAAAAATATTCAGGTTATCTACACTCATTGCACATTGAATCTTAAATGTTGGGATGTCCCGAATAGGTAGAGCTTTGGACTCAAGCATGAGTGGGTAGGTGTTCAATCCCCCCCCCTAAATCTGGTACTAAATGTAGAACCTCGCTTGACCTTGCATCAATTTCCACTTGTTAGACAATGTTTCTTGTTCAACGTTTCAAACATTTTTCAAAACGAAAAGAGTTGGTTCAGTTTAACACGAGTTTAGTAAGTTCATCATCGAGCTGTGATATATCATAATGGAAAAAAATCCAGATTGTGTATATGTATATATCTCATTTCATGGGAAGTATTATTTATCTGTATGTATGCATTTATTAACTCCGCCTAGTTTGGATCAGCCCCAAGTCTGAATAAAGGACGAGGGTTCGAGCGCCAAACTATCAACTTGATCTTTGCAAAAAAATCGATCATGCTACAGAAACAAACAAGAGGACGCTAGTTAGGCAAACAACTGGCAAAAAAGTGATAGCACGTGACAGGATGGAGTAGAATTTGAAGGACGAAGAAAATTATTTTGTCAAATTCTACATTTACCGGCCAAAAGATCAACAGGAAAGGTTGGAGTCTATTTAAATTTAAATGACTACTTGTTGACATGAAATAATATCCCCAATATCCAATCAAACTTTAAAAAAATAATAACTAATATAAATTTTGAGTACCCTTAAAATTGTTTATTGAAAAGAAATAACGGAGATAACGTGCCCTAAAAACAAATTAATAAAATTAGCACAACACGGATAAATGCTTTTAAAATTCTGCCTCACTAATACACTAATTTTTACAAATAACTTTATATATATACTTGAAAACGTATGGTCTTGGCAGTTGTTATTTGTTTTAATGCTTTAAAGACTTTTAATAAGGTTTTTTTACTTGCGTCTATTTAAATTTAAATGACTACTTTTTGATTAAATAAGGAATTTTATTTCAAACCCCCAGTTTATCATTAAACTAGGTAATAACATTTTTTTGTGAGACTACATCTGACTTTCCGTAAGTAGGTCGTTAAAAACACTCATAATTGCATTTCTTCAATTACGTACGTTTACCCAAATGGGAAAATCACATTAAAATGATAAAACGAAACGTTGGGCAAAATGTTGCCCCACATGTTCTTTTTAAATTATGGGACTTTGTTACTGTTGGTATTCCTGTTATTGTTATATTGTTGCCCCGGTGCTTATTTCAAAGCAACCGGGTTTTGTCATAATTACAATATTATTAATTATATAGTACTACTACTACTACTACTACTACTACTACTACTACTACTACTACTACTACTACTACTACTACTACTACTACTACTACTACTACTAATAATAATACTAATACTAATAATAATAATAATAATAATATTAATAATATTAATAATAATAATAATAATAATACTAATAATAAAAATAATAATAATAGTAATAATAATAATAATAATAATAATAGTAATAATAATAATAATAATAATAATAATAATAATAATAATAATAATAATAATAATATTGACAATATTAGAAACAATAATAATAATAATAATGATAATAATAATAATAATACTAATAATAAAAATAAATAATAGTAATAATAGTAATAATAATAATTATGATAATAATAATAATAATAGTAATAATAATAATAATATTATTATTATTATTAATAATAATAATTTCATTCATTCATTTTGGTTGGTGACGTGGTCACCTCTTCATTATTTCCCATATTTATACGACATAGCAAACGATCGATTTCGATGGCTTGACAAGCGTAGACAAACGTGGAAGAATAACAAAGTTTCTTGGCTGGTAGACGGCATCCTTGTGACGTCGCCACTGTTCGCAAAAATTGACGAGGCCGCCTGATTTTTTGTAAGGGTTATCTCCCTTAGCCCCGAGGGCTACATATGATATACGTATACCTTTAGATACCTTTTAAGTATCCTGGGTGTATGTTCGCACCCACCCGCCGTAGCGGAAGCCCAGTTATACCGCTGTGCACTCGGACCCTGCTGTTATTAGTCTAGATGCCTAGGGGCACCTAGTCCAGGATGCACCACATGGATGATAACACGTCAGGAATATCACCATCATTAGAAATTGAGACTTTATAAGCATTACTCAAATCCTCAGGATCATTAGCATCCCAATAATAATACTAATAATGGATACTGTAAATAAAAACCATAAGTTAAATAGTTGAATTGAACTGACAATGTTTTAACGTGACTGAATAAACACTGATCTTAGTTTGCTTGCAAACGACTGATGACTTAGTATTCCCAATAATCATTAAATGTCTGCGTACTCGTTAAAGTGTTATTTGTAACCATAGTTTCTAATCCATGCCACAATACTTGCTTTACTGCAATATTATTTACTTACATTTCAAATGGACCATTTAGTACCTTGTTTTCTGTCCGATAATTACTCACACCCAAGGAGTTTTTCGTTTGTACTGATGCGTTGCGATGTTACAGCAGCAAAAATACTAAAAAAACTTAACCTTTTTAACTATGTCCGCATTCATCGTAATTAGATCTTGTTAATTAACATTCGTTGTTTTTAACAAGTTGTATATGTCTTTCAAAAAAGTGTTAACCCTACGGTAAGTTTTTTTCACTCACCTCAAACGAATGTAGTTTTTCCGACATAATCATATAGTCGCCACATTGAATTTTTTGACACAATTTGTACAAATTCATGTGTTCTTCGTAAAACGGCGACTGGAGAACTGCCATTTCATAGAGCAAACAACCCAAAGACCAAATATCTGAAGCAAAATCGTATTGATTATGGCAAATTCGTTCGGGAGACATATAGTAAGGCGTTCCAACTTTTATTGGTCAATTAAAAGAAATGCAAATAATTAAACCAATTAAATGCAAGACTTTATTAATTCTTTCACAAACACCCACGCAACCATGTATGTTTAAACCAATCATACATGAGTAAACGTATTAACATCTCAATAATCAATAAAAAATTAACCAATGAAATGAAATACCTCAAACATTCATAGAATTGTAAATAAATGTGAAATAATGACTTTAACAAACCCAATGATTCAGCGGCCATGTTTTGAGATTCAAAATATCGACTTAAACCTAAATCGCCTAATTTAATTTGACCTTGAGCAGTAATAAACACATTAGCCGGTTTGATATCTACAATATAAAAAAACAATCAAAAATTAATATCTCGTGAAATATTAGATCATTTAATTGGAAATATTGTAGTTAAAATAATAATACATTGAACAGATTATAAAATTATTACCATAAATACAAAATTGCAATTATTACTATTATAATACTACAAAAAAACCTTTATAATGCTAGTTAAATATGCAGGCCACGGTTGAAATCAACGCAGTTTGAATAATTAGCTTTCATAATTATTTTAATCAAATTTAAATTTTACTGAAAAAGTTTTAGATGTCACTTTAACGGTATAAAATGATACAAAAACCGACATTTTCCATCAATATTAACATAAATTTTTCAATCATTCAAAAAACCAAAATTTAAACTTTTTGCAAAAATTCAAAAAAAAAACAATTAAATTATTTACTCAAAAAATAAATTATATTAAAAATAATATGTATAACTCCTAAACTAATTATTGTTAGAAACGTAGTTATTAAACTGAAACATTTGTAGCAATCTCATAACATATAATAAAGATGTAACTTTAATTATAAAACGTGTAATATTATGTAATAATTAAAATACAAGTATAATTTTATAGATAAATATTGTAACTAATAAAAAAATTATATAAAACATTAACTGATTCATAATCTAAGATTGAGTAAATTTACCAACATAAAATATAACGTCTAATATATTTAAAAATGCAAACATATCCAATTTTTAGAGTTAATAAATTGTTTTATGTATAATTTACTACAAAATATTACATAATAAATAAGATGGCTTGTGTTTGTAACCACTTGACTTAGATGTTTTGGTATACTTTTAGTTAAAATGCTGACATAGTTTTATGTAATCTAAATTTTAACAAAAAATTAATTTAGACAAATGTTTTTTGGATTTAAATATGCTTATACGTTTGGCCTTGCTAAAATGTCCACTGCTGAAAAATGCTTCTCGTGCAAACATTCAAAGTAGCAAACATAAAGTAAAAACAAATAATAATAATAATTAGTGTTAAAAACGTAGTTATTAAATTGAAACATTTGTAGCAATCACATAATATACAACAAAGACGTCACTTTAATATTAAAACGTACAATATTATGTGATAATTAAAATATAAGTATAATTTTATAGATATATCTTGTAACTAATAAAAAAAATTTATAAAATATTAACTGATTCATAATCTTAGATTGAGTAAAATTACCAACTTTTAATATATTTAAAAATGAAAACCATATCTAATTTTTAGGGTTAATAAATTGTTTTATGTATAATTTACTACAAACTATTAAATAATAAACAAGATGTCTTGTGGCTTAGGTGTTTTGGTACGCTTCTGGTTAAAATGTTGAAATAGTTTTATGTAATCTACATTTTAACAAATAAATTAATTTGGATAAATAATTTTATAATTTAAATATAATTATTTAATTTTATTATACAAAATCAATATTATTAATAAGAAAATATAAGAAGATAAGTAATAAAAATTATAATTTTTATTAAATAATTTAGGGAATAGTTGTTTTTATCTACAATTTATTCTTGAACGTTTGATTTAAGCATCTTTCCGTTTAAAATTGTAAAATTTTAATTTTGGATTACATAATCTTATTTTAATAAAAATATATTAATTTTGAATTAACCACACTAAATGGTAAAATCTAAAAATATGCAACATTTCTGATCGATTCACAAGTGTTTTAAAAATTTGTATTGTAAAATACTACTTATCAGTAGTTCGATTGGTAATGATTATTTTTTTATTTTTACTACTTTGAATGTTTTACGAGAAACGTATCTTTCAGCAATTGACATTTTAGCGAAGCCGAACGTGGACCCGCACTTTAGTGCCCACCGAGATCCAAGTCGGGCGCTGTACCGCTAGACCACCTCTGCATGGAATGAAAGAACAGTTACCTGGCCATCTCATTAACGTGCAGTTGTAAGTCCTTTAATTCTAATAAAAGAATAACAAATTTTCATAGTTAATCGTTGTGATGACGCCACGATTTTCACACATCGGTAAGGGTTATCTTCTTTAGCCAAACGGCTACATTTGATATACGTATACCTCAATAGACCTTTTGAACACTTTATAACACTGTGCAACTAGACTGGTATATCACCATAATTAGAAATTGAAATGTAAGTCGTCCGAATCATCAGCATCCCAAAAATAGGCGTAAAATAATAATAATAATAATAATAAAACAAAAAGCTATATTCATTATGCAAATATATTGTGAATAGTAATTACAATGATAAGTCCCTTACAATTACGATTGTGTGTGCTGGTTTAAAACAACCCCCACACCACCCCCACTAACGTCCAGCATAAACTGGTGTGTGTGTGAGCGTATATATATATATATATATATCAAGTTACGTATTGTGATATTCGTTGCTAATAGAGTCTACAACGATAATGATAATAATAATAATAATTTTTATGTCTCCAATTCATAAAAACAAACAAACAAACCAATTTGTATTTGTTTGTCTTATCAACGCAATCAGTTTTTTATTTGTGACTTATAAACAAAAAGCGATCAAACAATCGTACATTGATTGGTATTCACAATTGCTCAAAGGTAAGACAACATTTCTTCGTCAATAAGGAAGAAGTTGGCACAATTTGGACATGTAAACAAGATGTCATTCCATTTCAGTCGAGATCGAGTTAGGGTTGCCATGGCAACGTCATCAATTCTTTAATTTAATTCTTCATTATTATTATTTTCACTAGTTCGAATGTTGTTCATGGGAAATGGGCATCTTTCAGCAGTGGACACTTTAGCGAAGTCGAACATGGTGGAAATCGAGTCCATGTCTGCTCAAGTCCAAATCAAGCGTTGAACTGCCCCGGGATGGATAGATCGTGTACAGTGTTTACGATTGCTTGCATTAGCAAAGGTGTCTTGGGTACCCCCTCCCAACAATGTAATTGCATTAAAATCCGCTAAGTAAAATTTTGCTCCTCAATAAAACCGGTAAAAAATTGATTAGGGGAGTTTATCCCAATAGAAATTTATTTTTTTACTATAGACTGTTACAACGTTATTGTCGTGTTTAAAATTATAAATTGTAATTATCAATGTTTCTAATAAATGAAATAAATTATAATTGAAAAAAAAGAGATGGCAATAATTCTGAATATTTAAATGGTAATAATCCGTTTGGACAATTGCTATTACTAATAGTCCATTTGCCAACTGCTGAGTAGCAAGCAGAACCTAACTCAGACTAAGTGTAGGGTTATCATAGCAACCTTATTAGTTATTTGACCAAATGAATTGCGTACAATGTTTACAATTGCTTAAATTGACAAAGGTGTCGTAGGCACTCCAGCAGCATCACCAACCGCGACACACGAAACAAGGGAATGTCTTAACACTTCTTCATGATTAGCAATCGTTGCGAAAGCCCAGAGCATTCGTAATTGCTCGGTTCCAAAAACGTTTCATTATCTTCCCTACACATTGTCACTAAGTCTTTTTAAAATATTAATTATGTTGATTTTTGTCACTGTTAGCAGTCATGGAACTCAAAACGGATGTTCTATTCGGGCGTTCTATACACATTAAAAGTGTAAAACTGACAAGTCTAAGCGGTAAAGAAACTCGAATTCTATCGGGATGATCTAGCTGGATGGGGTTCGAATCCCACCACCGGCCCACTAAAATGTGGGCCCACGTTTGACTTCGGGCAAAACATTCAAAGTAGTGAAAAAGATGCAGGATGACTCAGCACCGAATTTGCATCAAGTACAACTCCAAACAAACGCCCCCATAATGATAAACAAGACCGAAATTGACAAATGCAGATTTGCCAATTGACAACACTACAAATAATTTGCATATGTTTGCACATTATTCCAATTTGTGTTTGCCTTATCAACGCACATTGCTTTTCGACATAATATGTTTGAATCAGAAATAATGACATGCCAATTTCCCCAATGCTTGTGCGTTCGACACGTTAATGAAGCCCCGAAAACGATAACCCGCCGTCAAGCAGTGGAATGCAAATCTATATCATTCCAGTTCGGTGTTAAGCGCTCAAATGACCATACAAGTCTGTAAAACGTATATCTAATTTTTTATACCTTGATTAGTTGAAAATCATAGGCTTAATAACCGTCTAAATGAATTACTTAATTGGGCGTTCAATTGCTTACCGTTTGCAGTTAATGGATACAATTAACATTTAGAATCAGCATACCTCAAGTGTCATTCATTAAATAAACATTGTAAAAATTGATTCTTTGAAGGTTTTTTGAATAATTTGGATTATCCTGGGAAATAATAGCCGGTGGAGAATGTTTATCCCCGGTAATGATTAAACAATCAACAACTAGTACCTTAGCTACTTCTTAAAAACACTTTGATGTTTAATAGCAAACCTCAACTGATTAATTTGAGTAACTCTCGGTTAGGACTTATTGTCAATGCTACTTTTTGGCAAATATTTTTAGATAAAATGAATGAATACAAATTGGTGAAACATTTGTCAAAAAATTGCATTTGTTTTACAATGTTTAGTGGACAAGTTCACCAACTCCTTCTGGTCTGGCGGTACAGCGGTACATCTGGTGCAGGAATGGTCTAGTCGTGTAGCGCTGGACTTAAGGTTGGGTCAGTTGAAATGCGTTGACGTCAAGTGGTAAGACTCCAGCTACAAGTTCGAAAGCTCCTTCTGGAATTCAACCACCGGCATCAAATGCGGTCTCACGTTCGGCTTCGTCAAAATGTCCCTTAAACCATTCATTTTTATTTTGGTTGGTGACATAATCACCTTTTTATTGTTTTCCACATTTATACAGCATAGCAAACGATCGACTTCGATGGCTTGATAAGCCTAGACAAACGTAGAAAAATAACAAAGTTTCTTGGTTGGTAGACGGCATCCTTGTAACGTCGCCACCGCTCGTAAAGATTAACGAGGCCGCCTGATTTTTTGTCAGGGTTATCTCCCTTAGCCCAACGGCTACATATGGTATACGTATACCTTAAGAAACCTTTAAGTATCCTGGGTGTATGTTTGCACCCACCCACCAAAGCGATAGCCCAGTTATTCCGCTGTGCATTCGGTCCCTGATGTTATTAGTCTAGATGCCTAGAAGCACCTAGTCCAGGATGCACCACGTGGAGGAATAACAGTCAGGAATATCACCATCATTGGAAATTGAGACTTTATAAGCATTATTCAAATCCACCGAGCACGAAAACACCAAATTCATTAGACTATGACAAAGAAATGCAATGAGCATGATTCCGATAACCGAGATTGGCAAAATCCGATAAAAATTTCAATATTCAAAGCCAAACGTTGAATGGAACAATCTCGCATTGCCCCGTACTTTACAAAGCAAAATAATTTTGAAATAAATAAATTAATGTACATAATTTAAACTGATATTTTTTCTTCAATTACAATAAAGAGCAGTTTGTATACAAGACGAATAATTCTGGTCATAGGCTTCGCCTTCACCTTCTTATCCATGTAATCTCAGCAATAAAAAAATGTACAAGTACAGCTTTCGACATTCAACATTTGAAAATAAAATAGACTGTCAACTCACCTCGATGCATAATTCGCTTCGAATGCATGTGCTCCAAACCGCTACAGATCTGGACAAAAAATTTCCAAACAGTCTTTTCGGGTATGAGGCGCTTTTTTCTTTTGAAATACTTGAATGCAAAAATACAAAACTAGAGCAACATTTTGACAAACACTAGTCATTGCATTTTGTTATTCAATATACAAGAAACAATTTAGTAACTGGAATAAATGACACTTTGTTGTTGTTGTTATTTTGCTGTAATTGTTGTCTTATTGCCCCATGCTCTTTTTTTAAAGCAAAAAGGTTTTGTAATAATAATAATAAATGTTAACATGGAAAACATTTTTTCATAAGCGGACATTTTCATAGAGCCAAACAAAGGCCCACTATTTAGTAACGGTGACCATCCAAGTTTCGAATCCAGCGCTGTACCACTTGATTACCTATTTTTTGTAATTATTCGGTTCAAATGTAACAAAATAAGACCAGTTGATTCTATTAAATTCAATCGTTTAGACAGCCTAACAGTATTAAAATTGCGCTTGTCTGTAACTGGCTAATAACTTTTTTATTATTTCTATATTTGTACAGTAATCAACTTTAATAACTTGATAGACAGCATCTTTGTAACAGTGCCGTTGTTTGCACTAATTAACAAAACCATATCATGTTTTTCTTTCAAGGTTAAGGTACCTTTTAAGCACCCTAGACGTATGCTTAAACTTATTTTCCAAGATAAAAACCAAGTTATACCGCTGTATACTCAGTCCCCAATTCGGTAATGTTAGTCTGACAAAAAGCAAAAAGTCAAATTACTCACTTGAATCATTTGCTGCAAATCACCAGCATCGGCCAATTCTAGCACGATGATAAGCTGATTATGCTCGATGAAAGAAGCCAAGTAGGTTATAATATTTGGATGATCTAATTTCTTCAAAAAAAAACACTTTAAGTGAAGCTTTTAATTTGTACAATAAAATTCTAATTACTAAATAATATTTATTAAGTAATACAAAAATGATATGGGTATAGATTCAAATACTTAAACGCTGGATACAACAGTGGCAAACTTCAGATTATAACGTAAACGTCAATATAAATTTCTTATATCTACCGTATACATTTTATTGTTTTGCCAATTTAATAATCAAATATAAATTTGCAAAACATAGTTTTAGTCAACTTTCGCAAAATGTATAACATTTTCA
Organism: Cardicola forsteri; assembly: GCA_025895645.1. NCBI lineage: Eukaryota > Metazoa > Platyhelminthes > Trematoda > Strigeidida > Aporocotylidae > Cardicola > Cardicola forsteri. Next base: position 49,092 of record JAKXYG010000028.1, on the reverse strand, counting down.
AAACGTTGAACTTTTATATAATTATTAAAATTTCATTTTTTCTTGCATTAACAACAATCTTTTGTACGCGTCAATTATCATTCTTACAGTAATATATACAAGTAAAACATGGAAATGAACAAACATGGCCTATAAAATGGCAATTATTTTTTATATGTCGGAGTAGTCTAGCAATACAGTGTTCAGGGTTCAAATTCCAACTACCGGCTCACTAAAATGCAAGCCCACGTTTGGCTTCGCTAAAATATCCACTGCTGAAAGGCATGCTTACCGTAAAGCATTTCAATAAAATTTCAATAAATAAATAAATAGAAATTATTAGTGTCTCAAAAATATTCTAAAGATTACTTGACAAAATAACATTATGAACAATAACAAAATTATTTTGTCAAATTTTAGTTTTATTGTTCGAAATACCGCAAGAATGGTTGTGAAATGATAAAAGTTGGTAGACTACAAACCATTCTGGTAATTCATTTTAAAATAACTGTTGTGTGAGATTAAATATTCTGAATGTTCTAAACGATAAGGTTTTTGTTTATAATTATGTTACGTTTATTATTTGAATTCTGTGTTGAAAAACTTAAGATTTAAAGAAAACATAAATTACAAAAAAAATTGTTGTAAACTAAACATGAAATGTATGTGTCAATTTTCAAAACTAATTGTAAAACTTACTTTCAAAAAGTCAACTTCCTTAATACAGTCTTGTTGAGCTTTAGCATCTACCATTTCAAATATCTAAAAGTCAGATAAATAAAATAGAGATTAATTAAATTGCATTAATTTAAATTTTGTAAATCAAATAAACAACAAAACCATTTCAACTAATTAGTAAACAAATATTTTTATAAATATATTTACAAATAAATTATCTTGAAAATTATTTAAAGCAACAATTAAACTAAAATTAATCCTACAGAAAATACTAAAAATGTTAAATAAAGATATATAAAAACAATAAAAATTATATAATTTGTATATAGTAAAATAAATTACACTTCTTAAATTTTGTAAATCAAGCATACAACAAAACGTTTTCAATTAATTAGTAAACAGATATGTTATTACAAATATATTTACAATCAAATTATATTATAAATTATTTAAAGCAACAATTAATTTTTTTAAAATCATCTCACAGGAAATATTAGAAATATTAAATAAATAAATAAATAAATAAAATCAAAAAATTATATAATTTGTAAAAAGTCATAAATTAACTATTAATAGATTTTTTACAATCATTCTAATAAAAACAAAATTAGATTGTAGAAAATAAAACATCTTACCTTTATAACTTTTAAAGCTACATGCATATGTTTTGGATATTTGCAAATGGCTCGATATACATGACTAAACTGTCCTAATCCGATTTGTTTGATAACAATATAATTATTTAAAGATAAAATTGATGATTGAAAAAAACAGTTAAATTTATTACTATTTAAATATACATTATTTTTAGTTAAAATATTATTTAAAATAAATTTTTCATTTATACTTTTGCACGTATTAATAAAAGTTAAATAATTTGGAACTAATAAAATATCTGAATCTTCGATTTTCATAGATAAATCAAAACACGTTTCATTTTTAACATCGTTTTGTTCATTATTATCTTCATTTGGTAATGCAGTTAAAGTATTATTATCATTTTCAAAATACACTTTATTTTTGTTTATATTAGATGAATGTAATGACACAAATCCTCCTTCTGGTGGTATAACAACTTCAAACTCAAAACGTGGAACAACCTCTGCAGAACATTGCATTCCATAAAGTATGATAATAAATCTGATATAAAATTATACAAAGTATTTTAAGTTATTTAAATAAAATTATGAATTAATATTCAATTTAAACAAAATTTTTAATTTTTAATTTAATGTCTATAAATGTGCATTAACGAACCAAATGAAAGATTTTAAATAAATTTATTTAGATTAACGTAAATTTAATTAATGCAATTAAACAAATTATACCTATTTTTTCTTAATTTAAAAAATTATTTTTTAATATTTTTAAAAAAATTAAAATTTTAAATAATTGTTAAAATGTTTTTATATAAAAAATAAATAAATAAATAAATGACAATGTGATTGGTCAATTGTTTCTACTGAATTTTATTTAATAAATCTATAGCATTTTTGTTGTTTTAAAAAAACATGTCATCCACAGTTAATAGGAGAATGCAAATAGAACGATCTACCTCTTCTGGACCAAAAGTGAATGATATAGCTATTCAAGCAGAGTAAGTCAAGTTATATTCTACTAATAAATTTGTGTAATAAAAAGTACATTAAGTATAAGGAATATATATATATATATATATTAAAAAGTATAAGTAATAATAAACAACTAGAAAAAAATTATAAAATGTATTGCCTAATTAATAATGTTATTTTTTAAATAGTTATTACCTAATATATTTATCTAACACAAAAAATATAAATTGAAATATAAAAATATTAAAAATCGTTGTTTACAGGTTTTACTAATATTTTTGAATAATTTCAACCGAAGTTAAAGTTCATTAATAAAAATAAACAGTATGCTATAAATTGTACTTAATTTATTATAATTAAGTATAAATGTAAACTTGAATGGTAAATAAATTTATATTGCTTTTATTAAACTAAAATAGTTAATTTTTGCAATTAATATGCACGATGAATTTTTAATTTGTACATTTATGTCCAATACATTTTATTATAACCAGCACAATTAAATTTTATGCTTTAATAAATTTAGAAGTTAACAAATAATTAAATATTTAATGTAGTTTTATAAACAGAATATTTATTTAAGTAATTACAGGAGTGATATATATAGCATTAAACAAATACAAAATAAATAAAATAGTAAAAAAGTGCAAATTTGTTTCTAAATATTTACCATTAAAAAACCGGTTTAAAAAAATTGTTTATATTAGTTTTAATTCATTATTTCTGTTATTAGTTGCAATAATATTTAGATTTTAAGTTTTTATAATAAAAAACATTTTTTAAACAGGTAATTAATATGTTTATTGTATTAATTAATATAAACAATAATTTAGTTGTTTATATAATTGCACCTTGTTTATTTCTAATATATTAGATGTTATTCATTTTTTATCGAATTATTTAGATCTAAACATTTTGTGTTTACTGTATTTTACTATATTTAGATATTTAAAAATATGAATACGTATACCTAAAATAGAAAAAAATTAAAACTGCACATTTTTATTTACATTGGTATTCAAAGCGCTCTACTCAAACCTGGGTGGCATGGGTAGGATCTCCACCACCGGTACCAAACGCGGGCTCACTTTCAGCTTTACTAAAATGTTCATTGCTGAAAGATGTTTTTCGTAAAACATTTAAAATAGTAAAAAATTTTTAAAATAATAAAATAAATAATTTAATATAAATTGTTAAATAGAGTCTTAATTATACTATTCACTTATTACTAATTTTTTAAATATTTACTGTGATAATTAAAATAAGAATTAATTAAAAACTCTGTTTAAAACTTATTACTAAAAATAATTATAAAATTGAATCTAAAATATATATTTAGCATTATTCTTGAACGTGCTATGTATAAATTAATATATACATTATTATGTACTTTAACATAATTATTTATCATTCTTTTAATTTTACAAAGATAACTAATAAACTATAATTAAAAATGTAACAATTTAAAAAAATATAAGCCACTAATGTTGTATGTGTTCTCTACGACGCATTATTCTTGCCAATTGTTAGAAAAGAGTTTTGTAATACAGATTTTATACTTAAAATAATTTAATAAAAGTGCACATCTAACAACTAAATACAAATTAGAAATAGTTATACATAAAATTGAATACTACTTACAAAACAAGTAATGTTTAAAGACTACAGTACACAGATTTTATGTCCTAAACACTGTTATTATTATTTTTTTTATCATAAACTTTAAAAAAAATTAATTTAACAACCAGGAATTTTTAAGCACATATTATTAGTCAATAACCATTTGCCAAACTAAAATTATATGCCAATATGTTAAAATTCACACAACAGTCAGTATTCAAACTTAAAAGAAAGATTTTTTGTTTTAAAAATTAATTGATGACATATTGTATGTGTCATTATTCACAATTTTATTGATTATTTATTTGTTTAAATAAACAAATACGACATTTTTTGTGTTTATGTGAGTTGTATTCGTTTATTGATTTTGAACTCAATTTGCTATGTAACAACGTTACTTCTTAATCTAAACTTGAAAATAACCTTGAGATTACGTATAAATAAGTTCTCCATTGGTATAAGCAGTGCAGTGGCACTAAATGTGTAACAACTTCTATTTGTGAAAATGTATTAAGAACGATTTAACTATCCAGTTTTTAATAATTGATTGTAATTATTGATTTTTCCTTCAGTTACATTCACTTATTGGTTTAAATAATGTAGTTTGTATGTTAATATTGTACAATAATATTAGCATTATTATTACTATTATTATTAATAATATTATTATTATTGTTAAGCTTTAACATCTCACTAGAGATACATTCAGCGTAAAATACATTTTTACCATTAATATAAAAAAGTAGTAGCACAAATAATGGGATTAAAATGAAATAGAATGTCATATGTTAATGAATATAAATAGAGTCAATATAGTATGCATGTGATTAAAATTTTTTTTTAAATAAATAATGTAGTTTGTATGTTAATATTGAATTGATGATGTTACAAATTGTTACAATTTATGTAGGTAAATAACAACATTTGCGTACTCTATGTCTACTTTATGTACACGTGTCATATTTATCGTTTTTTGAAGAAACGTGTTCTATGGTTTTAATTTTTAAATAATAATAATGTAACGTATTCATTTATAAAAAATTTGCGTTTACTTAAAAATATTTTCAACAAAAATATTACACACACACTCACACACTGTATAAACTTTGTAAGACAGTCAGAAAATGAATAAATTTCAACATTCAAAATTTAGCAAACTGAAAAGAAGAACAATCAATATTCTGTATACTTTTAAAACAATTTAAAGAATCTAGATTTGTGTAATACGTTCAATAGTTTCGTTGTAAGATGCAATTGTTTTTGACAGAAATATTTTGACCCCCTCTCCATAGTTTGTCTTATTGACGTGCAGTACTTTAATTTTTATTTTTGTATGGTGTTTTTAATAATGTTAAATAGTCAATATTATTATTATTTCAAAAACCTTCGGCTCTCTAGAGCACGAGGTCAATTCAAAATTGTAGATCAATATTTTTATCTTTGGATATTGAAATTCTAGTCGGAATTTCACAAACTATGCCAACATAATCACACTTTTTTCATTTCTTTGTTGTAATTTAATAAAATGGTGTCTTCTTGTTGGTTTTTTAGCATTAGTGATTTTACAGAGACCACAGTACTGACGTTGTGCTCAAACCTGCCTCCTTTCTCGACTGGACTAAAACAGATTACGGTAAAAAATTAATTTGTTACTACTACTACTACTACTACTACTACTACTACTACTACTACTACTACTGGACAGTTACCAAAGTGTTTTTATTAAAAATATCAACTAGAGTATATATTTCTAAGAGAATATCATAACGTTCATTATAATTTTAAAATAAATGTACTTTTTATTTATATAAAGTGCAAAATTCCTTGACATTTATATGATTGCCTCCTGACAACACAAACCTTAATATAATTAATATATAAACATATATATATATATATATATATATATATATATATATATATATATATAAAATGTTGGTTTTAAAGATTGTGCACATCGAAAATTGACATTCCATTCGGATTTTGCCAACGCCAATCTTTGCAATTATGCTGCTTTCACCCCTTTGTCAAAGTTTAATAAAATACTGTTTCCTTGTTGTTGCTTTAGCAATATTTGTTTGTAGAGGCTAATCTTGATCTCAAACCTTCCTCTTTTCACAACTGGACTTGGGACCGGTTGTAGTGGCGTTAACAAATAAATTGAAAATAGAGATTTAAATGTGGAGATGGTTTGAAAAACAGAGTCAGAATGGCATAACTGAAGTTGAATTGTATGATAGAATGAAAGCAGTAAAAAACGAAATGCAAAATTTTTAAGACCTCGGTGAAACCGACCTTGATTTACAAATTTTACAAATATAGAGTATTAAAAAAGCTCCAAGAAAGAAAGTAAAGTTTGTTATTTTTTGACTTCCAATGGCTTACGGGAAACATTTTTCTATAGTGGACATCTTAGCGATGTAACACCGCTAAGAGAGAGGACCAGAAATAAGCCAATTTAGCCAGTCCCAAACTCGGATAGAGGAGGAGCAGCAATAGCATCTGGCAGTAAAAAAAACCGCGCCAAAACTATTTAGTGACCTTAATGCTTGAAAACGGTTTAATTCAGAACGAAATGGAGAAAAGTAACCAGAAGAAAAAGAGGATTTACTATATAATTATTAATAAATATTTGTTATTAAATATAAAAATGTTCTAATACAGTTTGGTCAAAAACATTGGGTTTTCTTAATAATGACATAATCTGGAAAAACATGTATACAAAATGAATTTATTTATATTGAATACAACATTCAACTCACAATAATTTTATTATATTATATACATATGTTTTACGGAAAGCATGCCTTTCAGCAGTAGACATTTTAACGAAGCCGAATGTGGGCCTGCATTTAGTGCTAGCGGTAGGATTTGAACCCATGCCCACCCAGGTCCAAGTCGAGCGCTGTTACTGTGCGACGGCGGTAGCCTAACATCCTAAACAGTCGCTAAAAATTAATTCGAAGATTATCCTAATCTGTCTTCACATGAAATACAAAAAGCATTGATAACGGATTATTTATTTGTTTGAGTACTTTGGTCTAGCGGTACAGCGCTCGAATTCGGACCTCGGTGGGCATCGGGGTTCGAATCCCACCACCGATCTACTAAATGCGGGCCCACACGTACGGTTTTGCTCAAAATGTCACCACTGCTGAAAGATGCGCATTTTCCGTCAAAGTAGCAAACGTAAAGTAAAAATTAAAAATGGTAGGAAACATTTTTCAGCAATGGACATTTTAGCGGAGCTGCTCTTGTTCGGTTGTACTGCTCAATCATCCCAACTTGTGTATTTTTTTGTACTGACAATTGTACAACTGTCACACTTGTAAATTGAAAAGCGGATAACTTTTCATTATTCGTTTATTTCAAAACGTTTCTAATTTGAAGAAACAACGAAAAAAAATGTTGTTGAAGATTGTGCATGGATTATGTTGAATCCTGCTGTTTTTACTACTCTTGTGAAATGGTAGTTTCTTCTGTCATTCCTTGCGCACTAATCCTCATCCTCCTCCTTTCTCCAACAGAGTTGGGATTGGCTACGTTAGAATAGACTAGATCTTAAATAGCTTGAAAGAAAGACGTATCTACTAGCAAGCGAAGAAGCAGAGACAGGTTTTGTAACTGCTAAAACCAGATGCTTTGGAAATGAAGAAAAACTTTAATTTTGAATTTTTATATCAAAAACAGTTAATTTAAAAAGAAAGCATTTTCTAAAACAACTCTTATTGTACACAAATTGTGTTGACTGCATTATTGTCTCATGTGTAATTTCTGTTTCAAGGTCACGTTACGCACAATCAATCGATAATTTAGATTTTAATAACAATTCACACATATTTCATTATTGATTTTATTCAGCTGTGATGAAGATGATTCATCGTCTGTAGATAATGGCAGGACCGAACTGTTGAATTTCTCCGAACCGTTCTTGTTCAGTGACGCCGTTTTGATGGTCCAGGGCAAGGCACTGCATTGTCATCGTGCCATGTTGTCGATTTATTCGCCTGTATTTCGCGGCATGTTCCAAAGTCGATGGAAGGTCAGTTTTGATGGTCGACTTTTGGCAACGTCCTAGTCGGCATTTGATGTCGATGGTGGACTCTAAGCCGTCCTTATTATTGTGTTTTTATTCTACAGACATATCCACTTACGTATTTACAATAAGGTGAATACGATCCCACTAAATATGTGTGTCTGTATGTGTGTGAAATATTTGAATCCCGGTAACCTCTTTTTTCAGCTTGATGTCTTATAGATAAATAGTTAGGAGTTCTTGTTCAAGGAACTATTAATGATGATTATTATTATGCTAATGATCATGAGGATTTGAGTAATGCTTATAAAGTCTCAATTTTCAATAATGGTGATATTCCTGGCTGTTCGTCCTCCACGTGGTGCATCCTGGACTAGGTGCTTATAGGCATGTAGACTAATAACAGCAGGGTCTGAGTGCATAGTGGTATAACTGGGCTTCCGCTACGGCGGCTGGATGCAAACCTACACCCAGGATACTTAAAAGGTATCTAAAGGTATACTTATACCATATGTAGCCCTTGGGTTAAGGGACATAATGAATAATTGGTTATTAAATTCTACACAACAGTAGACAAAAGATTATTATTATTATTATTATTATTATTATTGATTTTCTTCTATACATTTTGTATTACTAGTTCCGCTTAAATGATAATATTAGTATTCTAATCTAAATATTTTAAAATAAAAATAAAAATCGGTAAAAACACTTTTCTACTTTATATTTATATAAGGATTTTGAATACAATTATAAAATTAACGTATTTTCAGTTATACAACATTAGTTAAACCAAAATTGGAAAAAATATATATTATTTATTTTTATTATAAGTATATTGGTTTAATTAGTACAATGTTTGAATATTTTTTAAATTTATACAAAAAACCGCAGTCAGTGTTGCAATATTGTCTAACCTATTCAAAAATAACAAATTTAGAAAACTATTTAACTTGTTCAATCAATGAAAGTTATTCAGTAATTTGTAAGTAGATAAAAATAGATTTAATTACTGATACAATGGCGTTCTACTAACATATCAACTAATATATCAAACGACCTACTGCTAAGATAACCTTACTGTTTCCTTTGGTGAGATTGATTTAAAGATAATATATAAAAATACCTACTGCTAATATAACCTTAATAATTCCCTTTAATAATAATAATTTAAATAATAATAATAATAATAATAATAATAATAATAATAATAATAATAATAATAATAATAATAATAATAATAATAATAATAATAATAATAATAATAATAATAATAATAATAATAATAATAATAATAATAATAATAATAATAATAATAATAATAATTATTATTATTATTATTATTATTATTATAACAATAATAAAAATAATAATCTTAATAATTATTATTATAATAATGGTAATAATTTTAATAACAGTAATAATTATAATAACAGTAATAATTATAGTAGTAATTATATTATTAGTAATAATAAAAGGAAATTATGGGAAGCAGTGAAAGTAAATATTTTTTATTATCTACTGTTCCATATGTAAACACATATTTGATAGACGTTAATTTAAATTACAACACCGACACGAAAAGGGCTTGTTTAAATGTAAACGTAATAAAAGCACGTTAATGTAACTAAATGATAAATCAAACGTAGAGTTTTTCAACAAAATAAATAAAGCTTTTACCTACAACCACCCCCCCCCCAATAGACAGACTATCATTGCACACATCCAAAAAATAAAAATCGATATTTGCAGGTTACGAGACAGACATACACAATAACATACCGGTTTTGTGATGCAAAAATCAATATGCTTGTCCATTTACGACTGGAAACACTTTGCACTAAAATGTGTGGTCATTTATTTTATTTTTTATTTTTTGAAGAAAGAATGTTTTCATGTTGTTTATTCACATTTCGATTAAAAACATTAATTTTGATATTGGTAGTACTATTATTATTACTATTATTATGATTATTATTTTATTATATAATATACAAAACCCTTTTGCTTTAAAAATAAGCATGGGGCAATAAGACATTAACTACAGCAAAACAACAACAAAGTTTCGTTGGCATTGAAGATTTTTCAAATCAAAGATTGAGCTTTCTTTCGGCTTTCACTCAACCTTGTCATCCGTGTAACTCTGTCGTCCAGATACGTGCGATCACTTCTTTGCCGATGTTTACCGGAATGGCGTCCTCTTGATTGTTTCTGTAGCAGTATAAATGTTTTACACTAGGCCAGGTCGCTAACCTCGCGCGCTCAAACCCTCCTCCTTTATCCAGATTTGGGACTGGTTAGATTGAATCATTTCTGATCCAAACTAGGCGGAGTTATTACATACATAACACATAATCAATGTTGTGAACAAATAAATCAATACAAGGTGAATAAGACAAGTTATCATTCATATATTTGTTTAACCCGAATTCTAATATAAAACAAATGATGTTATAAATGTTTGAATTAATTATTAGACAACCTCTAGATTGGTGCATTAAATGAAACCAGTAGTAGCTGTAATATGTATTCTGGTAAAGCTGCTTTTAAGGCACTTTGAAAGTCATTGTGATGATATTTTCTTTTATGTTTAAACTTTTGTTTTTTTAAATCAATTGTAGTATTTGATTTTATTGATATAGTTTTATTTTAGAATTGTCAGATTTACGTGAATAATAAATGCTCATGGTTTCCAGTAACCAGGATCACTGTTTTATTCTTATTTGGAATTATCAGCAGTGCATACCTTTCAAGTTTTACACAAACACACACCCACAAATGAACTCGAACCCACGTTTTATCTGGCTTCAGGCCATTGAACTACGGGTGATCAAACTGGACCCTATAAATTTATTATTTATAGTGAATCCAATCAATTCTAATTGCCAAGTGTCCTCAAATGCTGCTACGTTACTACCGGTTTAGAAAATGATTGAAACTTTTCACTGGCCTGACACCAGATAGGGCATTGCTTTAAGGTCATGTCTGTGTGCGTAAAACTTGAAAGGTACGCGCTGATGATGATGTGAAACAGCTGTACAATGCTCCTGGTTAACCTAAAATCAAGTGGATCTATTATTCAAATGAATTTGACAATTCTAAAATAAAATAAAAAACCTATCGGTATAGTTTTGTTAACTCTGCCTAGTTTGGATCAGAAATGATTCAATCTAGCCAGTCCCAAGTTTGGATAAAGGAGGAGGGTTTGAGCGTGCAAGGTTAGCAACCTGGCCTCTGTAAAAAATTTATACTGTTACGGAAACAATACAAGAGGACGCCATTCCGGCAGCCAACGGCAAAGAAGTGATCACACGTATCTAGATGACAGAGTTACACTGATGACAGAGTTGAGTGAAAGCCGAAAGGAAGCTCAATCTTCGATTTGCAGAATGTTCAATGCTAACGAGACTTTGTTGTTGTTTTGCTGTAATTGTTGTCTTATTGCCCCAAAATAAGAATATATGTATAAAAATTATAGCCGTATGTATAATTTATGAATATATTTTGTTAACAAACTATCGAATGAAAAAAATTTGTTTATTAAGGAAAATGAAAAAAACGAAGTAATAATTCCTGTCGACGATTACGTGGATATTAAAGAAATGCTTCGTCACATGTATACTCCAGGTGGCTGTGATATGACAGGTATATATTTTTTGTAAATTATACTACTAATTAATTGAATAGTAGGTTAAATATATACTTGCGTTATTGATCAAATATTGGTTGCTTGAAGTAATCCATTATTTTTAAAGTGTGTTTTATTTGTAAGATTATAGGTATTTAGGTTGCAATATATTTTTATAGATTTATTGTTAAATGACTACATATTAAGAAACGTTTTTAGTATTATGAATGTAAATTTATATTCATTTACTGTATTGAATGATTTATTGCTTCAAAGTTGAAACTATATTGCCAGCATTAAAACAAGATAAATCAGCATTCTATAAAAACTACCCTAAAATAACAACAAACGGTTTTTAAAAAAATGGACAAATTAAACCGGGGTGGTCTAGCGGTACGGTACTCGATCCGAACCTCTGTGGGCATCCGGTTTCGAATCCCACCACCGGCCCACTGAATGCGGGTTCACAGGTTCGGTTTCGCTAAAATGTTCACTACTGAACGATGCTTTTTCCGTGCAAACATTTAAAACAGGGAAAATAATATTGAGTAAAGACGGAAAAACCAAAATGAATGTTGAAGCCAATCTTGGAAAGGCAATGCCATTCTTTTATAAATCCGAAGCAATATGGTTTTTTCTTTTATTTCAAACCAATTTTATAATTCCTTAAAAATACAAATCAAAATTTGAAAAGGGTAGAAAAATTAAATTATTAATGGAAGTTGTTTTAAAAACCAATTACAGACTATGAAACAAATGTGCTGGATGGAAGATGTGGCTCTACAAAAAAATAGTGGATTTCATCAGTCTCCTAGAATCTAATTGATCTCAGAAAGAAAACAAAATTAGAAAGAGATTAATTTAACAATTTTGTTATTTGGAGAATATTTGATGATAAGCATAGAACTTTGGATAAGCAGGTTAAAAAATGCTGCCGCAAAAATAAGAATGATTGGTTAGAAAGCAGATGCAAAGAAGTAGATAAGGCAGCAGCAAAAAATGATTTCAAGACTCTGCATAAAATTGTGAAACAACTGTCGGAAACACCGTTATTCCAATCAAGGGAAAAAGATGGTCGTTTACTTCTAACAGATGATGAGCAATCATCTAGATGGGTAGAACATTTTAAAGAAGTACTAAATCAGCTCATGCCAAATACTCTTATAGATTTTGATAATGATAATAATATGAATGTAACTCAAAATCCGGAAATATGTATTGATGACATTTCTGTAACTGAAGTGATTTATGCAATTCAAAGGTTGATAAACAATAAGGCAGGAGGACTTGACGAGATAACTGCAGAGATGCTCAAACATAGAGGTGATGTTGTAGCAAATGAGCTTGCTCATTTTTTCATTTAATGTTATATGGCATAATGAACAAGTCCAAATGATTGGCGGCAAGGAATAATTGTTACTCTTCCCATAAAAGGAAGTCTGAACGATTGCAATAATTGGCGCAAAACAGACAAGTTTCTGGTAAGGTGTTTTGCAAGATATTTTTGAACCGTTTAAGTAATGAAGTAGATAAACATCTTTGAGAACAACAAACAGGATTTCGGATAGGAAAAAGATGTATTGAACAAATACTCACCCTTCGTAATATTATTGAGCAAAATCAAGAATTTCAGTAATCACTTACAATCAATTTTAATGATTTTATGAAAGCTTTTAATAGTGTTCATCAAAAATATTTGTGAAAAATCGTTCAGTTTTACGGAATGCCGTTTAAGTATGTAAATATTATACATTCGCTATACCAAAATTCAAGTTGCTGTGTTCGAACAAAAAGTGGTCATACTGCTATGTTCGAAATTATTACAAAAGTACGTCAGGGATGTACTTTGTCACCGTTTTTGTTTTTTCTGGTAGTTGATTTCATTATGACTCTGTCCATGAATAATTTATCTTATGGTATCAAATGGAACCAAGGCAGATTAACGGATTTGGATTTTGCAGATGATATTGGTCTACTCAGTGAAACCCAGAAATGATGCAAAATATGACAACACGTCTCAGTGATACCAGTTCTCGTATTGGCTTACAGATTAATTTTTTTAAACAAAAGTATTGTGCACCAAGTCAAACAATGATTTGCCCATCAAAATTAGGAGACAACATATTGATACTGTTGATTCCTTTACATATCTGGGAAGCATCATTGGTAAAGACGGACAAACCGAAATTGATGTTAAAGCCAGACTTGGTAAAGCAATGTCAGTCTTCAATAGACTCAAATCAATATGGTCATGTTCTTCCATTTGCCTGAAGATAAAACTTTGTTTGTACGCATCAATAATCATTTCTACGGCAATATATGGGAGTGAAACGTGAAAACGTACGGACAAGATTGATAAGATGGTGGATGTTTTTCATCACCGGTGTCTTAAAGTATTTTAAAGATTGCCTGGCGCACGTCCACGTTTCAAATGAATAAAGATCATAAGAAGAAAACTGAATTTGTTTATCTCATGACATCATTACAATTAGACTGAAGAAAATTATTTGGTCAAATTCTACGTTTACCGCCCGAAAGACCAGCAAGAACGGTTTTGGAATGGACAATTGTAAATGGTAA
>JAKXYG010000028.1:0-27500 GCA_025895645.1 Cardicola forsteri | reverse complement strand
TTCCTGACTGTTCGTCCTCCACGTGGGGCATCCTGGACAAGATGACAACAAGAATCTAGACTAATAACAGGGACCGTGTTTACAGCGGTAAAACTGGGCTTTCAGTGATGAGTGCTAGCATACACCAAAAATACCTAAAAGGTATCTCAAGATAACTATTTACCATATGCTGCCAGTTAAGCTTGTGGATCTGTCAACTGGCGTCAACTCCGAAGACGATTGCCTCGTCAATTCCTGTAAACTCTGTTAGCCAAGAAACTTCATTTATCATCAACCTTTCAAATTCAATTCGCATTCAACAGCCTCTTTGTACAAGAATTTGAGTTGTTATACGAACTTGGAATTGATGAGGAAGTGGATTTGTCACCAACTCATGTGTCCAACCACACATATAAAAAAGGGATGCTAATGACCCTGAGGATTTGAGTAATACTTATAAAATATCAATTTCCAATAATGGTGATATTCCTGACTGTTCCTCCTTCACGTGGGGCATCCTGGACTAGGTGCCCCTAGGCATCTAGACTAATAAAAGCACTGACCGAGTGCACAGCTGTATGACTGGGCTTTTACTGGATTTCCGTTTAATAAATGGGTGCTGGCACACACCCAAAATGTTTGAACGATATCTCAAGGTGACTATTTACCAAATGTAGTCGGCGTCAACCCTACAAAGGATCGCTTCGTCAATTCCTGTCAACAATGGCGTCGTTGGTCTTTCAACCAAGAAAGTTCATTTATCCCTTTAAGTTCAATTCGCATCCAAGAGTCTTTTCGTATAAGAATTCGAGAAGCTATTCAGACTTGAAATTAATATAGAGATGGCTCTGCCACCGCCTTGTATTATGTTATGCAACTCTACTCCACAATTACCTGTTCCCCATAGCCAATAGTTATATCGTCTGCATTCAGTTGTCGAGCCGTATCGAGAGCTACCGGTCCAACAGCAGCCTGGACTGTGGCCTTGGGCAACCAAGCAAAAGCGACGAACAAACGCTCGCGCATATTCAGTTTGGATGGCAGCATCGAGACAATGGTTGCTCCAATGCGAATGACGAGAGCTAGGATGAAAGCGATCACTCCGTAGCCTTGGAAACATTAAAAAAATGAATGACAATGATTGGTTAATAGCAGATGCCCAATAATAATAATAATAGGGCCACACTGTTTTGAGAAATGGCCATGGTTAATATGGTTTACAAGGGATTCAGTGATTGGCTAAAAAGCGATTTAACCAACTGATCGATAAATGATTTTTAATTCAATTTTTATTGGTCGAATTTTGTAAATAAATAGGTGGTAGTTATTAAAAAAATTGTTGGAAGAATAAAAACCATTATTATTACTATTTATTATAAAAATTATGAATTCTCTTCAGGAACATTAATTTATGCTGAAATTTATGCTGGAATATTCGATTGGGTACGTATATAGACACATAATCGTGCCACACTCTCCAATATGCTATAGCTTCTGTTTTTCGTTTTCGTTCTTTAATTTATCTATATTGCGAATTTGAAAATTCTAACAATTCACCCTTGAAAACCTATAAATAAATATAATCGAACCGTGTCATATAGATTAATAAACCTGTGCTCTATGCCAGAATCTATATGGTAAAAGACCTGGTGTATGGGATCATTCACTTGCTTGTTAGCGGCAGTAACCTAGTAACCAATTAGCATGGATTAAATTCACTAAAAATAATAAATGTACAGGGTCAGATTTAATCACCCGTAGTTTATTGGATAAAGCTTTGACCTACAAGCAGAAAAGGCGTAGTTTTAAGTTTGTATAAGCCCCGAAAGGTAAGTACTGTTCATAGTTTTAAAATAAGGTTGTGAAGAAGCTGTACAGTGCTCGTGGTTAACTGAAACCAAATGAATTTGTTATTTAAGTGAATTCGATCATTCACACAATTCGCCCTGTTGCAAATGGAATTCAGTGTGTTGGTATTAGAAAGAAAAATTGTAATTATTCAGCTACATTACAAGCCTAGATACAAAAAAAGTATTTTAAGGTATTCGTTTACATATGTAGCCGGCAAGGCTAAGGGAGTTCACCCTAACGAAAACCGTGAACAATAGAGGGGAATTATTCGTGATGCTTTAAAAACTTGGAACTAATAAAGAGGTGGCTTTGCCACCAACTTTTGTTGTTGTTGTTGTATTACAAGCCTTTTAATTACTCAAGCTACCCCGCTCTGGTCATTCTATACTTTGCGGAATTATAAATTTTTACAATGTATTTGTGCTTTCTATCACCGGGTCATCAGTCAACGGTCTGATTGACAAATAAAGAGGGGCCACAAAAAACAAGAAAGAAATTCAATCGTCAATACCAAAAATTGAAATTGCAATAATAGTGAACAATTTATTTATTGTTGCTACTTTGAATGCTTTACGGGAAACGCGCATCTTTCAGCAGTGGGCATTTTAGCGAAGCCGAATGTGGGCCCGTATTTAGTGGATGTCCGACCAAGTCGAGCGCTGTACCGCCAAGCCATCCCGGCATATATACAAGCGGTAGGAACAACATTACCGACTTGAGAAATACTTATCAAATTTCAATTTCCACAATGACAATGACCATCGCGTTTCCATACCTCCCCGTGGTGCATCCGCGAAGTCAGACTAGCATCAGCTACTTTCAATTCCTACATTCATCTGTACTCAAATAAATATTATGCATAAAATGAAATACTACTTTGTCAATACACTTATACATTAAAAAAATGTTTTTTTTTCACAAATTTATGACATAGTTGTGTAAATAAATATACCCTTAAAAAGTACAAATGCTGCGTTCAAAATATATTTAAAAAAATTAATTAATCAATCAATTAATTAACGAAGCAAAAAGGGGGAAAAAACCTTTTTAACATTAAGTTGATTAAATTCAAGTAATAATAAAAATTAAACAGAACTAGTTTTTTTGTACAAAAGTTACGAATCAGTATATAAGCAATAAAAACCACTTATTGTTAGTATTTCAAGTAAAAATTTATTACTTTCCATAAATTTTCTGTAAGCTTTTAGGTTAGGAGCTCTTCAGTTTGTTATCCTGATGTGAAATTGAAATTCACATTACATTATTATTTAATTTTGTCAAAGGAATTTATATATATATATATATTGCTTTTCGTAATTTCCTGCTCTTAGAATAGCGCATAATCTAATTTATCAATCTACTGTTGTGAAATTTAATTTTCTACTACACAACAAACGTTTTTTTTGGCATACACTAATATTGTCAAGCCATTTTTCAATGGTGATACAATTCCGTACTTTTATGTGATGCATCGAGGACTCAGATTGTGGACATGAATTAGAGACACAGCGAGATAACTGACCTTCCATCTAGACACGGAGGTGCAAGCATACACCCAGGATATTTAAAAGCCGTTAGGTTAAGGAAAACAAATGTAGCGATAACGTCACTAATCAACCAAATGAATGATTATGGAACATCTGTTTAGTTAAAAAATAAACTGTTTAAAATTAACGAACTGAAATTTTAACAACATCTACCCTGTCAATTATTGTATTATTATTATTATTATTGTTGTTGTTGTTGTTGTCATTAATATTACTGTTATTGTTATTATTAAATTAACTGTTTTAGTGTTCACTAGTCTCCTATTACTCAAACAGAAAAGGAATATTGATGGAAAATATTTGGCTAATCAACCCCGATCGTGACTCATAATTACCCACCACCACAACCACTACAACTAGTTCGATGGAAAACACTTGAAACAATTGAACAAAATGTATTGGCAGCCATCATTTATCTTAAAGTAGCCATATTGGATTTTCTTTCGGTTCATCACTCCCCACCCCGTAGGCCAATAAAAAAGCGTCAGTCACTCGGTAGATTATAAAATTAACCTTGAGAAAAACGATTTTTAAAATTCCTATTGGTCAACCTTCGTGAGTATGTGTGAGTCACGCTGATGCATTTTTCTATCAAAAGCGAATTGTTTGACCTTGAAAAAGGACATAAGGTGGAAAAATCAATATTCAGATTTGTACCGTGTCATCGTGTAAGTCGTGCTCACAATTTTTTCTATCCCCAACTTACAACGATTGTACACTCATAAAATTTTATCTACCCTCTGATTGGTTACCTTTTTTTGCTACTCCACTTACCCGTATTTTGGCCACTCAACTTAAACACATTGACTTCGGATCCAATAAGCGAGAACAATACAGGCTGGACAAACCACCACGTGGCAGCCATCATTCTTCGCATTGAATTGAGACACGCCACACCGCGTTCTTGTGGCAACGCCGGTCGAATAATGTCGGTTTGAAGTTCCATGTCGTTTGATGCGTTGTGATCGTCGGTCGGATTCAAATCTTCGACAGCAGGCGGCAATTCAACTAGGCCAACATCTGTCACAACTTGTTCCTCTTCTTCGCGGCGTTGATACGACTGTTGTTCTTCTTGTTGCTGGTGCTGTTGTTCTTTGAGGGCATGCGACGAAAGCATCGACTCAAGATAACGCTTTGTAAAGCCCGATTTCTTCATGTTGTTGGTCGTCCCACCAGTTTCGTCGCTTTCCTCTTCCTCGACTTCGTCAACTTTGTCAACTGTTTGATTGTAGATGGAAGATGACGTTTCGAATAGGGTTGACGATGCTAAAATGGAATCATTTACATTTAATCGTAACGAATTCATGTATAAGTATTGAATCGATTTTTATGGGTTGATTATAAAACCCAATAAGAAGATAGATAACATTTTGTGGGATGCTAATAATCCTGATGATTTGAGTAGTGCTTATAAAGTATTAATTTCCAATGATGGTGATATTCCTGACTGTTCGTCGTCCACGTGGTGCATCCTGGACTAGGTGCTGTAAGGCTTCTAGAATAATAACAGCAGGGATCGAGTGTACAGCGGTATAATTAAGCTTCCGCTTCGACGGGTGAATGCAAGCATATACATAGGGTACTTAAAAGTTACACCATATGTAACTCTTGGGCTAAGGAAGATAACCCTGACAATTTAGGCAACCTCGTCAATCTTTGTGAACAGTGGCGACGTCCTAGTCAAGAAACTGTATTATTCTTCCACGTTTGTTACGTTTATCAAGCCATCAAAATCGATCGTTTTATATGGCGTATAAATATTGAAAAGAATGAAGAGGTGATCACGTCACCAATCAAAAATGAATGAATGAAATATAATTTTGAAAGTGTGATTACAATTTTTTAAGTTGCAGAAAAAAAGTTGCACGATGATGCAGTACAAATATTGATTTTTCTACCTTATATACATTTGCAAGGTTAAACAATTCCCTTTCGACAGAAAAATGCACCAACGTGACTCACACTTACTCACAAAGGTTGATTAATAGAATTTTTTTTAAATCGTTTTTTTTACAAGGTTGATTTTGTAATCGGTGGATTTAAATTATTATTATTATTATTATTATTGCTATTAGTAATATTGTTATTATTATTATTATTGCCATTATTATTATTATTATTAAATAAATAAATACAATATCTGCAAAGTGTAATTATTTGTGTACTTAAATGTATTTTAAGTAGTAATTTTAAAAATGCACAAATTGTTGAAATAACAAATATGCCAAAAGTAGACATAGTTAGCACTAAAATCGAAACTAGATTTGAGTCTCATCGGTGACACTAAATGCGAGGACGCCAACTGTCGACTTGTTTAAAAACCCTCTTCCACAATTTACTCAAAAAATGTTTATCATTGTAGTTCATTGTAATTAGTGTCACCTTTTCATTATTTCCATATCTGTACGGCATATTAAACAATCGAATGCAATGGCTTAATAAACGTTACAAATTGAAATTTTATAAGCTTAAACCCTCAGAAATATTAGCATGTCGTTATTAAACTTCCTAAACATTTACATCTCATTCTGAGACATACAGACAGCAATAAAAACAGTAGAAACTTTGCTGGCATAATGGAACCCGCCTAAACATGAACAAAAATAAAAATCACGGCAGTCTAGCGGTACAGCGCTCGACTTGAACCTGGCTTGGCATAGAGGGTTCGGATCCCACCACCGATCCACTAAAGGCGGACCCACGTTCGACTTCGCCAAAATGTCCCCACTGCCAATAGATACGTTTCCCGTCAAAACATTGAAAGTAGTAAAATGGGCAAAGAAAAAATGTAAAAATCGTTTTTTAAATTAAAAACAAAACTCTCCTAAATTATCCCAAATTCAAACAATAGAATAAATTCACCCCATTTGGTCTTGGTCAAATTCTTTTAGGATGCACAATAATCTCATTTAATAAATTCATTTTGGTTGATGATCACGTGGGGTCACCTCTTCATTATTTCCCATATTTATACGACATAACAAGCGATTGATTTCGATGGCTTGATAAACGTAACACAAACGTGGAAGAATAACAAAGTTTCTTGGCTGGTAGAAAGCATCCTTGTGACGTCACCACTGTTTGCAAAGTCTGACAAAGCTATCTGATTTATGGTCAGGGTTATCTCTTAGCCCAACGACTACATAATATATACCTATTCCTAAAAATACCTTTTAAGTGCCGTGAGTGTATGTTTGCATCCACCTGTCGTAGGGAAAGCCCAGTTATACCGTTGTACATTTGGTCCCTGCTGTTATTAGTCTTGATGCCTGTTAGGACTATCACAATCATTGGAACTTGATACTTTATAAGCATTACTCAAATCATCAGGATCATTAGCATCCTAGGAAGTGTCAATCAAATAAATAAATGTGTAAATAAGCCATCTGTCGACTTACAAATCCTGTGTTGCTGTCTCTGACTACGCCTTTGACTTAGTCTAGAAGGCGACAACCGCTTGTTCCGCAGCGAACTTCGAACGGCAAAAGACTCCATTTCATAGTCGGCCGTAGGTTCGGGCAAACTAAATCTTCGCAATCCCTTGGGCCGACTGGTCTGCCCGCTAGGTGGAACGTTTGTTGGACCGGGCTGATTTAGTTGACCCAAAGACAATTGATGACTTGACACTTTGGACTGGGTATTCGATTGTTGGACCGGAACTTTAGGTGTTGACGCGTGTTTCAAGTCGAAGCCAGTTGCTGCAACAGCTACCGCCAACGCCGGCAAGTCGCCACTAAAGTGGGAACGTTTGGTGTTGGAGAACATCTTGAACGAACTGCGGGCACTACTTCGAACACTTTGTTCGTCCGACGGCGTATTTTGATTGTATTGTTGACGCAATATTGAGCAATAGTAAGGATGAAATTCGACCAGTGATTCAAGAATTTTCGAAGGACGCTGACTTCCACCTGTTCGCGAATTGTCCGAATGGTTGAATAGGGACGAACAGTTTCGAAAATTGTACTTTTTGGGAAATGCAAAACGATTCGATCGGGAATGTATGGTCGATGTGGACTGGTTAAGTCGGTCTTCGATAGGTTTCGTATCCGACAACAGTTCGGGTGACGGATCTTTGACTTTACTGTTGTTCGACACATTTTCGTCCACATACTCGATGACACCGTCGAGTGGTTGGGTTATGCGCCACGGAAAGCCAGCGCGCCATCCACTGGCTACAACAAATGCCAAGGTGAGGCAAGCCAAGGCTCCACCTCCGGGCAAATGAAGACTGACCGAACCCACGAGACCGGTGATTGCCAGACTTATGAGAAGTATGCCGCGGATTAAATGTGAATGTTCCTACAATAATTCACAGTATGTCAAAAATAATTCTATAGCTAATTTTATTTTAAACAAAATATTAATTTAGCAATAGTTTAAATAACTGAGTTACAATTTTTAAACAATACAATATCTGTAAATAGTGTGCAATTATTGGGTACTTAAATACAATCTAAGTAGTAATTTAAAAATGCAAAATTTAAAAATTGTTAAAAAAACGAATGTGGCTGGAGTGGCAGAGTTGACACTAGAATCAAAACTGGATTCAATTCTCACCGCCAATTCTAAATGCAAATGTTCCCAAAATGGTCAAAAAAAACTTGCCAATTTGGGTGGAGGAAATAGGACGATTAGAATGCCCATTGATGCTCCAAATCCAGCCCCAATCAGCGCTTCGAGAGGACCCCAAAGGACTTGCGATGCCAAGCTCGTTTGATTGGACAACGCTACTGCCAAAGCGACGCCAAAACCGGTAATAGCTATAACATCGTCAAGACTTGACGCGGCCACAACGAGCGTAGGAATGCCTTCGGCTACACCCCAACCAGTAACTTCCAAACGCATCATGCTGGGAACTATGACGGCGGGCGATACAGCAGAACATACAAAACTGCAATACAATGCAAGGTATAACCAATGGAATAATTTGTTATATACAAAAGTACATGTGAATCAATACAAAATAGACCAATCAAATTTTAGTAAATTGAATTGTTGATTTAATAGAGGAAACATACCCCAAAATAGCACCCCAAGACCACGGCCAGCCAAGGAACAATTGGCTTAGAACCATTAGCGAAGATGCTTCAGATAGACACGGTATAAATGCCAGTCGGAACACAGATCCACAAACTTGCCTTAGAGTACCCGGATCCAAACCCAAACCAGCCCGGGTTAAAATTGTTGTCAAGGCCAGTTGTCTGAGAATACCGGACAGACCTGGATTGACCAATAGCAGTGCGCCAATTTGAATTGACGAATTGCGAACATCGAATGGATAATCGTGAATGCTGTACGTCATATTGCCAGACAAATTGGTACTAAGAATACTTCCATCGGGCAAATGACCGCTGTGGTAGATGGGTTCGTGAACAATTAGGTTGCCCATATTACGCAAAATCAAGCCACCCAGAAGCATGCCTAAATAAATAAAGTGTAATAGCAACAATTGATTGTACAATAGCAACAATGTAATAGCAATGTAATAGCAACAATTGATTGTAAAAAACAGTGTATATACGGCATGCTAATGATCCTGAGCATTTGACTAATATTATACATAATAATATACACCCAGGATAATTAAAATGTATCTAAAGGTATACGTATGGGTTTTCAAAGTTAAAATATTATCGTTATCGCATTTCACTAATATTAATAATAACAATAATATTAACAATAATAATAATAATAATAATAATAATAATAATAATTAATAATAATTAAAAATAAATGCTATGGCCATTTTATCATTACAGCTGTAAATGTTTTATAACAAGAATTTTGCAGTAAGTGTGCACGGATTTAATGCCAATAAAATTTGTTTTTTCTCTCTTTCTTACCAGTAAATGAATAAATTTTTTCTAATTCTACTTGACAGCTAAAAACATCCAGTTAATTTAATTTTTACTATGGGTGATTTTCAAAATGTTAATTTAAAAGTTGTATGCGAAACGCATCTTTCAGCAGTGGACATTTTAGCGAATACGAATGTGGGCCCGCATTTAGTGGGTCGGTGGTAGGACTCGAACCCCCATGCCCTCCCAAGTCCAAATCGACTGCGTACAACTAGACTGCTACACCAAAGTACCGTGAAGTGTCCTCAAATGCTACTAGGTTGCTACTGCTACCATTGATTCAATTGACAACTCCACTGCAGCCGGTCTCAAGTCCCAGGTTCTGGCACTGTGCACAGGTTTCATAGCTTATTAAAATGCAAAATTAATTGCAGATTGTTGTAATTCTAATTTTCAGTTGTAACAATTTCATAAAAAATCGACTTATTTTTAAATTAAAATCTTCACTTTCAATGTGAGATGCTAATAATCCTGAAGATTTGAATAATGCGCCTATAAAGTCTCAATTTCCAATACTGGTGATATTCCTGACGGGTTATCATCCATGTGGTGTTTACAGGCATCTAGACTAATAACAGCAGGGACCGAGTGCACACTAGTATAGCTGGGTTTTCACTGGACTCCCGTTCAGTGATTGGATGCTAGCATACATCTAAGATGCTTAAAAGGTATATCGAGGTATGTAACCGGTTATGTCTTTGGTTCCGACAACCGGTGTCAACCTCCAATTACCCCAAAAAAAGATCGCCTCGTCAATTCCTGCAATCACTGGCGTCGTCACATGGAAGCGGTCTTATACCCCTGCAACAACCTATTTGTACAGTCAGAAAGTTGAAATATATGGGCTTATCACTAACAAAGAATAGCTAATTAATAACATCGTTGTGACAACGCCACTGTTTGCAAAAATTGACGAAACCGCCTGATTTTTCGTCAAAATCCACCAACTACAACTAGCTGCAATTCAAAGTACCTTTGAAGTCTCTCGGTGCATACTTACACCCATCCATCAAAGTGAAAACGTCGTGCACTCGGTGCCTGCTGTGTTTTTGTGAGTGCTTCGGTGCACCGAATCCATGATACGTCGCGTACATGGAACAGGCTAGATTATCACCACGTTCAAGAAGCACCAGTTGGAGATATAGAAAGAGCACAATTGCCACCATTGACGTTGTCTTAACATTCCAATACATAAGAAAGGATATGCTATACTTTGAACAACGCGTACACACATGTACCATGAGTTCTATTGATAATAAAATTATGTATATTATGGGCGTAACAGATTCAATCAAGGCATTAGCCAATATATGTTCTGTCCCATTACGTGCATTGCAAAATGTGAACCTTTGCTTACAAAGCTCTACTTGTTCAATAAATAAATGAATGAATGAATAAATGTTGATTGTTGAACATGGAAACATGCAAAACAAAAAGAACATGGATGCAGTATATTTCCCAAAAAGGAATATTTCCATTTTGTATGATACAGTTTTGTATGCTATGGATACACACACACATATATATATACGGAGTATAACACATGACACTGTACAATTTTCCCATCACAAAAAGCTAACTTCTACTTTTACCGTTTTCTTATAACTACAAACACATGTACGCATACACACACACACACATATATATATATATATATACTATTGATTTTGAGACGAATGATTGCTTCATTATCTTACTCCTCCCCAGGAAACTGGGTCAACATAGATTCGAGTTCCATCGCCGACCAGGTGTTACCTGTAATTGTCACGTAACACACTTTGAAAGCGAAAAAATTACTTCTAATGGGAAGGATCATTATTCATTTGCATGTTACTCAAATCGCCCAGATTATTAACATTACACAGTTGAATTACTGTTAAATTTTGGATATTTTTAATAAAAACTGATATTCTTTTTGTCATTCCGTTTTTCATTTATATCTGACTCCCTTCCCCACACTAAACATACAATTTAACCATCTTCTTTTCGATCAACCTCGGTTTCTTTGTCCCTCTACTCCATTGCTCTGTTTTCTTCTCGGCGTAGAATGTGGCCCCATTGCCCCAATATTAGTTCAATGACTTCCAGCTTTTTCTAATGGCACAATTTTGTATTCTATTCAATTGGTGGGGACAGTCCCAACAACCAATAAAACAAACCATCTTCATTGCCACAAGAATATTCAAATTAAAAATGTATCTATGTGAATTAAATTTTGTTAAGACAAAAATTGCATTAGACAAAACAAGACTACGTTGACCAAATAATATTGAACGTCAATATAACATAACAAGTTTGAATAGCTAGTCGAATTCCTGTACGAAAAGGCTGTCGGATGCAAATTGAACTTGGAGGAACAAGTGAAGTTTCTGGGTTAGAAGACTGTTTCCTTAAGACGACGCCAGTGTTCACAGGAATGGACGAGACAATACTTATGTGAACTTGACGCCGGCGATATGCGGTAAATAGTTACCTTGAGATACCTTTTAAGCATCTTAGATGTATGCTAGCATCCAATCACTGAACGGGAGTCCAGTGAAAGCCCAGCTATACTAGTGTGCACTCGTCCCTGCTGTTATTAGTCTAGATGCCTGTAAACACCACATGGATGATAGCCAGTCAGGAATATCACCAGTATTGGAAATTGAGACTTTATAGGCGCATTATTCAAATCTTCAGGATTATTAGCATCTCACATTGAAAGTGAAGATTTTAATTTAAAAATAAGTCGATTTTTTATGAAATTGTTACAACTGAAAATTAGAATTACAACAATCTGCAATTAATTTTGCATTTTAATAAGCTATGAAACCTGTGCACAGTGCCAGAACCTGGGACTTGAAACCGGCTACAGTGGAGTTGTCAATTGAATCAATGGTAGCAGTAGCAACCTAGTAGCATTTGAGGACACTTCACGGTACTTTGGTGTAGCAGTCTAGTTGTACGCAGTCGATTTGGACTTGGGAGGGCATGGGGTTCGAGTCCTACCACCGACCCACTAAATGCGGGCCCACATTCGTATTCGTTAAAATGTCCACTGCTGAAAGATGCGTTTCGCATACAACTTTTAAATTAACATTTTGAAAATTACCCATAGTAAAAATCAAATTAACTGGATGTTTTTAGCTGTCAAGTAGAATTAGAAAAAATTTATTCATTTACTGGTAAGAAAGAGAGAAAAAACAAATTTTATTGGCATTAAATCCGTGTTCACTTGCTGCAACATTCTTGTTATAAAACATTTACAGCTGTAATGATAAAATGGCCATAGCATTTATTTTTAATTATTATTAATAATAATTAATTATTATTATTATTATTATTGTTGTTGTTAATATTATTGTTATTATTAATATTAGTGAAATGCGATAACGATAATATTTTAACTTTGAAAACCCATACGTATACCTTTAGATACCTTTTTAGTATCCTGGGTGTATGTTTGCACCCACCCGCCGTAGCGGAAGCCCAGTTATACCGCTGTGCACTCGGACCCTGCTGTTGTTAGTCTAGATGCCTATGGGCATCTAGTCCAGGATGCACCACGTAGAGGACGAACAATCAAGAATATCACCATTATTGGAAATTGATACTTTATAACCATTACTCAAATCCTCAGGATTATTAGCATCGGAGTTAACTCAAAACCAAGTGATTCTTCAAGTGAATCTGACAATTATACCACTGCTCTCTCGAATCAGGTGGGGATCGAATCCATGCCCACCCAGGTTTATGTTGAGCGCTTATTCCTATCTGCCCAAGGTCATCAAGTGCTGTGTGTTACTATCACCTATAACTGTGACTTTTACCATTTGGGTCCTACCGTACATACAAATATATATATATATATATATATATATATATATATATATATATATATATATATATATATATATATATAAGTTAATTGTTTATTTCCATGTTTTTTTCTATTCTTCCAACTTTATCTGCACACATGAACATGTGTGTACATAGACCCAATGGGTATTGCATCCACACAAACATACACGGATATCCAATGATGTAATCAATCAATAACAGTGAATATCGATTGATTAATTAGCATCTCATTGTTATCCATCCTAATTTGGATGAAAAAATAAACAAACTTCGCGTTGTTGGTGTTGTAGTTATAAGTAGTAGCCACTTAGATCGATAATGTTTACCTAACCCCAAATAATGTATATGTTTTTCTTTTTTATTGTACATGCATATATGTATATATATATATATATTTATATATATATATATATATATGAACGGGAAGAAATGAACAAAATTCTTTCTCTATTCCCCCAGAATATTATTATTATTATTATTATTATTATTATTATTATTATTATTATTATTATTATTATTATTATTATTATTATTATTATTATTATTATTATTATTATTATTATTATTATTATTATTATTATTATTATTATTATTATTATTATTATTACAATTTTACAATTAATTTGTTAGGTGGGAAAGCTAATCGTTTCAAATAAAACATTTTACATATTAATATTATTATCACCATCATCATTATTGTTTTAATGTGTTTTTGACTGTTGACTTTTTTTCTATATTCGTATCCTATCTGTACACATTATTATTCCTATTACCGTTTATATAACAGCAATTATTATTATTATTATTATTATTATCATTATTATCAGTGTTATTATTATTATTAGTATTTTTATTATTATTATTATTATTAATATTATTATTATTATTATTATTAACGTTATTGATATTATGTCTATTACGACCCAATTCTCGTCCTTTGACAAGCTGGAACGTGGAAAACTGCCTACAATCGGTTTTGCAACAGCCCATAAGTCATGTCGGACAAAAACACCCCCAAAGGAATGCGACAAACAAATGGAACCGCCGTCAACGTACCCAACAAGCCGGGCAAGTGCAACAATTCCATAATTTCGCCCAAAATAAATCCAACACTGTAGAAAATCAAAATAGTCAACGCTTCGCCATTGCGACATTCCCACACGCGGGTATATTCGATCGTTCGACGTTCGGCATCAATTTGGGCGACGGCACCGACGCTGTTGTTGTTGCTATGGGCGGCGGAAACAACAATCTTGCCCACCGGTTCCTTCATCGACCGACATTCGGGCAGCCATGCAATACTTGGCTTGACAGTCAACAGACACGTGTAGATGGCCAACAGCAGGATGACATACGTCACGATGCCGCCCAAAGCGGTGTACAATTTAAGCAATGCCGTCGACAAGCATCCGTGCCACAATTGGCAGCATTTTAGACGCAATCGATTCTTCCAGTTGGTAGCTGGCGATAGGGAAGTCATCGATGACAGCGATGACGACGAGCTGTTACTGGTCGAACGCCGATGAGTGATGGTCTTGTTCGAGTTCGTGTTCGTGTTGTTATTGTTCGTTGTGGTATTGTGTTGCAATTTGTGCAATGATGATGCAAACTTGGACGTGTCTTGATCGAACGACAGGCGTTGTGTTTCCGATATCGGTTCCAGGGTATCGATCGACTTGAAATAGGGGGCTGCAAAGTAGATTAATACATTTATGGATTATTATTATCATTATTATTATCATTATCAATAGTATTATTATCATTGCCATTATTATTGATATTATTATTATTATTACTATTATTATTGATATTATTATTATTATTACTATTATTACTGTTATTATTATTATCATTATTATTATTATTATCATTATTATCAGTGTATTATTATTATTATTGTTGTTATTATTATTACTATTATTATTATTATTATTGTTATTATTATTATCATTATTATCACTGTTATTAGTATTATTATTACAAAACCCTATTGCTTTAAAAATAAGCATGGGGGGGCGATGAGACAACAACAACAAAGTCTCGTTGGCATTGGAGATTCTGCGCAATCGAAGATTGACCTTCCTTTCGGCTTTCACTCAACCCTGTCATCTGTGTAACGCTGTCATCCAGATACGTGCGATTACTTGTTTGCCGTTGGCTGCCGCAATAGCATCCTCTTGTATTGTTTTCGTAGCAGTATAAAATTTTTACAGAGGTCAGGCCTTGCTCGCTCAAACATTTATGGATTATTTTACTGGATTTTTACACAACTAGTCCATCCCTTGACTGGTAGACGGCAAGGATTGTGTTTTTTTTGTCAACTTTATCTCCCTTAGCCCAACGGTATACGTACAGGTCGAGATACCTTTTAAGGGTAGATAATAAAACCAACTCATGGGAAAAAGTTGCGAAAGAAGGAGCCAATAAGTGTCAAACAACCTTTGTGTGTGAGTGTGTAAGTTGGGGATGGAAAAGTTTCACAAAGTGTGACCAAAGTTGCACAATGACGCAATACAAATCGGTATAGTGCTATATAAATATTGATTTTTCTACCTTATATACATTTTCAAGGTCAAACAATCCCCTTTTGATAAAAGAATGCATCAAAGTGACTCACTCACTCACGGAGGTTGACCAATAGGATTTTTAAAAATTCTTTTTCCTTTGGTTGGTTTTATCATTTAGTCCTTTTAAGCACCCAGTTATACTATGATGCACTCGATCCCTGCTGTTGTTAGTCTAGATGTCTGTGGGCACCTAGTCTGTAATGTACCACATCAAAACTTTGTAAGCATTACTCAAATTCTCAAAATCATTAGTATCCTAACCACAATAAAAAACAGAAAAAGCAGTTCCCTTACAGACATAAATCACCATTCCTCTAGCCCTCCCCCAAATTGCCAATAATCTACACAATCAACCAAATACAGGACACACAAACACACAATCCAATTTTTGATAAGCGCATTGCTAATCTTATCTATGCCATTCCATCTTCCTCTTATTCGTCTTACTTTTCCCACTACTGTTCATGCAGTTGCTGTTCGTGTTTTTAGGATACAAGTCACAAATTATTGGCATACAAAAAGTTAGCGGGTAGTTAGTTGAATTGTCACGTTTTTACGCTTCAATTGATCCGTCATACATGTTCTTCATCCATGACTATGAGAGGGAGAGAGAGACATATGTGTAAGTGTGTCCAAAATTATTTAAAACAATATGTCAAAGGAATTTACAAAAAATATGTTGACATTATTATGATTATGATTATTATTCTGGTTGGTGTCCTGATTACCTCCTCATTATACAGCACATTAAAAGATCGACTGACGTGGAACATTAAAGAAGAGTCTTGGCTGTATCGCATTGACAAAATTGACAATGCCGCCTGATTTCTTGTCACGGTTATCTCCCTTAGCCTAATGGTTGCCATAGGGTATACATATACATTAAGATACCTTTCAAGTATTCTGAATTTATACTTGCACCCACTCACTGTAACGGAAGCCCATTTATACCGCTATGCACTCGGACCCTGCTGTTATTAGTCTAGATGCCTAGAGACATTTAGTCCAGGATACACCACGTGGATGACAAACAGTCAGGAGTGTCACCATCATTGGAAATTGCGACTTTAATGAGCATTACTCAAATCCTCAACTTTCTTAACTAACACTAACATGATTCAAGTAAATCTGACAATACTAATATAACATTTCTAAAAACAAATAATCCCTTAAAAACCCATTGATAAATACAACCGAACCGTACAATATAGGCTATTAAACCTGGCAGTATGCAAGGACCTATATGGTAAAGTCATAGTGAAAGGGTTCTCTCACTTGCTAAATCGGTAGTAATGTAGCAGCATTTGAGGACATTGGGCAATTAGAACTGATCAGATTCACTATTAATAATAAATTTACAGAGTCAAGGTCATCCACCCGTAGCTCAGTGGTTTAAGGCGCTGGCCTGACACCAGATAGGGCGTGGGTTCAAGTTCATGTGTGTGTGTGTAAAACTTGAAAGGTATGCGCTGCTGATGATTCCAAATAAGGACGAAACAGCTGTACAGTGTTCCTGGTTGACTTAAAAACATAGTTCAGAAATCGAGTGCACAGCAGTATAACTAGATAAATGCAAGTGTTAGTTAAAAAGCATTTTAAGGTATATGCATACCATATATGGTATATATATACCTTAAGATACTTTTTAAGTATCCTGGGTGTATACTGTGCAGTCAGTCTCCGCTGTCGTAATCTAGGTGGTCGGATGTATCTGACCTAGGATACGCCACGTGGTGATATTTCTAATTGTCAGTTGAACAAAAAACAATATTTGCCAACAGTAGCGCCATCACAAAGATGCCACAATTTATCCTCTATAGCGCCTTCGAACTCACTGTTAATTTCCAATTATATATACCTGGGTAAACTACTATGTAAAAATTGGTACATTAAAAGTAATTTGTGAATACTAATCATGTCTCATTTGTCACATCACACAATTGAAAATGTCACATGAACATAAATGATTTTTTTCTTTTCAAAATTTATTTAATTTAAAAAATAAACTGGCATGCATCATTTTTCCGCCCGTCTAAATTATGAATAGTGATCACTTTTTATTTATCCATTCTCATTGATTTTTAGTCAAAAATGGAAGTTGTAATACATATGTGTGTGTGTGTGTGCATTGTGTGTCTTGAGACATTCACTAAATTAGAATTTTTTGAATAGTAATCAAAATGGGACTATTGATTAATCATGTTGAGGAATCTTGTTTGTTGTTGTTATTATTATCACAGATTTATATTGTGATGTCTTTCTAGTGAAAGTATGTAAAATATATTAAAAAAAAGAGGGAGAGAATAATAAAATAACGTCTTTTCCACCTCATATAATTAATGTATCATTATTATTATTATTATTATTGAAAATTAGAATTTGTATGCAATAAAGATAACTTTACTTAAACTTATTTTTGGAGAGTGTTAATCATTACAACCAACAAGTTTGAGTGTGAAACTGGAAACTTGATAATTCCAAACAGCTCTACAGTATTCCTGGTTGATTGAAATCAACTGGATTTATTATTCTGACAATTCTAATAGATCACTCTTTAAAAAATCGCCACTTTCGTTTAAGTAAAAAAAATCCGTAAGATCCATTCATTATTCATATTGGTTGGTGACGTGTCTTACTCTTCGATTTCGATGGCATGATAAGCGTAACAAACGTGGAAGAACAACAAAGTTTCTTGGCTGGTAGACGGCATCGTCGTGACGGCACTACTGTTCGCAAAAATCGACAAGGCCGCCTGATTTCTTGTCACGGTTATCTCCCTTAGCCTAATGGTTACCATAGGGTACACATATACATTAAAATACCTTTTAAGTATTCTGGATGTATGCTTGCACCCACTCGCTGTAGAGGAAGCCGAGTTACACCGCTGTACACTCGAACCCCGCTGTTACTAGTCTAGATGCCTATGGGGGCACCTAGTCCTGGATGGACCCTGTAGAAAACGATCAGTCAGGAATATTATCATCATTATAAGCATTGCTCAAATCCTCAGGATTATTAGCATCTTTCAGTAGTGGACATGCTCCTCTGTTCTTGATCAAACTTGAGTTTGTCTTTCATACACGTAATACAATTCAAAATAGATAAACTTGACTCAAATTACATTCTTTCACCCCTTGCGTCACTTCCTCCCATCCAATTAACTAAGTCATAAGTCTACCCCATCCCCCACCCACCTACCCAAAATACGAGGTCGTATAGATATAGCAAAGTGATTACTATTCAGATTAACAGATTGATTAACATTTTAATTTGAATTGTTCAGGTCAAACAGTTTCAACAAACACACACATACACACGAAATGAATGAATATATTCATTCCATGTCATCACCTCGTGTTGCTTATATTAGATGACCTCGAATGTTATTTTTAAGTAATAATTTTAAAATTTATGTTAAACAAGCTTCTCAAAAAGTACATAATGATTGATATGATAATTATGATAGAAATTAATGAAACAATTGTATAAAAATTAAAATAAAAAGGGGGTTAGAGTTTTGAATTCCTAAATATAATATACCATTGTTAAACTTAAACCAACCCGTGTTATATAAGCTATTAAATCGATCCCATTATCTCAGTACCCAAATGGCATAAAGAGAAAGAGTTATTCACATGTTAAAGCGGTAGAAAAGCACCACATTGAATGACAGTGGACAATTAGAATTGATCAGATGCGCTATAAATAATAAATTTACAAATCCAAGGTCATCCACCCGTAGCTCGGTGGTTTAAGGCGCTGGCCTGACACCAGATAGGGCGTGGGTTCAAGTTCATGTGTGTGTAAAACTCGAAAGGTATGTGCTGCTTATGATTCTATAATGAAACAGCTGTACAGCGCCCCATCGCTAGACCACTTCGGCGATGAGGTTGGTGTACAGCAGCCAATCGCTAACGTCCGCTGTTCTTTCGGCCAATAAACCACAACTTTCGACGAAGAATAAGAAGAAACAATCGTTGTTTCACATGAATTTATATTGATTTTTGATAGTGTGATGCAATCACTTCCAATGGCTTAATAGGCGTAACAATCGTAGAAGAATGAAGAAGGTGTTTGACTGATAGACGACATCCTTGTGACGGCGCCGCTGTTCGCAAAAGATTTGTCAAGGTTGTTAGAGTTGTCTTTCTCAGCCCAACGGTTACATATGACATACGTCCAATTTAAGATATGGAGTCGCACTTGTACTGATGTAATGTCGGATTCTAATCCACCTTGATTTGATTCCAGATGCATATCAGTACGGAGTTGGGATATCACCGTTATTTAACATCGTCTATATGAAGAAGGGATTATTCATTTGTTAAAGCGTTAGAAATGCACAACATTGAATGAAAGTTGACAATTAGCATTGATCAGATCTGCTATTAGTAATACATTTTCAAAAGTCACATTGAACCATTTGCAGCTCAGTGGTTAAGGCGCTGGTCTGATACCAGACTGGGCGTCGCTTCAAGTTTGTGGATATGAAACTGGTATACTGGTAACGATTCCAAAAAACGTTGTAAAACAGCTGTACAGTCCTCCTGGTTAACTGAATCCAAATGAATTTGACAATTCTGATCCTTCAAAAAGCATTATTACTTAAATTTCTACTGATTTTATTCATAACTTTACACAATGTGTAATTTACACTAATTTAGCTGCAGTATAGTTACATAATTAAACTATTAAACTCTTTATTTGAAAGACCGGACAAAACATTTTAATCATCGTCACTGCTGATACATATTTCCAGTTTTTGTTGAAATGTAATGCAATTATAATTAAATTACACTCCATCTTACGTTCATTGTTGGTGAAATAATCACATTTTCATTATTTCTACAGTATATTACGTAATTACACCACTGTTCGCCCGACTTTTTGACACAGTCATCTCCTTGAGTCCAAGGGCTACATACGGTACAGCTTTCAACTACTCTGAGTGTATGTTTGCATCCATTCTCCAAAATGAAAACCCAATTACACCGCTGAGCACTAGGCAAATAAAAGATTGTTATCATTATTGTGATCATTATCGGAAATGAACATTGTACGCTGGTCATTATCGTTTAAAGCAGTCCATGTTACCCAAAACTTTTATTCAATGTTAATTACATGCCCAGTTCAAGCCTACTATCGTTCATTTCTTATTAAAGGCAAAAGATATATCAATCAATAAAACTTTAAAAAAATAATTTATAGTAATGAAACTTGCCTCAATTTTTAATACATTCGGTACAAAAAACATTTAATATAAAAAGTAAATCCATTTATCACGAGAATAAATATCCAGTGCATTCTATTAAACTGAATGACATATATATATATATATACATATATATATATATATATATATATATATATATATATTATTATTATACATAATATATATGTCAATCAATATTACAGTTATCTACTACATTTTCACGTGATGTATTACTACTACTACTACTACTACTACTACTACTACTACTACTACTACTACTACTACTACTACTACTACTACTACTACTACTACTACTACTACTACTACTATTATTACTACTACTACTACTACTACTACTACTACTACTACTACTACTACTACTACTACTACTACTACTACTACTACTACTACTACTACTACTACTACTACTACTACTACTACTACTACTACTACTACTATTATTATTATTATTATTATTATTATTATTATTAGTATTATTATTATTATTATTATTATTATTATTATCGTTATCAGTCAGGCTGCTTTTATTCTTGGTCTAGTGGTACAACGATGGACTGGAATACGTGAGTGTAATAATATTAATAACAATAATAATAATAATATTAATAATAATAATAATAATAATAATAATAATAATAATAATAATAATGATAATAATAATAAGGATATAATGATAATAATGTTAATAATAATAATAATAATAATAATAATAATAATAATAATAATAATAATATTAAAAATAATGATAATGATAATAATAATAATAGTAGTAATATTATTAATAATAATAATAATAATAATAATAGTAGTAGTAGTAGTAGTAGTAGTAATAGTAATAATAATATTTATAATAATATTAATAATTATTATAGCAATAATGAAAATAATATTAGTAATAATGTTAATATTATTAATAACAATACTAATAATAGTAATGCTGATAGACCCTTCTATTTTATTTCGAAATATTGGCTTAAGTTGTAGCTATCGTCGACTTTATCAGAACACTAGAAATAATTTGACTTGACCAGTTAATATGAAGTTGCTACAAATATCCCAATTTGCGTTACAACTACAAAATATAATGGGACAAGAATTTTATCGATTTGAGAAGGAAAAATAACTCATATATATGATGTAGTCATGGTTACTGAGTTTTAGACTTATTGACAAAAATAGCAAACGACATTATTGTTACTTATTTGTCGAAATTGATACAGGGAAAGTAAGTAGTATGTTCATTCCAAGTAAGTAGTATATATCCCATTCTCTTTTATTTGGCTCGAAATTTGTCTAACATAACGTCTAACATATATGGTTGAGCCCGAAACAAAGGTCAATTGATTTGATCAATCGGCAAAGTAAATTCAAGTACCGCATCAATTGCTCAACGTGTTTGAACGTGCAGCAGACAAAATATATTTGAAATAATTTGAAATAATTATTTTTTGGGATGCTAATGACCCTGAGGATTTGAGTAATGCTTATAAAGTCTCAATTTCCAATGATGGTGATATTCCTGACTGTTAGTCCTCCACGTGGTGCATCCTGGACTAGGTGCCCCTAGGCATCTAGACTAATAGCAGCAGGGTCGAGTGCACAGCGGTATAACTGGGTTTCCGCTACGGCGGGTGGGTGCGAACATACACCCAGGATACTTAAAAGGTATCTTAAAGTATACGTATATTATATGTAGCCCTTGGGCTAAGGGAGATAACCCTGACAAAATATCAGGCGGCCTTGTCAATCTTTGCGAACTGTGGCGACGTTACAAAGGATGCCGTCTACCAGCCAAAAAATTCTTTGTTATTCTTCTACGTTTGTTACACTTATCGAGCCATCGAAATCGGTCGTTTGTTATGTCGTATAAATATGGGGAATAATGAAGAGGTGACCACGTCACCAACCAAAATGAATGAATAAATTTTCAAAAATTGCAATAATTAATTTTATCATCATTGTTTATTTTTATTTATTTATTTATTTTTATGCTTACTACTTTGAATGTTTTACAAAAAACATCTTTCAGCAGTGGACAATTAGCGAAGCCAAACGTGAGCCCTCATTTTGTGCCGGCGATGGGATTCGAACCCATGTCCACCGAGATCCGAATTCGAGCGCTGTACCGCTAGACCACCCCGGCATTGTTATTGTATTGTTACTAACTTCGCCTAGATTGGATCAGAAATGATTCAATCTTGCCAGTCCCAAGGCTGGATAAAGGAGGAGGGTTGGAGCGAGCAAGGTTAGCAATCTGGCCTAGTGTAAAAAATTTGTACTGCTACGGATACAATTAAGAGGACGACAAAAAAGTGATTGCACGTATCTGGATAACAGAGGTACACACACAAATGACAGGGTTGAGTGAAAGCCGGAAGAAAGCTCAATCTTCGATTTGCAAAATCTTTAATGTCAACGAGACTTTGTTATTATTGTTTTGCTGTAATTGTTGTCTTATTGCTCCATGCTTATTTTTAGAGCAAAAGGGTTTTATATAATATTATATATATATATATATATATATATATATAATCATTATCACTATTATTATTATTATTATTATTATTATTACTATTATTACTATTATCATTATTACTATTATTATTATTGTCTTTATTACTAGTATTATTATTATCATTATTATTATTATTACTATTATTATTATTACTACTATTATTACTATTATTATTATTATTACTATTATATAACATAATATATAATAGTTACTATTGTTTGTATATTTTTAGACGGATGGAATCTTTGAAGTTGTAAACAATACAAGTTCAAAGATAATCAGGAGTCACATCAGTAAGCTATTTGTTAAGTCACTAAAAACGACACCAAATGACGGCCAATCAGTGAAGTAGGCCAACCAATCATGCTAGAGTCTAACAGGCACTGGACCGGGACTAAACCTTGTATTGTGTTGCTATTTTTTTTGGAACTAGTGAGTTGTCAAGTCAGAATTGTCGGCCACAATAAGTAGGTCATTGTAACATTCATCCGCCTACCACCCAGACATAACAGCAAGAATCTGTCCTGCCAATGTACGTAACAATAAAACAGACAAATGGAAATTGACTTTAATTCTCCAACCGTTAATGGAATATAAAATGGCTTTTTATTCAATATGGATTTAGTAAAAAAAATTTCTACTTATTTATTAAGCTCCTAGTTAATCTGACACATTCTAATCAAAATCCTTAAACACTTATTGATCTATTTCAAAACTGTTAAGTCCGAAAAGTATGAAGCCATGCATTTTTACACTAAATGTTTGACTTTGAATAGGGTGCTTAACAAAGATAGGCAATTTTGTTCCGAATTATGCCAAACCCCGTTATTGGAATCGCATAGTGCTTTTGTTTTTTTGACTCTATTTTAATAAAATGGTGTTCCTTTGTTGCCAATCTTCCGCTCAAACCCTCCTCCTTCCTCAACCAGACTTGGGACCGGTTATAGTTGAATTTTACCATGTTAATAATGACCAACGAACCTTCCCCCCCCCATCCCCAATTAATCATCATTCTACAAAAATGCAACGACAGGTATTATTGTGTACAATTTCACCTGGATGGGCATCTGGGTTCGAATCCCACCACAACCACCATCGCCGCCACTCAATGCGAGCCCACGTTTGGCTTCGTACAAATGTCCAGCGCTGAAAGTTGATGCCTTTTTCGTCAAAACATTCTAAGTTGTAAAAAATGAGTTCTTGCTTGATAACTCGGCCGTAGGCGGTCCCAAGTCTGGGACCAGCTGGGATGGAGTGTACAATGATTTATTATAAATAAAAAACAAATTTTAAAAATCCTCCGTGAGTGAGTGTTGTAAGTCAAGAGACGATTTCTTGACCTTGAAAATGTATATATATAAGGTGGAAAAATCAATATTTGCTAGTACTATACCGATTTGTATTACGTCATTGAGCAAATTTGGTGACACATTGCGAAACTTTTCAATGCCCAACTTACGAGTGATTACAGACGTACTCACACAAAAGGTTATCTAACTCCTATTGGTTCCTTCTATTTGCAACTTTTTCCCTTGATTGGTTTTATTATTTACCAATAATGTCAAATAACAACAGTTTCGATTATCCGTTTTGTAAAACTTCTTGGTTTTTTGGTATCCTGTATCTGAGATCGGTCAAGTAATCGCAATTTTAACAAAACATTTATTATAAATAACAGACAATTACAACTTCATCGATAGAAAAACGTTGATAATACAACTGGTTTGTAATTGAGAGTCAAATTATAAACATAACATGATTTTTTTAGTTTAACACACTATATACTACTTAATATACTACTTAATACACCGTGATCTAGTGGTACAGCGCCCGGCTCAAATCCGGGTTTGAGTGCAACCGCTGGCACCAAATGCGGGCCCACGTTCGGGCCTTGCACTAATGTCTACTACTGAAAGGCGTGTTTCTCGTAAAACATTTACAGCAGTAAATAATAATAATAATAATAATAATAATAATAATAATAATAATAATAATAATAATAGTAATAATAACTATTATTATAGTAATAATAGTAATAACAATAACAATATTAATGTTAGTAATAATAACGATAATAATAACAATAATAATAATAATATTAATAATAATAATAGTAATAATAGTAATAATAATAATAATAATAATAACAACAATATTAATGTTAATAATAATAATAATAATAGTAGTAATTTTAATAATATTAATAATACTACTACTACTAATAATAATAATAAATGGAAAGCACAGCATTATTTAATACGATCCTTTCACAGGAATGTAGTTTATAGCCTAAAAACACATCTTTAAATAACTCTACCAGAGGCGGTCCCAAGCTTAGTTGAGTAAGGAGGACGGTTTGTGCACTATCTGCCCCCCCCGTGAAACACCAATATTGCCAAAGAAACAATACAAAAAGACACCATTTCATGGTAAAACAGGCACAATTGCGGTCCCAAGCTTAGCTGAGTAAGGAGGACGGTATTTATCCAATTCCGAATAGAATTTCAGCCTTCAAAACCAAACATCCAATGTACATTTATGTGGAACCAACTTGCATTGTTGGAGAAGAAAGGGGTTTTGAAACCATTTCGGCGGTGGTCTAGCCAACCAGCACTCGACTTGAGTCTAGGTGGGCATCGGGGGGTGGTGGTTCGATTCCCACGACCGATCCATTTAATGCGGGCCCACGTTCGGCTTGGCTCAAGATGCGTTTCTTGTCGAAACATTCAAAGTGGTAAAATTTAATCAAACAACCTTTTTCCAATTAATCCAATAATCAACTAACGTGGTTTAATCATTTGGATCAAGTGTTTTTTTATTATCACCTTTATCGATCTGTTAAGTTGAGCTACTCTATTGGCA
Organism: Cardicola forsteri; assembly: GCA_025895645.1. Lineage (NCBI taxonomy): Eukaryota > Metazoa > Platyhelminthes > Trematoda > Strigeidida > Aporocotylidae > Cardicola > Cardicola forsteri. The sequence continues at coordinate 1,248 of JAKXYG010000028.1, read as the reverse complement.
CCCCAATGCGAGTCCTCGTGACTACGATGTTGTTAATTGTCCATCTGCTGAAGAAAGCGATTTTTTTTAATAAAAAGCGACGTTTTAAACAATTGTAGAATAGACAGTTCAAGGTTTGGAAAATGTTCCATTTACGGAAACTACCATTTGTTTGGTGGTTTAAGTTTATTAATAAGAAAATAACTAGATTTGATCAAGAATAAATTATTTGGCAAGCGTTGTTTGTTAATAACCTGAACATTGTCCTCTCAAATGGACAATGTAATATCTTGGACTTCACCTAATAATCAACTAACATGGTTTAATTATTTGGATCAAGTGTGTTTTGCAAAGACTAGATTGCTTTGTTATTATATAAAACATTTAATAGTACTTTATTATTATTGTTATCACATTTATACCAAGTAATAAGAATGGAATTCTAACTCCCTCTTACTTATTCATTCAGTTCATTTCCGTTGGTAATGAAGTCACTTATTCATTATTTATACATTTGTACAAAGTATGAAAATAATGGACTGTGATAAACGGAACTGTGTGTGTAGTTTAAATCAAAAATAAGTTAAATAATTCAAAAGGTTGCTTGTTAATAACCTGAATACCGCTCTAGCATGTGAATAATCTAGAATCTTGTAGTTCACTCAATAATCAACTAGCATGATCCAATCAGGTTTTTGCAAAAATGTCTTCATCTTAATAACAAAATAATTAGCTATTTTCTTTAAGTCAACTTTTTTTCCATGGGTCCCGCATTACTCTCGTATTATATTTCCAGGACTATTGAAAAAAGATTTTGTTATTTTAAAAAAATGTGTCAGTAGGCACCACAAGCCTAGAAATTATCAACAAACTTGTTGAGGGTCATCTTAATAACTGTCGTCATTAATCGAAAAAATAACAACCGCTTACTCACATGTCGACCTTGACAAATCAATCGCATCAGACAAAACAGGGAGAAAATTCAGTCAATTAAAAACAAATATTTACGATAATTCATGACAAGGGTAGATGCTGAAACCAACCAAGGGAAAAAGTTGCGAAGAAAGGAGCCAATAAATTTGGTAAACGAAAATATTTATATTATTTACTTGGTAAGGAATATTTTGGTAAAATGTAGATGTAATGATAAAAAATCGAATCACAGTAGTCCGTAAACTTATTGTAAACTTACTGCTCCTCCTCCCTCTACTGCTACTACTACTACTACTACTACTACTACTACTACTACTACTACTACTACTACTACTA